>MU826354.1:1113193-1148821 GCA_029204205.1 Desmophyllum pertusum
CTATAGTGCCACAAAGACATTGCTTCCCAAAACAATCAATTCACGAATTGCACGAGTAAATGTAGGGTATCCTTTAAGATTATACAAATTGATTGTATTAAGCAGCAAATACTATGGGCGGCCGAATATTTTAACGAAGTCGAAGTTAGGCAGTGGTTTAAGAGAATTAATGAGGTCTAAATCTACCTATAATTAGGTCAGTCTAAGTAGCTAATTCTCTTTTAGTCTTTGTTATACACGTTCTAAACAGTGTTTACAGTAGATGACGTTAACACATTTGAGGTTGACCAGTGTAAACTCGAGTTATGGCCACGGTTTTGTTAAACTCCGTCTAAACCTTGTTTAAATATTCGGCTCATATATAAATTCGTGGTGTTTTCCTTGAAGATAAAAGGGGCTATCTACTGTGGATGGGTGAATGTTTCTTCAATTAGCAAAGTGAACAGACCTAACTTAATTATTTGTAAATTAAATCGAATTGGTCTACTTTGTAATGGCGTTTAATAAAAATGGGCCACATCCTTCCTACCTTGCTCTGCAACTGTTTGCAGGCTTCTTAAGATCTTTTCGTCTACGTCTTCGTCCAGAAATCGATCCTGCAGAGATGGTAGAAGTCCACGTGGATGCTCAGGCGAGGAAACGTAAATGGCCTCACCAGAATTGGAAAACGAAATGAAACGTCCTTTGGAAACGGGCAGCAGCTCCAATCCGAGCAGTTTTGAAAACTTGTCGTCTTTGAGGACAAAACTTTAGAAGCAGCAACTTCTCCATCCTACTGAGGTTTCTGTAGCACAAAGGTTTTTCCTTGAGCACTCGCCGCACTACTGAGGGTTTGATCACGGTACGCAATGTTGAGTACAAGCTCACGGCTTTTGACACATGCTCGGGCAAAGAGGCGACATTTTGATTAGCTGCGAATAAAACGCGCACAAGCAACTCTTTAGGATCGTTCTCTTCAAGTCTGTCAAAGATGACGTGTTCCACCTTCAGCCATTTACCTCCGTTGGCTGGAGTATAAATGATTCTTTTAGTACGCAACAACTCAAACAAGGGATCCTGCAGTCTTTTCCACTTTTGGTCAATACCGTTGATATCTGGCCATGCTCTAATTGACAAGAAATACAATGAAGTAAACTAATTAGGAATAATTTTCCATGGTCAATGAGACAATCAATGCAATTTTCTTAATTAGACCATTGCCCACGATGTGTCTTAAATGACCTTTTCGCGAGGGCTTAAATTTCATAAACATCAGAATTTGTTAAAGAATCGCTAAATTAAACGCGCGAAAATTTACCCTCACAACGACAAGACAAATATTACGTGCTTGACCCAGCGCGTGTTGCAAACATTTTAACCAGCCCATTTGGCCAAGCTCTACACGAAATTTAACCATCATGTAAAAAAAAACCGACGGTGACGGTATTATGGTTAAGGTTTATGGTAACTCGCCATCTCTTACACATTTACAAGCCAAACGCGTGCGTTCGGGTTAGGAAAATGGTTATTACATTCCATGGCAACTTAAACAGTATAGTCTTACTTGTAAATTGTCTCTGTTGGCACATGGTAACTTTTCTCGTTAATGGCTTCCATCAGCATCGTGGCATACGCTCGGGGTATGGCTTCCTCCAGAAGACACTTGTTCCACAACAAGGACTTGTCAGTCAGCTGTCGGCCTTCCTTCTCAGCCAGATCCTCTTGTTCAGCATTTGGTGTTTTGATATAACGCCTGTTTCTGGCTCAAAGCAAAGAAGCCATTAACATGCACTGGCAAACCTGTCAAGCTGGTTTTCTGCACCGGCAATGGTAGGAAACAGAACACGTGGCCTTGAATATCGGGCGTTGGATCTTCAGGCTTCCTGGTAATGCCATGGCGACACCAACTAGGGGAAGATAGCGAGGTCATCATCCTTAGCGAGGGTTTCAAATTCTGACGTAACTTTTTCACCACAAAAGTAGTTGGTGACAAGAAACGAATGTCGTTGTGTGCCGCTTTCTGTTCCTTGGGAGTAAGCCACTGTCTCAATCGAGATTGGATACGTTACCTTAACAGATTGGGGACATAGTTGATCCGCACGACTGGCCGTAACCTCTTTGCGAAACTGCTGCCTCTTTTCTCTAACTAACTGCAAGCTATCATCTGTGATCCGGACGTGAAACGTTTTCCTGGCTTCAGTGTCTGACTCGTCCCGGACGTAAAGCTCGATGGATTCGAGATATTGCAGAAACAGGAGAACCAAGTGGGAATCCGCCATGAAACTCTCAAACAACGTGTGCACCCTTTCGGCAGAGTACAGGGTCTGTGACAGCTCGGAGGGTGTGGTCCGCAGAGGGAAACGGAACAGCGTCCCATTATAGGATCCCTCGGAGAAAACATCATCTGTACAGTGGAATATCCCCTTGTAAGGTTGAAACTGGTCCGGTATACTGTCCATGATCGCACGGTCTTCCTTCATTCGCCATCTGTGTCCCGTTCGTCGATTCTTTCCGTCACCAAAGTACTCCTCGTGCGGATCAATCATGCCGATCTGTGAACTGCTCACGATGCTCGGGAGATCTGAGATTAACAGAAGACTAAATGAGCTCAATTCTTCTGTGAAGTGGTCAAATAATTATCACACTAGATGAACCAAAATAATTATCCTTAATTGGCAATGTCGAAACGTAGCCTATAACGCGCGGTATTTGTGCATGGCTGGTTGCTCTGCAGTAAATTATGATTTCGTAGATATTTCATTCTGGCCACTCTCTGTTCACATGACCTGATGCCAACAATCAAGTGAGTCTCGAAGAACTCGAAAGTCGTTGTTGTGAACTCGCCCGCAGCTCGAGATCACACAAACTTTCCAGTAAAGATCACAACAGGACTTCTCTGAACTATTATACAAAGGAAATTGACACTGTGATTTTCGCAAAGAGGTCCTTTATCAATCCCTTTTTGGAAACAGTTTCCTAAACAAGCAAACAGTCAATCATATAACATAAAGAAAACTGAACTGAACTGGGCATTGTTCGTGTGAAGTGATCATTTAACCAACGTCACTTGATAACGTACTTAATACCATTCCAATACCAAATGTTTTGTTACTTGTCTTTTTCTAAGACTGATTTTTTAAATGGTGATTAAAATTTGATGACATTTTCGCGAAACTTAATACTCTTTAATTTTCAGTTTTGAGTTCATTTTTTCGCGAAATCGCGCAATCAATTTCCTACGAAACATGGCTCTCAAATACGGGCAGAAAACGGTCAGTATGTATTATTATCATACATTGGGAGACTCACCGGTAACATGAAATACAGACTTAAAGCCCAGACCAAAGCGGCCCACTTTCATTGGATCTTTGACTTTAATACTGTCGCACAGCATTCGTATGCCTCTCCAGTCTTCTTTAGTAAACTGAGCATCATTGTACGCATAAAGTGCTGGGCCCTGTTAGGCAAGGAATCGGTTGCATGTTCAGAAATGATAAGATACATTCACAAACACATGTAAGAAACAACTACCATGTGGCATGAAATTTTCGCGGGAGTTGAATTTCGCGGATTGCCGATTTTTTGCGTTTCGCGGGAACAAATATTTTGCGAATTTGGCGGATTTCAGGCTGGGAACAATTTTTGGCGGATCTCGGGCAAGTTCCTGTCCAGTATTTTACGTACACGATACTTAATGGGTAAATGTGGCATCACAGATGCCCTTGAGAATGGTGTCCCTTCGGACGCGACTCATTTTTATCAGTAACCGAATAGTTTCCATGTACCAGAGCCATATCATCCACTGTTTGTTCTGCGGCAGGAGAACAAATTTACCCAACGACTCGTTATGTTGCAATTCAGTAAAGATGAAGGTCGTAATATTGTTTGCAGTCAATTAAATTGAAATTCAGTAATCTAAATATTTCATTTTAGCGGGAGTTTATTTTTACGGGGTCTAATTTTCGCCAAGAGACTATTCGTGAAAGTTAGAGCCCGCGAAAATTTCATGCCACATGGTGTACGTATAGCATTTTAAGTAAAGTCAGAACTTTAATACTTCCAATTAAATAAAAAGCGCACCTGGAATTGGGCGAGTCCCTCGCTGTGTAGCCTCTCTGTTCCATAGCTGTGTTTGTCATGAAGGAATTTCACATGACTTGCACGTGCATCTTCGGCATTCTGAATGAGTTCCTGATACAAGAAAGAAATACTTTTCACGCCAACAGTATCACTACCTGTATGCTTTCAGGCTTATAAAGAAGGATTTTACAGCAAACAGATGTCTCTAGCTCACTTTCTCCCAATCGAGAGACTCTTGACATCTGTCCCGGAAAATTCAATACCGATGACGTAGCTATATACAGAGATCCGTGTTCGTGTCTCGGAGTGGTCGTTGCTCGGTTTTTATTTTCCTCCCCCCCCCCCCCCCCCCCCCCCCCAAGTAACAATCAGCCCAACACACTAAAAGGAACTTGGTAGAGCTATGTGGTAGTTTTGGATCGAATTCTAGGGCTGCAAATAATTTTTTTTTCTTGAAAGGACATGTGTCCGACTAAGTCACCATTTTGGTAGGACAAAACAAAAATGAGGTCGGACATCATATTACAGTACTGCTTGATAAGCGAACCTGCTAATTTAACGCGTTGTCATCGCAGAGTAAACTACATGTAGTTTTCGTTTAGAATAACACTCATATAGTGTTTGCGTTGGAAGGCAAAAAATTGTCCGGACATTAGTGTCCGACCAAAGTTGGTATTTCATCGGACATTGGCAAATTTTGGTCGGCTATTGTCCGATGACCGACTGGTATTTGCAGCCCTGGAATTCAGACGTCTTTCGAGCAGGCGGAGAATTGAGCGCGCGAAGAGACATCCGTGTTCACACTTAATTGTTTGATTTATGGAACAATTATTTTTTGTATATAGCTGGAGTTTCGTTGGACCTAACGCGCGCTCTCATTGGTTGGTGTTAGGTCAAGTGGTATAGGCTAAAATCAAATGTAGCCCGCGCTGGCAACCGTTTTCGAAAATTGCTGCCCGCATGGACTACAATAAAAAACTCATACTTTCCCAAAGTAGAACATAATAACTTTTCGCCAGACGGTTGAGTGGTTAGGCACGTGGTTACATCGTGACAAAAGGTGGTGTGATGTTTTTGCTGACCCGCGTCACATGGTTGGGTAAGCGCGGGAAAATCCACTTGTTCTGTGCTTGGAGGATGTTTTAAAAATGGAGCTGCCGGTAAAGAAGCGTTTTTCAAACCTCTCAGCTGAATAAGTTAGCCGTATAGTTGTCGAGAAAGATTCAAATACTCAAAAGGTAAACGTTTGCCTCTGTCTTGACCAAGCTGTAAATCATAAGAGTATTTTTTAGCTTGAATCAGATTTATTTGATCGCTTCGGTGCGCATTTATGGTCATTTATTAAAAGCCTTTGGCGTGTTTTGCTCAAAAATTGTCTTCTCAGTCTTGCTTGACTGATCCCTCGGGAAACAGTTAGTTTGTTTTCCCTCGAATCACGATGTTTCCCTTGACTTTAGGCTCGATTCCCGCCGCTCTGAGTCCGGTCTTCGTTCCTCCCTGGGCGGATGAGCGTGGGCTCATTTTCCCGAACAGCGGCTGGTAATCGAGCCTACCTTGACTTCGTCTCGGGAAACATCGAGATTCTCGGTAAAACAAAACTAACTGTTTCCCTCGGGACCAGTCATTAAGTTTATAATAGTTCATTGTAAAACACATCGAGTGACTCTTCCCCAAAGTGCTAACCCTTACCGAATACCACGGCTCGCTTCATACACTCAGTTAATATATATTTCCAGTTATGTTAATTTTCGTAACGGTGAACGATTTTCTTTGTCGAAAGACAATTTCACCAGCCAAGTTATTGTTTTTTGTATTTTGCTTTTTTAATTTAATTAATTAATTTTTTTTTTTGGGGGGGGGGGAGGGGGGGAGGGGGGTTCTGTCAAGTTTCTTAATTTTGCCAGAAAACGTGCTGTTGTCTCTCTGTAATGTTATTAACTTACCTTGAGTATCTGCCCATCGTCAGGATACTGATCTAGGATGGTCCTCAACTGTTGGATGAGCGATGGCTGAATTATATCAAATCCATCGTCATCAATGTCCGCTAGCACAAGAAATCATCGTTAGATAGTGCTTCACATGTTCCAACAAATTGTTGCTTTTGTCTATTTCGGTTAGGCTTCACTACAAAAATACAGAAAAATCGCCTACAAATCTATCTGGATAATCTCAAAAAAAGTTCTAAAAATCTCAAAAAAAGTTCTAAAAATCTCAAAAATGTTCCTAAAAATTTCAAACTTTTTCCGAAAAATATCAAAAATGTTCCGAAAATATCAAAAATGTTCCGAAAAATATCAAAAAAATTTCCGAAAAATATCAAAAATTTTCCGGAAATAATTTTTCCTACAACAGAATTCTGGGATACATAATTGAATGATGAAACAGGGGGCCATGAACACTGGAGCCTGTTCCTTATCACTCTTTATATAGCTTTATAAGCGCCTATTAAAGCAATTATTATTATTATTATACTTATCTCTAAATATTCTTTTGACGCATTTTACATATTTTTTTGGCTCTCAAAATTCTAAGAATCTTTGAACTTGCTAAATTCGCCTAAAATTCTCCAGACGTTCTAAAAATCTTTTCAACGTTTAAAAATCTAAAAAAAAATTTGTAGCTAAGCCTAATTTCGGTCGGTCGGTCGGTCACTGATTAGTTTATATATAAATCCACGATATTAACCATTACATAATTTGGAAACAATATTGATTGTTCGAAGATTTCCGACTATTTTCCGATCATTTTCTCACATTTCCGAAGATTTCCGAGGAAGATCAGAACGTGGAGTAAAACCCTGGGATATATGTAGAGGTAATCGCATGATTTCGAGTGCAATTTGGAATAAATAAGCACGAGTAAATTTTTCAAAGACTAACAAAATTGCACGAGCCCGTAGGGCGAGTGCAATTTGTAGTCTTTGAAAAATTTACAAGTGCTTATTTATTCCAAATTGCACGAGAAAAATCATGTGATTACTTGTTAATAACACACTTGAAAAAATACTGTTTACCTATTACTTAGGCTGAGGAGGCCTTGGTCTTCGTAAAAATTTCGGAAGTATTCGCAAACCTTCCGATAAAGTTGGAAAATCCTTCGGGTGATCTTCGGCAACCTTCGTAATTCTTCGGGTGATCTTCGTAAATCTTCGGTAAACTTCGGAAGTGTTCGGGTTATCTTCGGAAATCTTCGGAAATCTTCGGTAATCTTCGGTAAACTTCGGAAGTCTTCGGATGAAGTTCGGAAATCTTCGGAAGACTTCGGGCAATCTTCGGAAGTCATCGGGTGATCTTCGGAAACTTTCGGAAGGCTTCGGGTCAACTTCGGCCATCTTCGGCATACCTCGTGTGACCGTCGGGAGCCGTTAGGGGTCTTCGTACTAACTTCGGAAATCTTCGGAAATTGTAATTTGCACTGGTGTTACACTTTTTGCACTGGTGTTACACTTTTTGCACTGGTGTTACACTTGAACTGCACTGCTCTTAGCCAATCAGAATGGAGTAATTTTTTCAAGTGTATTATTAGGGAGGAAACAACATCTATAAACGACTCAAAATCAGGAAGGATAATTTGTATAAAGTATTTAATCAAGCTGACTTGCAATGATGAAAATCGAGAATACAAGAAAATGTAACAGTACTCACTCATTGTCACTGAGGACTCGATGCACTGCTCCCACGCACTGCTAGTTCATCTGGTAGAAAAAAGTGCTCCGATTAATTAATGGTTCAATAAATATCCATACTGGAAAGTATGTATATAATGTATACGCCGAAGATCTTCGGCGTGGAGATAGGTTTCCGCCAACTTCTGCCGTAATATTTCACAGGGCTTTTTTCTCGTGGTAATTCCGAAACCGTTCTAAACATTCAACGCCACCTAAACAATTTTAACATTGTATAAAAGACAAGTTATAAGAACGTTGGCGAGGACCGGCGTGTGGCGTATAATCGGCGAGTTTATGGCCGGCTGGCGAAGCGACTTTTTAGGCAAAAACCGGGGAGTAAACTTCGGCGTATGAAATACGAACTTTCCATGGAATTGGAATTGGTTCTTACAAACTTTAATATTGATTTGATTAAAAGGCAAATCATGATATTTGTCAGTGTTTCAAGGATTTATGGAATTCAAACTCGGACAATTTTCAGAAGATTTTGGCTTTGAATACATAGTTGTTTTGTTTGTTTTGCTGTGAAATATAAATGGGCGATCTATATCGCAAATCAATTGATTCGATCCAAAATATGAGTGATCGTTCAGGTTGCAACCAGTCTGTACCTCAAGAGAGTCAATTCGAAATTGAAAGGGTACTCAATCGACGATATAGCATCTCAATAATATCAAACTTCTGTTTCTATGACGAATAGCCACAAATCCTTTGAAAAATGCAAACCTTAATTCGAGATTTCGCGAGTTTGGGTCTTTACTGCTTTACTGTGGTAAACAATATGCCGGTTACATCTATAATTCACTTCATCAAACATTTTCTCAGTTACCTTGTCGTGTTTTCCATGAAATCCGATCTTTCTTTCGTAAAACTGTTTAACTGAGCAAAAATCCACTGAGAATGAGTTTCTCGGTAAACAGCAGGAACCTTTTTTCCGAAAAATGCCGCGTCGAGCACGAGATGTGACGTCAACTAACGTTTCTCGGAAAACGATCATTTTGCTTCCGTGTCACGCTTCAGTTTGCGTGTCGCGTGTCGTGTCACGCTTGAATCACGCCACAGGGATAGGATTCTTGAGATTTTATTCCACGTATTCCTCTCAGTCGAACACAAACATCAGGATACTTTTGTAATTTTAACTATTGAATTAGCAGTGTTTCCAGCCGTTCTGGGAGTCCGGGCTTTCTATTGCATTAAATATCCGTACCCCCCCCCCCCCCCCCCCCCCCACCCTGTCAAGGACTTGTCTTTTATCAGGTAGAACCCTCAAGAATTCCTGGAATCAGTTCACCCCTAAAAAAATCCTAGAAAAATCAGTTCACCCCTTGAGAATTCCTTGAAAAATCAGTTCACCCCTCAAAAATTCCTAGAAAAGGCAGTTTACCCCTAAAAAATTCCTAGAAAAAGCAGTTTATAAATAACTTACCCCTCAAGAATTCCTTGAAAAATCAGTTCACCCCTCGCGAATTCCTAGAAAAATCAATTCACCTCAAGAATTCCTAGAAAAATTCCTTGGCCCAGCCCGGGACTTTTAAGCGGCCCATGCGCAGCGGCCGCTTCAAGAAATGCACTTTTTTTTTCGTGTCGCTAGCCTTAGTCCTCTTCACGGTTGCCATGATCTTATCGCATCTCGGTCTGAAATTAGCCAGTAGAGAATTTCTCTTCCACATTCTTTCTGTAGTGTCGTGTAAGTGCGTAGATGTATTTAGTTTATTACAGTAATCGCATTGGAAAAAGCAAAGACAAATGTCCCATAGCAGTGAACAGTGGTGTTGTTGCTAAATGTGCTAAATTTGGCGGTGTGACCTTTGCGCGTGCGGGGTTTTCCCGTTACATTGTAAACGTAGCCAGGAGACATGCAAATAAATAGCCACAAGAGAATTTCTGTTCTGTTTAATACATGCACCTCAACCAGTAAACGAACGATAAAACCCGGTCCCAAAAACATAACAGTTTTTCTTAACACAATTCCACAGCATATATGTCATTCACAATTTATTTTCACGTTGAGCGAAAACATATCTTTGCCCACGTTGAATATGATGCAATCTACATTAGCTAAAATTAACCACAAGAGAATTTCTCCGGCTTCCAGAGCATGATGCAATATATTACATCAGGCAGTCACGTTTTTCCGTCACGCAGGTTCGTGTGTTGACTCTTAGGATTTGGAGGGTGCACCTTAGAGCCCAGTGACCGCGGATAGTTTTCGTGTCGTGTAAGAGCTCTTTTCATGTAAAGAAACAAGCGAAATATTTAATTAGACAAGGGAAAATAACCTCAACTACTCGAGAAGAGCCACTACAGAGCAGGAAATGGAGGGGTCCGTGTCACGAAGTAACGAAAGTTAATTTTATATTTCTTATATTTATATTTCTCGTCACGCATGTTCGTATGTTGACTCTCGCTCATTTTAGGGGTGCACCTCAGAGTACAGTGACCGAGGGGGAGTCGGGGGAGGAGAGATCGATTGTTGTTTCTCCCATTATTAAGGTAATTAATCGGCCGCTTGTAAACTACTTTAGGAGTTCTTGTTTTGTATCTGAATCATCCACCAAAATTTGACGTCACATCCGGTGAGAAAATTTGAAAAAATCGCCCAGGCGTCTCGTTTCGGCAAGGAGCGAAATGGCGGCGAAAATAAGTTTCGACCAAGCCTGATTTATCCGTTTTTTTTAACAGACCGTCTCTGGCATGTTATACTGGGAAGGTGAAACCAGTTGCAGAGATATTGCTTCGACTATTTCGGTAAAGATCTCGACAAAAAAGATAGGTTTAGTATTGTTTTGAAGGAAAATAAGAGAGAGCGAAGTGCCGTCTCATGGCGGATATTTCACACGCTCAAAACAAGAGTCGTTACAACTTTTGGCTGTAGTAATTACTGATGCAGTGATAACATCGAGTAAAACCGCCTATCCTGGGAAAAACACCATGGATGAAACACTGGTGGTCATAGTCTGCAGTGTGTACTTCGGGAAGGTCATTAACACTCGCCTTGAAGTGTTAGAAGTCGTTGTCACTGGATGTGTAGCTATCTTGGTGCACGTGTGTTCCATTAGAGAGACAAGCGCCATCGAATCCAGAAGGTTGGTATTCTCTTTCTTTGCATTTTCTGCTGAAGATTTTTGTTTCCAGCGAGATACAATACATGTATGTTTCGGCCTTTGGGATCATCAGTTGCTTTTGAACCGTGAATTAGCTTTACGTTTTAGATATTTATAGCAGAAATATCGAACCATGCCTTGTTGACCCTTGTTGTAAGGTTCATTAAAATTAATACTTCTTAACTTTAAAAATATTTCAAGCATCAAATCTCCTCGGGTGCTTTATTTATTATGGCAAAACCTTTGTTTTAGGCACCCGGGTAATTCGGCCCCGGTTTTATGACCCAATTAAGCTTATATGATATTGATTGCATAGCAAAAGTGGGGAATTCGAATGAGGTTTGAATACATTGATAAAGTTTTAGCTTGGACTGAAACTTCCAGAAAGAAAGAAAAAGAAGAAAGGTAGGCCTATTGGAGAGCTGGCATATTTCAACAATAAATTTGCCATTAACTCAAGCTGAGACGAAAAATGAATTGTGTTATCACCATTTACAGGCCCGTAGGGAGGAGGAGTGCGATGGGTGCGTCCGCACCCCCCCCCCCACCCCCACAGGCTTTGGAGGTCCACCTATTGTGGACCGATGGTTCAAAAGAAAGTGAAATAGTAGTGCTTGTGCTCTAATTCAATAACTGGTGTAGTTTGAAAATGAATTCTGAATCAACTGGTTCATCAATAAACAAAAACAATCGCAGCTTTGAACGTGTTTTCATATCGTCTTCATCGACAAAGACAACATCAAGCAAGTCATTTTCTTCATCCAAATATTCACTCCTTTGGCTTGAAAATGTCTTTAATCGAAGGTCCGCAATAAATATTTTTAGTATTTTTTCATCAGCATTCTCTAAACGTATAAATTACATGCACATAAAGTTTCTTTTTGTCAAAAATCCATTTTGAATTTAACTGAAAGTTCCAGAAATATTCATGTTTTTACGTTCGCTTTTGGCTGGCCTGGTTTCATATCAAACTGCCTTCAAAGCGTATGAAATACAGTCTCAGACAACCTCACAATACATGTATATTCCGGCTTTGGGGTCATCAGTCGGTTTTGTTCCATGAATTATAAATTTTAATTATCAAAGAAACCACACATAATGAATCTGAATTATTCGAATCTTGTCATGTTCTAGCATATCATCAGTCCATGAACATTTCTTCTGTACAAAGTAGATCCTAAATACGTTTAAAAAGTTTTGAATCATCAAATCCCTTAGGGTAAATAATAATTATTTACCCTAATGGATTATTATGTAATTATGGTAAAACGGTCAGTATAAAAAAACAGACTGCAGATTTATTGCAGATTGCAAAAAAAAAGGTACAGAATAAAACCCCCTGGGACGGGTGCATTTTCTAGGATTTATGAAATCTGTCATGGGTTTCAAATGTTTGTGGTGTATTGGCATGCAGAGAAGGGTGAGCAATTTGAGTAATTTGTAAGGATAGTGTTAATGTATGTTTCCTGGACTTTGGCATGTAATCAAGGCAGTGGTCAATCTCGCACCCAGAGTCAACGGTCTCCTCAGTCAGCGGTAGTCATCGCCTGGTTAGACTCTGGGGGAATGGAATAATATGAAACTTTTTGATTGGCTGTTCATGTAACAAGAATGGCAGCGGAAGTGACCATTATCCCAGATTTCTGGGATGAACAATTCCATTCCCCCAGAGTTCCACCTGGCGACAACCAACCGCTGATGGAGGAGACTGTGAGATTGGGCAGTGGTGGAGTAAATAAGCTAGCTCACAACAGACTTGGCTTCTTGGTATAGAATTTTGAAACTTTGTTACCTGAGCAGGGGACTCTAGGTGAATGGTCTTTCAAAAATACGGGTCTTGCAAAATTTTAGTCAAATGTCATGGTTCTTGCAGTCTCGTCTTTTTGAGCGGTTCTGTATCTCTCGCAGTCTCAATTTTTTGCAAAGCTGTTTTGGAGTCTTGATCTTGGTCTCGCAATCTAAAAACTTAAAAAGTATCGGTCTCGCAGAGAAAAATGCTAGTCTCGCAAAGTCTTGAATTTATCATTCGCCACCCCTTCTAGGGTGCTCGCAGGGTACTTTGGTAAAACACAAATTGCAAACTGCAGTGTATATGTATATGTATATATAATGCCAGGCTGACCAAACCTGTCTCTTTGTCTAATATGGGGGAGTTCATTGGTCTTTAAAAAATGTCAACATTAAAATGCTATTTAATATTTGTTCTAAAGGAACAAAACAGTGTTCTGTATTAATAAAAATATATTCGGTAAATAAGGTGATAATATCAAAATAAATATTAATGGATGGTGAGTTTGTACTAATTAATAATAAGTGACATTTTATTAATATTTTTTACAGGTCCTCCTCCATGATTGTTGATTATGTTTATTTTTTATGTGCAAGAAGTATGCTAAAAACTATTAGAATATCAATAAAAAAATTATTCAAGTAATTTGAATATTTAATGAGACTGGTGCAAAGCTTAAAGTCAGCTCATTCTGATTGGTTTGACTCAGTGCTTTACACAGCACTAACCTGCGTGGGATGGGGGTTCAGAGAGGAGGGAGAAAAAGAGAAGATTATATTAGGTTTTTTGAAGCTGTTCATAATTTATGTTATTGAAAATTGTTTTTAAAAGCACTTCAATCTTTTCTTGTAAATATTTTTAAAGTTTAATTGAGTTATACATTTAATACAGAAATATAATTATTGTTGTCTGTATTGTAGACACAATAATAATATTGAATTGACCTTCATCTGATAAGTACCATGTATAAGTACCATGCAGGAACATGTATATTGCACTGCAGATAACATTAGACAGTGAAGTGAAATTGACACAAAACCCGACATACTGTATACTTTCAACACCTCTCACATGATGATTCATGAGACTGTACAAATGCAACACTGTCAAGAATGCTATAATTTTTTATTATAGTGACATATCAAGCAACAAAACATAAACTGTAGTCATATATGTAAGTGCAAGAAACATTAAAGCCCCATTTACACGACATTCATTTTGGGTCCGGCACTCCTAGATTTTGGCACGCGGGCCGATAGTTTAGGGCACGACCCGCTTGATTTTTGCCGTGTAAAAGCAAAATTGTTGGCACGCGTGCCCAAAAATTTAGGCGGGCCGAGACCACCTCAGGAGGTAGTCTCGGCCCGCCTAAAAAGAGGCCCGCGTGCCAAAAAGAGATGCATTCTCGTTCCCAGAGCCTAATCGGAGACACGGAGAAAAAACTAGGGGCGCCAAAATTTCAATCACACATGCGCAAACGGTGTGTCCTGACGAGATATGTCTTCATGCCGTAAAAGCTTAGCCTAAAGAGGAATATAAATGGCCTGAAAGACAGAGTAATCAGTCGGATTTCCACTCGTTTGAAGTTATAGATTTTATTATAAGGCTAGTAACAACAACGGGTAGTAAAACGTTTCTCATGATAGCGAGTATTTTAACAGACGTAATTTGTCTATGCCGTTTTCCATTTTGGACACTAACTACGGCTTTGTTCAACCCTTGTAATTTGCTTCATGTAAATTACTATTCAAAATTTAAGAGTGCCGTTCTTATTTTTGGGGTGCCGTTCAGAAATGAACATGGAAAAAAAATCGAACATATTTTGTCGTGTAAATCAAGCGGGCCGTGCCCAAAACTATCCGTCCGCGTGCCAAAATTTAGGAGTGCCGGACCCAAAATGAATGTCGTGTAAATGTGGCTTAAATGTGGCTTAAAAGACATTTTCCTTGATACTGTTTGTTTTCATTTATAAAGTACTTGTGAGACTACAAACTAGACTGGCAAAATTAACCTAGCTACAGTGTATGCACAGCAATATAAACATTTTGGCTGGGCAATTAGACCAATTATTTATGATATATACTGATGTGCGTCATTATTATTATATGATTGCGAAAATTACTTCATTATGATTGGCTGAGAGCAGGCAAATTTATCATTAATTTTTAATATGCACTACATTGTGCAAATTAATGCACATGCGTTCATAGTTTGCTCAGTCATATAATAAAATTAATGATGAGTAATTTATTGTATGAAAGCTCAAGCAATTAAAAAGATTTACACTACTCATGATATTTGAAAATTATTGAGAGAATTTTCAAATAATTAGTCAGGGTATCAATAATTATTTTAAAATACAATTACCAATACTAAGGGACTGTGCAATAATTACCAGGAGGGGGGTGTTGGAAAACCAGAGGGGGGGGGCATAAAGTAAAATCAAAGCAAGGAGAGGGGGGGCTCTAGGTAAAATAAGTCACTCAAGAGGGGGGCTTAACATTTTATTTAAAGTACATATTACATTGGCGAATCCATACCTATTTATAAGGTGGGGGCCGAAAAATTTTCCGGCCCTTCGGGCTGAGCAAGCCTTCACCGGACCTGAAAATAACACACATGCCCTTTTCCTTCTGCTATGGTTCTGTTGAACATTGCTACGGAGGTGATGTTTGTTCCAGACGCGGATGTCCAACAATTAAACATGCAGTAGGAGCTCTTCTTTCTGTTATAAGATTTTAATCCACACTAGTGCGTGTAGAGAAAATGTAGCAGCGTACTTGTATAAAGGTGTGTGTATACTGTGAGGGGGGGGGGGGGGGTCGTACATAATTTCTGACTGATTAGAGGGGGGCAATAACTAAATTCACTCCTTTAGGAGGGGGGGGGGGTATTACCTAATATTTGGCTACATGAAGCCCATTTTCCAACCCCCCCTCCTGATAATTATTGCACAGTCCCTAATATCAATACTAAGAGTTTATTTCCTCATAAGCTGTCCTGTCAAGATGGAAAATAACCTTTTACAACTATCAATAATGTAGTATCAAGACTTCCTCTGGAATCATGATTTATTTTTTCAAATCATAATTATCCCATTTCTTGGGCTGTAATCTTGCAATAATTATAATAATCTTGCAATTATAATAATCTTGCAATTATTGTGCATACATGTACATCTCATCATCTAATCAGTTGGGATAACAGTAAACATACATTTTCTGAAATGAAACGAAAATAATACAACTTTTACCTTAATACTTATCCTTACAAATTACTCACCCTTCTCTCTAAAATCCCACCTCCCCTTTATTTTCCTCCTCCCACTGTTATTTTATAAGAATAATTATAAACAGCCACCTCTCTACAATGGCCAGATAATTCTGCACCAGGGTGGCCGTTGTGGAGAGGTTCAACTGTATCTAGATAGTTGACTGAGTTACATGTAGGGTAAAAAGGAGTTGTATTTGTTAAATCAGGCTAGGAGACAGGATTTTGAATGAGGTGGTGCGTTAGAGTGCCAAAGGTGCGATCGTATGAGCGTGAGCTTGTAGGGGGCATGCCCCCTGGGAAATTTTGCATGATGAGGTTGTCTGAGACTGTATTTCATACGCTTTGAAGGCAGTTTGATATGAAACCAGGCCAGCCAAAAGCGAACGTAAAAACATGAATATTTCTGGAACTTTCAGTTAAATTCAAAATGGATTTTTGACAAAAAGAAACTTTATGTGCATGTAATTTATACGTTTAGAGAATGCTGATGAAAAAATACTAAAAATATTTATTGCGGACCTTCGATTAAAGACATTTTCAAGCCAAAGGAGTGAATATTTGGATGAAGAAAAATGACTTGCTTGATGTTGTCTTTGTCGATGAAGACGATATGAAAACACGTTCAAAGCTGCGATTGTTTTTGTTTATTGATGAACCAG
Source organism: Desmophyllum pertusum (assembly GCA_029204205.1). Lineage (NCBI taxonomy): Eukaryota > Metazoa > Cnidaria > Anthozoa > Scleractinia > Caryophylliidae > Desmophyllum > Desmophyllum pertusum. Next base: position 1,129,745 of record MU826354.1, read on the forward strand.
TTGATTCAGAATTCATTTTCAAACTACACCAGTTATTGAATTAGAGCACAAGCACTACTATTTCACTTTCTTTTGAACCATCGGTCCACAATAGGTGGACCTCCAAAGCCTGTGGGGGGGGGGGGGGGGGGGGTGCGGACGCACCCATCGCAACCACCTCCCTACGGGCCTGTAAATGGTGATAACACAATTCATTTTCGTCTCAGCTTGAGTTAATGGCAAATTTATTGTTTGAAATATGCCAGCTCTCCAATAGGCCTACCTTTCTTCTTTTTCTTCTTTCTGGAAGTTTCAGTCCAAGCTAAAACTTTATCAATGTATTCAAAACCTCATTCGAATTCCCCACTTTTGCTATGCAATCAATATCATATAAGCTTAATTGGGTCATAAAAACCGGGGCCGAATTACCCGGGTGCCTAAAACAAAGGTTTTGCCATAATAAATAAAGCACCCGAGGAGATTTGTTGCTTGAAATATTTTTAAAGTTAAGAAGTATTAATTTTAATGAACCTTACAACAAGGGTCAACAAGACATGGTTCGATATTTCTGCTATAAATATCTAAAACGTAAAGCTAATTCACGGTTCAAAAGCAACTGATGATCCCAAAGGCCGAAAACATACATGTATTGTATCTCGCTGGAAACAAAAATCTTCAGCAGAAAATGCAAAGAAAGAGAATACCAACCTTCTGGATTCGATGGCGCTTGTCTCTCTAATGGAACACACGTGCACCAAGATAGCTACACATCCAGTGACAACGACTTCTAACACTTCAAGGCGAGTGTTAATGACCTTCCGAAGTACACACTGCAGACTATGACCACCAGTGTTTCATCCATGGTGTTTTTCCCAGGATAGGCGGTTTTACTCGATGTTATCACTGCATCAGTAATTACTACAGCCAAAAGTTGTAACGACTCTTGTTTTGAGCGTGTGAAATATCCGCCATGAGACGGCACTTCGCTCTCTCTTATTTTCCTTCAAAAACAATACTAAACCTATCTCTTTTCTCGAGATTTTGGCTAGCGTAAGTTTGAGCTTGGGTCAAGTTTACTGTGTAGAAAATTTTAGCTAATGTCAATTGCATCATAATCAACAAGGGCACAGAGTGTTTTCGCTCAACGTGAAAATAAATTGTGAATGACATATATGCTGTGGAATTGTGTAAGAAAAACTGTTATGTTTTTGGGACCGAGTTTTATCGTTCGTTTAATGAGGTGCATGTATTAAACAGAACAGAAATTATCTAGTGGCTATTTATTTGCATGTCTCCTGGCTACGTTTACAATGTAATGGGAAAACCCCTCACAATGCAATGCAATGTCAACTGGGGAAAGTGCAGTGAAAAAAACAAGTAGTCACGCCAGTCTCGCTAAAGTCCGCAGTTTGCGTGAAACCGGAAGCCGATTCCCCGCTGGGATCGAATAACGCGCAAAGGTCACACCGCCAAATTTAGCACATTTTGCAACAACACTGCTGTGGGACATTTGTCTTTGCTTTTTTCAATGCGATTCCTGTAATAAACTCAATACATGTACGCACTTACACGACACTACAGAAAGCCTGTGGAAGAGAAATTCTCCACTGGCTAATTTTAGACCGAGATGCGATAACATCATGTCAACCGTGTAGAGGGCTAGGGCTAGCGACATGAAAAAAAACCGTCCATTTCTTGAAGCGGCTCGATGCCCATATATGGGCATCGGCCGCTTAATAAATTGAACAAAAAATATTGATTAGTTAAAATACAACTCAAATACGTGGCAGTTGATAAAACAGTTGTTTTTATCAATGATTATTTTGATAGCTCACTTCTGATTCAAACAACAAAAGGGAACTTTGTGACAAGCTCAAGAAAGATCACAGACAGATAATCCTGTGTTTAAGTAGTCCATGTTTCAAGATGACTTGGTCCACTACTACTGATTAAAGAGTAATCTTGATTTCTATGATTCAACAAAGTTTATGTCGTGTGTGGTGCTTTTTTGAATTCGTTTCCATCCATATGTAAAGACTGAGATCAGGAAGCTACCGTATGTAAACATTTTCAATATTTTCCACAGGCAGTAGAGGATCAAAATTGGACTTTTTCGAGTTTCGATTTATATGCTTCAGTTATACGATGACCTTTGTGAGTCGATCTATTCGGCTTTATACGCGGTGTATTGCGTTACTACATTATTCGATCATTAAGTACCCGCTGGGACGACAAAGAGAAAACAATAACGTTAACAAGATCGAATAACGCAGTAACGCAATTCGACTCCTCTGCTCCCTGTGTCATTTCAAGTCATCAAGTTTCATTTCTGCTGAAGTAAGAAAGACGACTTTTTGTTTGTTATCCAACTACATTCTGAAACTCTGCATCAGCACATGCATGATCAGCTTCACAGATTAGTATTAAAAAGAATCACTGTTCTTATGCACACATTTTTGATTTCTCTAGGAAAAGACGATTAATAAGCTTATTCCTGACTTCATAGGTTAACTTTAAGATGCTCAGCTTCACAGATTAGTATTAAAAATAATCACTTTTCTTATGCACACATTTTTGATTTCTAGACAGAAAGTATTTGAATTATTCATCTCTTGTAGGAAAAGTGTGAATGTTAAAACCTTTCACGACAAACGATTAATAAGCTTATTCCAGACTTCATAGGTTAACTTTAAGATTACTGTGTAGAAACTGAAATATATATCTAAATGCCATCAACTAATCACAAATAGTCATTTGAAAACATACCTTAATTTATCTTAATACCACTAATCCAAGGACACTAATCACGTTTACAAAAACATATACCACGGGGTATCGTAACTGCGATCAGGAAGAGAAATCCCAATGCGGATTGCTTCTAGCCTCCTCGCAGACGTTCTTTGGGCTCGTCACGCAATCTTTCCTTCCCCACTAAGAACGTCTGCGAGGAGGCTAGATTGCTTCATGCTCATAGCACAATACCTCTATTGCATCATCTTTACATGACCAGAGATTGCGTCATGTCAACCGTGGGATCGAATAACAAGAAAAGGTCACACAACAAAATTTAGCACATTTTGCAACAACACTGCTGTTCACTGCTGTGAGACATTTGTCTTTGCTTTTTCCAATGCGATTACTGTAATAAACTAAATACATCTACGCACTTACACGACACTACAGAAAGAATGTGGAAGAGAAATTCTCTACTGGCTAATTTTAGACCGAGATGCGATAACATCATGTCAACCGTGAAGAGGACTAAGGCTAGCGACATGAAAAAAAAAGTCCATTTCTTGAAGCGGCTCGATGCCCATGATGCATCGGCCGCTTAAAAACGGATAAATCAGGCTTGGTCGAAACTTATTTACCGGATGTGACGTCAAATTTTGTTGAATGATTCAAACACCCCCCCCCCCCCCCCCCCCCCCCCTGCCCCCCCCCCCCCCCCCCAGAATATTCGAAAATGCAAATCACTCATACATATGTACTGACTTCCCAGGAATATGCTTGGTATCTTTTAGCAATATTCCGTATTTTATTATAAAATCTACAAACCTGTGTTGTTTTATTTCTTCTGTATAAAAAAATAAGGTAAAGAGAAGCCCATTTCTTTCAAACCGACTTAAAATAAAGGAGCTATTCAGTTGTTTCAAGCACGCGTTGTGGCTGCGCGCCGACAGAATGTATATGATAAAGGTTGTTAATTTGTCACCACGTGTCGCGCCTTGCTCGTCGATCGTGTCTGGAACTGTGTATTATGTGCATAAGCAGGTTGCTTTTGGCAAGCTTTAAAGATCCAGGTGAGTCGTTATTTCTTTGCCTTTACTTATAACAGTACAACTATAAGTGCAGAAACGCTAGCATATAAATGTACTGAATTATACATGAATTATCATTACGGTAGCTCCCATATGTGCGGAATGTGTCGTCTTGCTTTGTGTCAGCCGGACCGGCCCTCCGCATATTGTAGTTTTTCAAACCCTGGATAACTATTTCTCTGAACTTGATGGCTTGAGCATGTTTCGTGACTCCAACTATATTTTAGATAAGCTGTTGGGTGCATGCCGCAGGTACACACAGCATTTTTGTCAGTGCTGATCAGAAGTTGTCGGTAACAATGTAATCTATTTGATTATTTCATTGCACTTCTACTTCAGATGTGAACAACCCTGTGAGAGATGAAAATGCCAGTATCGCTTCGAGAAAAGGACAGTGCTCAATACGAACAGTTCTGGTTAGCGCGTTCACAAAGACTGCCGGCGTTGCAACTACTGGAACAGCTGTGGAAAAGGAAACCACTGCCGAGGAAATCAGTACCTCAATCACGCTAAACATCATCAGGGACTGTGTGTGTGATCAGAAAACGTTGTTAGACCAGCCACACATCTGCACTTTGGATCCAGTATATGAAGATGATTGATGAATTGCGCAACTTTCATCAAAGCAGAATGTACAGCCAACTGGAAGCTACACCTTCAAACGTTGGCAGAGATACTTCCCTTCCTTGTAGCATCAGGGCACAATCTATTATGTGAAGTGCGTGCGTTGTGTATCTCTAGACAATGACCCAATCCTACTGCCAACTCAGCATCCAGACGTGCATCAAGCTTTTTTCTCGGGTTTTCACACCGTACATCGAAACGATCGCTTTTGGGTAGGCCTGTCTACGGATCTTATAATACATATATAGCAAGTTTTGATGAAGAGCCTGAAGACAAGCGGCGGATTAACTTACCGAGCAACAGCGACTGATTTGGCTGTTCTCCATGCCAACCTGTGCAGAAACCAAGCGCGCGATGCAGGAGCTTACTGGGTTACAGTACAAACTCTGGAGAGCAAAACAAAGACATGACGACTGCCAGAAAACAGCGTGACATGAAGGATATCCTTACCGTTCTTACCGCCCTGACCGAAAGAAATCCCTTCTCGTCTGACCCAAGCCTCCGCAATATCATGACCGGAGTAAACGCCGAAAGCGCTGTACGCTCATTGATGCTCATTGGGCTAACTACTGTGGAAAGTAATTACTAATTCGGCCCTTTGGCGCGGGGAAGGTGTTATAATCTCTTCGAGCTGTGTCAAGAAATTAAATGTCACCGAATCAAAAGAAAACCAGAAAGGAATGATACCGAATAAATTATCTAATTATGTTGTGATGAAATGAAAACGTGTCTGTTTTCTTCATTTTGAAGATGCAAATGCAACATTCGCGCTCGCACGCGCGCCAGTATCTTACGAAAAAAATAAACGTCTGTGAACAGGCTAGTGCAGAAGGCAAAGAAAGCGTGAAACAGAAAGGGGCGGTATGCTTTATTACATCGCAAACATACAACAAACGATTGTCCATGCAATCCTCGAGCTAGCTAGACCGAGAATAATCTGAGTCAGTTAAATATTTCAATATATATTCTAGGTATACTGTAACCATTTAGATCAAAATGCGATGTATCGATCGCGTACTGGATATTACTTTCATAATGCGTGGACAATTCACCTAATGAAGGGAATGCGTGATAAGCGGATTGTACAAATTCCACTGCGATATCCAAGGAGCTGGCACAGTTTGCAAAACGTTGAAAACGTTAACGAACTGGACTAATTAATCGCACCGCGCGTGCTGGCCTGTAGTGAAGATTGAGAAGTATTATAAAGAGTGATCTACTTTATAGTAGTAGGCTGATAGTAGGCCCAGTTCCTCAGTCTTACTAAGCTATAATAACAACACACCACCAAACAATGACACTTGACCGTAAAGAGAATACAGTTGCAGGTATGAATATTTTCTAGAGTCTACTACACGTTTCGGCATTAGGAAAAATGTTTCAAAACGCCAATAACTAAATGGAACACAAAAGGGCGCACAGTGCTGTCCACATCAGTGTTGTATAGTTGTAAACAATTATATAAATATATATAATAGGTACGAAACGACTTTTTGTACATGTATACCCCCATTGAACTGTATAAAAAAATACACTACTTTGAACGGTATCGCTAGTTGAATAAAAATCTCGAAGGCCTGTTCGAGGGAACTTGAAAGATGCAGTTGCTTTTACGGCCCTTAATAATCTTTTTAAATAAACTTTGGAAACTTAAAAAAATAAATCGCCGACTCGTCACGGGCTTTGTTTGTTCTTTCAGATGGACGAAAAATTAAGTGCGAGCTAGTTCAAAAATTAGTACTTATTTGTGTTACATCGAACTGTATGAGGTGCACAGCCAGAAATTTCGAACCAAATTAAGCTTGCGTTACTCCATGCCCAGTCACGCGTGGAAGACACACGATTGGTCAGTTACGTCGCGCCACGTTTTCCAGATCAAGTTGTTGTCACGCGGGATTCCTGATGAGAGGCATATTCTTGCTTTCTGTGGTCCACAAAAGAAAGCAATCGACAGAAAATACAATGTGAAACGAAAGTCACGTATTTAAGAGTACTTAATCTCGCTTTCGCGATCAATTTTACCAGCAGACATGCTTTATTCTGTTAAATTGAGCAAATGTTTTACTTCGTGACTCAATCGTGACTGCCTTCGACTGCCTTTTGCATAAATTAAATGACAAAACAAGCTAAGCTACCAAGCCTTTCTGTGAACCCCAGTCTCTTCTCCTTTTCATTCATGTTTTGCAAAATGGCGGCTGTTTTCGTCTGTTGATTTTTTTTTTTTTTTTTTGCTATGAAGCGCGTTGGAGCAAACCGATTTCGTTCAATAATGGCGTCCTTTAGCTTCAATTTTTCCTCGACAAATACTGCTGAAAACCGCAAGATTTCAACGGCTACAAAGCCTTATAATATCATGGAAATACGAAGACACCTTCGAACTTCAAAAATGTCCTGGGGATGAGAGGATAGCTACATCTAGAAAGACATGGAGAGAGTTCGCATGGAGTGAATTTAGCTTCTTGTCACCTCAGAGGTAAGCAATTGTATGGCCTGTCTTATCGTGTTAGTCCTTAAACTACTTTCTTAAAAACCGCAATGAATATTCGATATATCACCGTTTTGAAACCTCACAGGAGATGACTTAAGTCGTATCTCCCAATATTTAATGGGGATGGATGTCCTTTATACGCCACGGTTTAGATATATCATGTTTTTGTTTCGACTTCATACGAATCTCTGTAAGTTTGGAGCCGCCATTTTCTTTTTAACGGTCACGGACCGTCACGGTTAAATGCTCACGCGCGTTCGGAATTTCTGGCTATGGTGCCACCGCCAGTTCAGATGGACGAAAAATTAAGTGCGAGCTAGTCCAAAGTCAGTATTTTTATGTTACATCGAACTGTATGAGGTGTGCCACCCGCCAGTTCAGATGGACGAAAAATTAAGTGCGAGCTAGTTCCAAAGTTAGTACTTTTATGTTACATCGAACTGTATGAGGTGTGCCACCCGCCAGTTTAGATGGACGAAAAATTAAGCTAGTTCCAAAGTTAGTATTTTGATGTTACGTCGAACTGTATGAGGTGTGCCTCACACCAGTTCAGATGCACGGAAAATATTAAGTGCGAACTACTTCCAAATAAAAATAAACTACTTCCGAATAAAAAAAATTATAGCGCGTTTTTATTAGTATCTCTTGCCGGTCATTCCATACTCCTGGGTGTTCACGAATAAAATTATAGCGCGTGCCGTTTCTTATTGGTTTCTCTTGCTACCGCTGGAAAGGGTGTGATAAATAAAGTACATGAACATGTATATTTGGCTGGTAAATTTGAAGTCTTTCAAATTTACGGGAAAATATATGTTTGCTATGCCGGTATCATATAGCAAATTGTTGCAATACAAATAGCATAAAATGAGATATTTCGTGTAAATTCTATTAGAATTTCAGACTGCCGGGTATCTAGTTTTTTGAAAACACTTCCGGCTGCGGGTATCTAGACACAATGTTTTTTTTCGCCGCCAGAAATAGCAATTAGTTCACAAGTGGTGACGTGTGACTAACATATCTCAGACATTTATCGAGGTTTTCGAAACGAGATACGGTGTATGTTTTCAACACGTCTATTGTTATATATTGCGAAATAGGGCATTTGAAATGCCCATCGTCCAAGTATCCAAGGCGTGCGGTTCCTCATAACTGACTCCAGACGCCAAGACAGGACCAACAGGAGATGTTCAGTACGTTCTAGACGGCGGGGCACTACTCCATCGGATCCCATGGCCTCGAAGATCAGCCACGTACCAGGAGATTTGTAATCTGTACTGCAGTTATATCACAAGGAAGTATGGCACGCCATATTTTCTTGTTTGATGGTAAGAAAAAGTGTCAACAAAGAACATGACGCAGAGAAGGCGAACAGCTGGAAAAGTTGGAGCGACGGTGACCTTCTCTCACAAACCTCGTTCCCAGGGTCTCTCATCTTCCCGCCCCCTGGAGCGAGAGAAGAGAGACCCTGGTCTGGTCTGGTCACGTGCGTCCCAGATTCTGGGACGTAGCAAATAAAAGATTAGTGGGAGGGGCAGATGAGTGTGAAATTTGTCTCCACTTTGCCTAGGGGTGAGCGGAAAGTGTTGTAAATCAAAATAACCGCATGTGGACGAGCTTTCGTGGTAAACATTTTGGCCGTTCCGAGACGCCAAAAAGACGATTAAAGAATTTTGAAGCCTTCAAGACCGCGATCAAGGAAAGCCATTGTTCTTAGGATGTATCGAAATATCGCCATCTGTACAACGCACATTTGATCGGCGAAGACGAAGGAGTTAATGTTTCGAATTCAGGACAGGAAATGGGATAAAGAAAATCTTTATAGCTTTTATTTATTCGGCGGCGATGTTTTTCTTTTTTCTGGTTATTTGACGGTCTCATGTATTTCGTCGCTACTGGCGGCGTTGCGAAAATGATAAAAGGTGACAAAAATAATGATCACCGACCAGAGCAAGTCTCCGCGATCGGTATGAATCCTCAAGAAAATTCAACCCAACTCCAGGTAAATTACGTAGTTTTGCTTGTTTCTGTTTGTTTTTATTGCACTCGCCTCACCTTTACCCTTAGGATATATCGATCTTTAAACAGGAAAACTCGACATGCAATGCATTCACTTTGTTTTACATATTTCAGTGTGCGATGTGTACGTGATGTGTTAGATTTTACAGCGGCTTAGACTAAGAGTCAGCGACTCGCAAAATATAAGCTTGGTTTATTATACTTGAATTAAGCCGATGGTATCTTAATATTTTTCTTTCCTCTTTGTGGAAATGTTCAACGTAAGTGTAATTTTATAATGATGACGCTTTGACTCCGATACGACATTGACCTTTCGAGACCTTGCCTGCCGTGAAGCAGCGCTAGCGCGCTGGAAATTCATCGATTTCCGTAGCCCGTCAGTAATACAGCAACAACATCTCGGCCACAGTAAATTGCCTCTAAACATTGGAGTAACTGCTGCAAACAGCGAACTGAAGACTGCTGTATAAAAACATCGCTTGCGTGCCGTTAGCTTCTGGCCTCGCTTTGTTGTCGACAAAAGAAAGCGCGACAAAAATTCGTAATTATAGGAGCCCTCACTGGGGTTTGAAAATGTCAATTAGACACGTGACCAGACCAGACCAGGGTCTCTCTCTTCTCGCTCCAGGGGCGGGAAGATGAGAGACCCTGGGAACGAGGTTGCTTCTCTCAAGACATGATAGTCACGATGAAGAAGGATCAATTTCTGTTGAATGTGAATAACAAGCAGCAGTTCATAAACATGCTCAGCAAGTTTCTGCAGAAGACCGACTGCTCGACGTACAACGCGCAGGGTGATGCAGATCTTCTCATTGTGAAGACAGCTGCATGTATAGAGTCTGCGAGAAAAAGAGCCACAGCCCTTGTCGGCGACGATACTGATCTACTCTTGCTTCTGTGTTACTATACCAGTCCTGACAGCTGTGACCTGTACTTCAGGCCAGAGCCCAAGGCTGACTCAAGACAATGTGTTTGGAACATCAAGAGAGTTGAGGAGCAGTGGGGGCGGTGTGTGATAAAATTTGTTGATACACGCCATCACTGGGTAAGACACCACATGCCGCCTGCATGGAATCGGCAAGGGTGCGACTTTGAAGAAATTAGTTAACTCCCCGTACTTCCGAGAGCAAGAAAAAGTCTTAAAATAAATGTGTTCCGCCGTGTGGAAGCGGGTGAGAATGCGTTGGTATCCCATACAATGGGAAACCCGGCGATAGGTTTGATGCCCTCAGATGCCAGAAGTACTGCGAGAAAGTGGCAAGTGATAGGACGCAAATCCAACCCAAAGCCTACCCTGACATCAATATATCACAGCCTATGGGCGAACCTGCAAGTAAAGGAATGGAAGTGCGACTGAAGTCTTGATATGCGAGCAGAGGAGTGGGGCTGGAATGTTATCGAAGGTTATGACGCACTTGCCACCAGCGCCGGACTCCCTTTATGCGGATAGTGAGGTGCAACTGCTCATCAGACTGCGGCACGTTTAGATGTACTTGCCACAAGCACAGCCTCGAGTGTTCTCCAGCATGTGGCCAGTGCAGAGGATCTGGGTGTACAACTGCGCCGCCATACAGTCAGTGGACGAAGACAGCCATGACTCTAAAGATTAGGCACTCAAAGCCTTTAGCCAAATCAAACGGTTGTATATGAAAATAAGCTCTCTTGCTGAACTTGTGCCTTATCGTACTCTATATTTACACTCCTGTACTAATTTTGAATGATTTCAGACAAATGTAAGACCTATAAATGCATAATAAATCAACTTCCGTTTCAGAGCCTCGTTTTCATGTTGCATGTTTTCATGTTACATAAGTGACATGTTCACACTTCGTGTCAACAATTACAATCTTAGAGGCAACCTTAAACTTGTATTACCTAACTCAAAGTCTGCATATCTACAGCATTCTTTCTCGTTCATTGCCGCCAAGTTATGGAACAATCTTCCTAACACTATTAGACAATCCGAAAATCTTTCATCCCTTAAAAATCAACTGCAAAAGATAACCATCTCGCTTACTACTGATTGTAATTGCCATATTTGTAATTCATAATATTGTGCAGTTCTCTATTCATCTTTCTATATTTACTTATTGTCATCTTCTTATACATTACTTCTTAATACTTAATTTCATCTATTTTTAATATATATAAATACATAGTTCCTATTTTTAATACTTACTTGTAATGCACATTTACATTTAAACGAGCTCCCGTGCTCAATTTTGTGATATGTGGATAAATAAAGCTACTACTACTACCAGAGAGCGAGGTTAGCGTCACAAAAAAACAAACCCGTTTTTTTTTTCGATGTTCCCGTGTGTCGATTAAATATGATTTTTAGTATGTTGTTCTAGATGGTATTTCAGATTATATTATGAAGAGAAACCTTCTGTTGCAATTAGTTTTGGGTCAAACCGTAAAATGACTGGACTAAAAGCGACAGGTTCAACTTTGAAAATCAAGATTAAACTACGCATAGTGAACATCCGGGACATGCGTGCTCTATAGTTTTTAGCCGTGATCTATTTAACAATTAGATTATGAGCTCGAGATTTCTATGATGCGGCCTCATCAACTATCACATCATAGAAATTGAGAGCGAATAATCTAATTGTTTTAGTAAAAATCACAACAATTGTCTACTAAAATGTTTCATTTAGACTAATTTTGCTTCTTTTGCATATTTCTTCGCCAAACTTGGCATATAAGGTTGGATTGTTGACCAATTCATTTTAATGTTAAGACTGACAGAAAATGTCAAATTATGACGTCATAATTGATGACGTCACGAAAACGTGTTATACAAATTGCATATTTTCAAAAAGAAAGTTATGTCACTTGAACGAGCTTGGCTAGGGAATAAAATGCCGAAAACCGTTCCTCGCCACGACAAATATTTCTTGAGATATGCCCGATTTAATGAAATCTCAGTTTCCCCCCCCCGGAACCATACTTTTCCTCTAAAATCAATCTCCTTGGTTTTTCTTCTTCAATTTTTAACAAAAAGGCTAATAATTTGGTAAAATAGAGTGCTTAGTGTTTCCAAAAATCGTATGGTTTTAGATTTTTAGTTTTTAGGTCCGAAACGATAATATTAGCAATCAAATAATTGATGACGTCACATTTTATGACGTCATGAAAAGAGTTTTGTGGTACTAACACTGGTAGAAAAAATATTTATTCCGATTTTTTTTCTTATTCTTATTCTAGTCAACCAGGATATCCAATCTGCTACATAACTAGAATGGTCGGCACCAAAAAGAAAAGCAACTCTAATTTGGAGATAATACACTGGGAGGGGACCCCATTTTTTGGCTACGTATTTTTCAAAATTCAAAATGTCATATCTCATCCAATTTTTGAGATATTGACATACGGTTTTCGGCTTTTAACTTATCTTGATGTGACCTTTCGTAAACGTTAGGAAAAAAATGCATATTTAAAACTTTAAATCAAGACTATGATATGACGTCATCAATTGTGACGTCATAATTTGACATTTTCTGTCGTCATTGATATCAAAATGTTTGGGACAGAATCCCACACTCACTTGCCAAGTTTGGTAAAGACTGGGACTGAGCATGGAGGCGTAAAGTCACGAAATTTGTGAGCTCCTGACATCGTTAGAGTTTTCGATTGCTTTCCTCCCCTCTGCATGGAATTTTCATCCTTATTTAAGAGGAAAAGCCGAGAAATTAATAGTCCACCCACTAAAGAAACTGTTTCACCTGAAAACAAGAGGTTAAAAGAAGGGCAAGTTATATCTGAAGACCACGTTCTGTCCGCCATTGTTTCTACAAGCAGTGTTTCTTACAAGCAGTGATCCAGAAGACGAAATCCTATCTGCCCTAAGCATGGCGGACAACCTCGGGCCTAAAATAGACGAAATATTTTCCAAGCTAAGTCAACTCGACAGCATCAGCAGCCAAATAAAATCACTGCAGGAATCGGTGGACAAAATTAACCAAACGGTCGCAGGCTTGCAGGTTGAGTTCAATTGCCTGAAACAAGACGTAAAAAGATGCTGTTCAAGAAACAAGCAGCCTAAAGTCAAGCGTTAAATTCCTCAACGAAGAAGTAGAAGCTGGGAAAATTAAACTCCAAGATTCTGAAGAAAAAACCCAGTCAGAACTCGAGAAACTACGCCTTCAACTGTTGGACTACGAGATTTACAACCGCCGCGAAAACTTACGTTTTTACGGAATTCCTGAAGAGGACGCGGCGGAGGCGACCGAAGAAATTCTGTATAACTTCCTTGAGAGGGAACTTAATATTGAAAGCGCCCGTTCCATCGAGTTCCAAAGGGTACATCGTATCGGGAAAAAGAATTCCAACGCAAGTAAGCCTCGTGTTATCTTGGCACGCTTCCTCCGCTTCAAAGAACGCGAAGCTCTATTCGCTCGCCGGACGCTTCATCGACAATGAATAGGCTATGGTTTTTGGCCCGGATCTGCCCAAGAAAGTATTTGAAATGAGGAGAAAGCTAATCCCTAAAATGGAGGAAGCTCGTGCACAGGGAAAAAGAGCTGCTTTTAGCAGAGCCGAACCCTACAAACTCTTTGTTGATGGTGTAGAAATAAAATAAGTGATACATTTTGTATTTATTTACCTTCTTCTACCTACGCGATGCATGAATGTATTTATTTCACAACAAGCAATTCATCGCCAAATGAGTTTTTCGGTTTGGTACCGAAGTCAGGAACAGGTCAGGCTTTTCTTCTTTTTTTTTATAGATTTAATGCCCCATTTAAAATAATTATAGTTGTTTAAGCTTATATTGTTTATCAACCTTTATGTAGGATATGCATATTTTCTCGTAGGTGTTAGGAGCTCACAAGTTCTTTTGCATAATTTATGCTCTAAAAAATCGGTACGACACTTGGTCTCACTCATTCGTAGTATTTAACAGTTTTTTCATACTGGCTACGTTTTTATATTTTCCTTTTTTGTTTCGTTCTGTGTGTGTTTTTATGTTTACAAAACTGCCGACTAATCAGGGACAATATGGCTTCTTTAAGGTGATATTAATAGAGGTGACAATTGTCTGCGTTCATTGTAATTACCTATATCGCGATGCAGGAAAATAATGCAAATAATTTACAACTAAAAGCTCTCTCTCTCAATGTTCGTGGTATTCGTACTTTTGAAAAGAGGAAAGGAATTTTTAATTGGCTAACTAAACAAAAGGCAGATATTTGCTTTCTTCAAGAGACATATAGTACCAAAGAAATTGAAAATCAGTGGAGAACGCAATGGTGCGGAGATTTGTTTTTTGCTCACGGCTCTCCCCATAGTCGTGGGGTTGCCATACTCATACGAAACACGCTTGATTTCGAGCTTAAGTCAATTAAGTCGGATGAGGAAGGAAGATTTATCATTTTAGAGGCCATTATTCAAGATGATCCCTTCCTGTTGATAAATATCTACGCACCTAATACAATATCTCAGCAATCACAATTTTTCCAAAAAATATCCGACCTAATCAACGAAGAAGATCATTACAAAGAATGCAAAATTTTACTCGGAACTTCCTTTTTAAATCTTTAGAAACTTTTGGTTTTGGTGAATCTTTTATTGCCTGGATAAAAACATTTTATAATAACACATCAAGTTGCGTGATCAATAATGGCTTTGCGACACCTTCCTTTCAACTTAAGAGGGGTGTTCGCCAAGGAGATCCACTCTCTCCGTTTCTTTTTATTATCGCTCTCGAGCTTTTGGCGATTAACATACGCAATAACAACCAGATAAAGGGTATTAATGTCGACGGAAAAGAATTGAAGTTAGTAATTTTTGCGGATGACATGACAACGTTTGTTAGCGACAAAATTTCTTTCTTTTCTCTCATAAACAGCGTGGAACTCTTCAGCAGATACTCGGGTTTGAGAATGAACCACGAAAAAACGGAAATTCTCCCACTGGGTAACATAGTGTTACATCACCAGGATTTAGGGGTGGAAGAGATTAAAAGTGTCGCTAAAATCCTCGGTGTTTATTTCACCAACGATCATGTGCTCTTCAACAAACGAAATTTTGAATCCATCGAGAAAACTGTAAAATAATTTTTGCAGGGATGGAACTGGAGAGGTCTCACAATAATTGGCAGGATACAAGTAATTAAGTCGTTTATTATTCCAAAAATTTTATACCGCGCAACTTTAATTTCTTGTAAAAAAAATATTATCCGAAAACTAAACTCAATACTTTATGCCTTTGTATGGAAAGGTAAAGATAAAGTAAAGCGAACGGCACTAATAAACCCAATTGAGAAAGGAGGACTAAATATGCCTGATATTGAATCAATGATCTCTACACAGAGAATAATGTGCATAAAAAGATATTTAGATCCCTATACAGCTGGTTGGAAATTTTTCTTAGATTCGTATCTTAAAAACACAGTTGGCAAATTGTTGTTCCATTGTAATTTTGATTTTGGAAAGCTTTCGGTAGCTATTCCTGACTTTTATAGGGAATTCCTTATTTTATGGTCCTCTATGAATGAAACCAATCCATCCACACTTGAAGAAGTTGCCAATGAAGTGATATGGAATAACAAGCATATTTGTATAGGTGGTAAATCAGTTTTTAATGCTAAAATATATGAACATGGTTTATACAAAGTTGGTGACCTCTATGATACTGCAGGGGAGCTTGTAATTGGAAGGGAACCACTGCGATCAGCCCTCTCTCCTGTTGATACTTTCTTAATTTTCAGTATACTTAATGCGCTTCCACAACAATGGCGTTTTATTTTAAAGACAAACAGGGCTCTTGTGTCCTTCTTCACACAACATTTCAACCTAAATACCTTTCATGTCTACATTAACAATGAAAAAATTGATGTAGAAAAAATCCATTCAAAACCTTTGTATTGCAGTATGATCTCCAAAATTGCAAATAAGCCGACAGCCATAAAGAGATATGAAAACTACTTTAATACTGAGTCTTTCCAATTAAACTGGAAGGACATTTTTCTATTACCACCCAAAGTAACCTTGAGTACCAAATTACGCGAATTTCAATATAAAATATTAAATAGGATTCTATATACAAATGATATGCTCTACAAATTCAAAAAAGTCGATTCTCCCTTATGCTACCTATGTAAAGCGGATACAGAAACTTTAGAACACTTCTTTTTCTATTGTCCGCGAGTTGAGGCTTTCTGGAACGAAGTAGTAAATTTGTTTAGAGACCAGCTCCAAATCAGTAAGGACTTTGAGATCAAAGATGTTATTTTTGGACTTCACAACAATGAATCTTACAGCACTTTAATTAACTATATTATCTTGGAAGGCAAATATCTGCTATATCTCTGCAAACTAAATGACAAACTTTTATCTCCAAGACTATTATTAGAGCGAATGAAGAATACATATCAACTAGAACGCTTCATTGCGAGAGAGAAAAACAATCTTAACTATCATTACGAGAAGTGGGAGCCTCTGCTCCCTCTCGTTTCTTTGTAGACTGCAGTCGCCCAGTTTTTTTTTTTTTTTTCCGATCCCCCTTTTATGAAGCCATTTATTTTGAAATTCCACTATCTAGGTAGTTTTTGTTTACCCTATGTTGTTTTTTCCTTTTTGCTTTATTTAATTGTTATTTATCTTTCTATTATTGCGTATGTATAGTTTTGTTAAGTATATCGTGTAACTTAGTGTCATGTCTGTGTATCAGCTCTAAAAACAAATAAAAATAAAATAAAATACAAAAAAAAAAAAAAAAAAAAGTTTGGTAAAGAAATGCTCAAAAGTAACAAAATTATTGTAAATTATATAAAATACCCAAGTTTTGATGAAACATTTGGGGGGTGGGTTGGCCCCTACGTGTAAATCCAAATCCTCCTCCAAAACGTCGGAGAAACGAGAAGAAACCGCACTTTTGTAGACGACCTCCAGCCACTGCACACTAATGGCTGATAGTATACGAGTAGCTCAGACAATCAGATTGTCTCATTTTCATTAGTATACCAGTAGATTTTTACTGAAAGAAAATAATGCACGGCTAGATTTGATATGCCGTATATATGACAGCTATTTTCTAAACTGTCATAAAACACGACGGGAATTTGAGAACGCGAGAGAATTTAGAAAACACGAGCCACAGGCGAGTGTTTTTATAGAAACTTGTTGTCAATTTATCTCTGTAGTGTCTTGATCATTTGAAAGTGAAAGACAGGGGAATACATTTTGTGTCCATTATTTAGCTGTAGACAGTATAGTTGTATTAGTTGTACGACCGAGAGAAGAATCCTCGTGTGTTCAAATGTTGACAGTTTATTTACTTATACATTTAAGAAATTAAGTAGCACTATTTGATACAACCATCTCACTAGCAATTTAATGTTATTTCTTTCTTTCTAATCACCGTAACTAAACTAAAAAACACGTTAATTAGAACCTACGGATGGATCATCCTTTTGTGACGTCCTTTGACGACATGTTTCGTCACTAATGGAAGGATATCCGAAGACTTCCGAACATTTCCGACAATATTATCAACAAAATGGCATACAGCGTAAATAGATAACTAAACAATTCTGTAAACATTTTGATAAACAAACTGAGCTTATTCGAGTATTTGACGTCATAAACAATTGGAATGATTATTGTAGAAGTGATTAGACTAACCGGAGTAACTATCTATACTACGCAGGGCTGCAAATAACAGTCGGTCATCGGACAATGGCCGACCAAAATTTGCCAATGTCCGATGAAATCCCAACTGTGGTCGGACATAATATCCAGACAATTTTGTTTCCCTTCCAGCGCTAATTAATGCATTATAACGCGTTTTGTTCTAAATGCAAACTAGTTTACTCTGCATTAACAACGCATTAGATTATCAGGTTTGCTTATCAAGCAGCACTGTAATATGATGTCCGACCTCATTGTTTTGTCCGACCAAAATGGTGACTTAAAGAAAAATATATTATTTGTAGCCCTGCTACGTGTATAACTTGTCATCAGGGCCCGGTTGTTCGAAAGCCGATTAACGCTGATCGAGGATTAAAAGTCAATATCGAAATTTTAACTTATGTTGAATAAAAGTTTTTTCACTGCTAATGTTTTATAGAGTTAGAGATTACTCAAAGTCAAACTGAAGGACAAAAAATATAAACAGGAAACCTCATTGGAAAGTTAAAAATTTAAACTGAAATCAATCCTCACGCTATTAGCTTGAACGTCCATTGAACAACCGGACTCTGGTGTGTTCCTATTGGGCAATTCTCAGCTATCTGTTAAAATTTTGGTCATTTCTAAATAACAATCCTAATAACTCAATACGTTACAAGTCCTTACTAGTTCCAAGTATATGCAAAATTAACGTTTTGAAACTACGCTGGAGTTCATTAATTGGAGCATCCAGTTACCTTTAGAAACATTGTACAATATCACAGACTACAAAAAATACAAACGCAGTTCTGATGCTGTGGAAACCCTACACGAGTTATAGCGGCTCATTTATTTTAGTGAAAAAAAAAAACAACTACATAAATCTCTTTGGTAGTCTAAATACTTTGAAAAGCACCACAAAATCCTGACTTGAAAGACATTTTTGTGTGCACATCATGATGTCATTAATATTTCTTGAGGAATGGCAATCTGGCGGGACGTTTCCTATAAAAGCAATGCAGGGAGTACATTTAATTATTTTGATGGAATTCATTTGCAAGAACTGAACCACCCTAGATTACTCGTTTGTTGTTAGAAGTCTAAATGTAGAACAAATATAATTTATAATTTTAAAAACAAGTTTCGGGTTTAGTCACGGCAAATTGTTTGTGAACCCTGTCTCGAACTCCCAATGACGAAAATTGCTGTAATTCACCATTTTCCTTGCACACGGATGGAAATTCTCCATTGTGGTAAATGTAACAATGCAATACAATATGCTACAGAAAGCCCTTTCCAGTATAGTTACATCGGTTTTTGTTATTAGCACGGAACAAAACAACTGTGTTTCGAAGCAATTTTTACTTTCAATACGTTTTATCATATATTAACTTTAATCTCGATTGACTCGATCAAACTCAACGGACGGCTGACAGATATTTTAATGGGTTTGTCAAGATTGAGAAATGATAGGCCATTTCCGAGTTGCCTTTTGCCTCTGTTTCAAAACGAGTCCTGGTGCAAAATATTTCAT
>MU826354.1:1148844-1168811 GCA_029204205.1 Desmophyllum pertusum
CATACTTTCCCATAATTTTCGACAGACGGTTGAAAAACTAACTGTTTCCCTCGAGACCAGTCATTAAGTTTATAACTGAGTTAATTGTAAAACACATCGAGTGACTCTTCCCCTAAGTGCTAACCCTTACCGAATAGCATAGCCTCCTACAGACGCTCTTTGGGCTCGAGCTCGCTTCATACATCCAGTGACGTTAATTTTCGTAACGGTGAACGATTTTCTTTGTCACAAAAAGACAATTTCACAGCCAAGTTATTGTTTTTTGAATTTTGCTTTTGTTTGTTTTTTCGTTACACTCTATTTTTTTTTTATAAGAACGTCTAATTTTCGAGCTGAGGCTGAACCAAGACCGAATGTTCTTATTTTTTGGGCGATTTCAGCCTGAAAACGTTCTTAACATGTTCTTAGGTTACATGGTATAGAATTTCACAAAAAAGATTCGAACGTGACCATGAAAATGTATTAACATTTTATATAATAGAAATTCATGTTCTTACTACGTACTGTATAAAAAAATGTGCATTCAAGTATTTTGAGCTCATTTGAACTGCATGCGTATTCACTGAGATATTTGAAATGTTACATTGTTTTAATGTTTTGAAAGGATACTGGAATATTGTATTTAGAGCTCGATGCAAGAAATAAGTGAAGAAAAATGTTCTCAGCTAAGATCTGGCTATGTTCTTAGCATGTTCTTAAAATTTTGGTCAATCGATCTCAGCCTCAACGTTCTTATAAAAAAGGTTCTTATAAAAAAAGAGTGTATATTTATTTATTTCAGTATTTTTTAAATTTAATTAATTAATTAATAAATTGGAGGGGGGGGGGGGGGGGGGGGTTCTGTCAAGTTTCTTAATTTTGCCGGAAAACGCGATGTTGACTCTCTGTAATGTTATTAACTTACCTTGAGCATCTGCCCATCGTCAGGATACTGATCTAGGATGGTCCTCAACTGTTGGATGAGTGATGGCTGAATTATATCAAATCCATCGTCATCAATGTCCGCTAGCACAAGAAATCATCGTTAGATAGTGCTTCGAATGTTCCAAAAAATGTTGCTTTTGTCTATTTCGGTCTGTCTGTCTGTCTGTCGGTCGGTCGGTCGGTCGGTCACTGATTAGTTTATCCACGATATTAACCATTACATAATTTGGAAACAATATTGATTGTCCGAAGATTTCCGACTATTTTCCGTAGATTTCCGACTACTTTCCGAAGACTTCCAAAAACCGTCATTCGATCGATCAGAACGTGGCCGTAAAACCCTGGGATATATGGGAGAAAACAACATCTACATGTATAAACGACTCAAAATCAGGAAGGATAATTTGTATAAAGTATTTAATCAAGCTGACTTGCAATGAAAATCGAGAATACAAGAAAATGTAACAGTACTCACTCATTGTCACTGAGGACTCGATGCACTGCTCCCACGCACTGCTAGTTCATCTGGTAGAAAAAAGTGCTCCGATTAATTAATGGTTCAATAAATATCCATACTGGAAAGTTTGTATACATAATGTATACGCCGAAGATCTTCGGCGTGGAGATAGGTTTCCGCCAACTTCTGCGTAATATTTCACAGGGCTTTTTTCTCGTGGTAAATCCGAAACATTCTAAACATTCAACGCCACCTAAACAATTTTAACATTAATTAATATTGATTTGATTAAAAGGCAAATCATGATATTTGTCAGTGTTTCAAGGATTTATGGAATTCAAACCCGGACAATTTTCAGAAGATTTTGGCTTTGAATACATAGTTGTTTGGTTTGTTTTGTTTGTTTTGCTGTGAAATATCAATGGGTGATCTAGATCGCAAATCAATTGATTCGATCCAAAATATGAGTGATCGTTCAGGTTGCAACCAGTCTGTACCTCAAGAGAGTCAATTCGAAATTGAAAGGTACTCAATCGACGATATAGCATCTCAATAATATCAAACTTCTGTTTCTATGACGAATAGCCACAAAACCTTTTAAAAATGCAAACCTTAATTCGAGATTTCGCGAGTCTTTACTGTGGTAAACAAGAGTGCAATTACATCTATAATTCACTTCATCAAAACATTTTCTCAGTTACCTTGTCGTGTTTTCCCATGAAATCCGTTCTTTCTTCCTTAAAACTGTTTAACTGAGCAAAAATCCACTGAGAATGAGTTTCTCGGTAAACAGCAGGGACCTTTTTCCGAGAAATGCCGCGTCGAGCACGAGATGTGACGTCAACTAACGTTTCTCGGAAAACGATCATTTTGTTTCCGTGTCACGCTTCAGTTTGCGTGTCGTGTCACGCTTGAATCACGCCACAGGGATAGGATTCTTGAGATTTTATCCCACGTATTCCTCTCAGATCAGACCACAATCGAACACAAACATCATGATACTTTTTTAGTTTTAACTATTAATTAGCTGGGCTCTGTTTCCAGCCGTCTTGGGAGTCCGGGCCTTGCTATAGCCTGCGAGAGCAGACGTAATTTCCAGCTCGAGTTTCCCGCCTATTGCATTGAATATCCGAACTAATCTATAATCCTAGCTAGTTGTACGTAATTTTTAACATTTCCTGGATGACTTAAACACTTGTTTCAACGAAAATTTCCATTTTATGGCCTCTCCTGAATTTTTTAGAAAGTTTTTTAGAGTTTGACAAATCTATTTTCAACTTTGCCGGTCGTAATTTTGTCGGCTTCTTCCCAAGATTTATGCAGATTATTCATTGACATTTGGCGTTCAAAAACAAAACAAATTCGCTGCTATTTCGCTTTTATGTAAAACGAGAGTGTTTGGCTTCTGTTATGACTAAAACAATTATTTGTTCTTACCTCTAAACATTTTCGTTCGTCCATGTTGTTTTTTCTAAATCACTTCATCGCTACTGTTTACAAATAAAAATGCTATCGGCCGGTTAGACCGTGTCACTCTCCGCGAGAACGAAATTATTTTCTTTCTGCGTGATTCGTCGCCTCCAATCATTCCGATGATACAATTTCACTTCGTTTTCAATACAGGTAAAGCATTACTGGTCAAATAGTCCAGTCATTTTATGGAAAAAATGGGGTCAACCTAGAACTAAGAACTAAGAACTAACGCGCGATTCCAAATCGCCCGTGTAAACCAGCTGCGATTTCATGGCGATTTGAATGCGATTTGTCGCCGCTGTTTCGAACTTGCTCGAATTTTGATGCGATTTATCGGCGATTTGATACATCTCCTACAACTCGCTATACAAATCGCCATAAAAATCGCCGTGAAATCGCAGGTAGTTTACACTTGCGCGATAAATCGCCACTAATCGCCGCGATAAATCGCATCAAAAATCGCATGTGTAAATGGGCCTTAAATCCCACGATAGTTTCAGTCTCAGGTTGTAACTACAAATAAAACAGAGATAATTTAGAATGTAAAACAAGTCGCTTTCCAAGCATTTTTGTACAGAATATTCGAAAATGCAAATCACTCATACATATGTACTGACTTCCCAGGAATATGCTTGGTATTTTTTTAGCAATATTCCGTATTTTATTATAAAATCTACAAACCTGTGTTGTTTTTATTTCTTCTGTATAAAAAAATAAGGTAAAGAGAAGCCCATTTATTTCAAACCGACTTAAAATAAAGGAGCTATTCAGTTGTTTCAAGCACGCGTTGTGGCTGCGCGCCGACAGAATATACAGCTCAGTTTCGAGAAAGGTTTTCGTAAAATAGCGCACGCGACAATCCCGAAAGGTATTGTGGGTAGTTTTAAGTTCACGGTTCCTTTACTTCAGCATTTCAGGGAAATCTGAGAAAATGGCACGAGACGCCATGGACGTATGTTTGCGAGTGCTAAAAGAAATCAACAAAAGTAGGTTCGACAGCTGGTGTCAGGAACGTACCTTGATGATCATATCCCAGATTACCTTTCGGGATTGTCGCGTGCGCTTTTTTCCGACAACGTTTCTCGAAACAGCTCTGTATATGATACAGGTTTTTTGTCACCACGTGTCGCGCCTTGCTCGTCGATCGTGTCTGGAACTGTGTATTATGTGCATAAGCAGGTTGCTTTTGGCAAGCTTTAAAGATCCAGGTGAGTCGTTATTTCTTTGCCTTTACTTATAACATTACAACTATAAGTGCAGAAACGCTAGCATATAAATGTACTGAATTATACATGAATTATCATTACGGTAGCTCCCATACGTGCTGAATGTGTCGTCTTGCTTTGTGTCAGCCGGACCGGGCAATTTTTTTTTTACGCCCACTTCAATGTAAATGGCCGCCATCTTGAAGTGGGCGTAAAAAAAAAAATTGCCCGACCGGCCCTCCGCATATTTGTAGTTTTTCAAACCCTGGATAACTATTTCTCTGAACTTGATGGCTTGAGCATGTTTCGTGACTCCAACTATATTTTAGATAAGCTGTTGGGTGCATGCCGCAGGTACACACAGCATTTTTGTCAGTGCAAGTTTGTATACATAATGTATACGCAGAGGTCTATAACTAGAGGTTTCCATCTAGCATTGCGCGCGGCCCATCAGATTCGCAGTTAGGCTATTTTTAGACATTTTTCGCGCGAAACCAGCAGCCAATCACGCACCATGCCTGACAAATATGGTCACTGAACGCGCTAGCTCGACAATTTTTGTTCAAGACGGTTGACAGTTAAATTTGAAAAGATGGCTAAAATTATTAAGTAAAAAGCCTTGGCCCTTCTAAATCAAACAAAAGTTAATTCTACTAAATAATGCACGAAGTTTGGAACGAAATATTTAATGGGAAATTCCTGTAAATGTACAACTAATGCGACTGAAAGAGCACTAAAGGCAGCCTGAAATTAGTTTACGGGAAGATCAGATCCGAAAACCGCGGACATATAATTAATTCGTCCAAAGAATGAAAGCCTGTTTACAACACAAGTTTAAGCTTTAAGCTTAGTCTATTCAGTATTGTTACCTTGTATTTCGAAGAGGCTTGTCAATTCCAGCTGAATTAAGTTTTACAAATCAGCACAATAAATATCCACGGCAGTTCGTCAAGCGTTCGTGACGGTCAGATCACTTCACAGTGAAATTCTCTTCGAAGACCACTCTCTTTCTTTCCATCCATGTAGATATTGAGGGTTTCCTTTGTTCTTTTACTTCAATGAACTTGATTTTAAGCTCAGTTCGTTTTCAACACAATTTAGTTTAAGCTTATTAAATTCTGTAGTCGCGCAAGTTTTGCCCGCCGTATAATGTAAACAAGTGAAACCTTCGGCTGCGTATAGCTGTCCGTCCAACTTGTAAAATGAATATAATGTTCAGCTCCACAATTATTTCGAATCTTCCCATGTTAAGCTAAACCATCGGCACAATTTTCCAGAATATACGAAACTTTGGAGAGATTGAGCGAAGATTTTAAATCCGCGGAGAACACTTTTCATTCAACTTGCCAACTGGACAGCGCGCCAGTCCGCCAGAAGTTTTGCCGCCGAATTCATACAAATCATGCTTCATTTAGATTGAACTGAAAAATCACTCAGTCGATTTATAGTTTTACAAAAAGTATACCGAAGTTTGACCTAAATTTTGTGAAGTATTTAAACAATTATTACATTCTGCTGTGACGCTTTTCGCTTTTCCTTGGCCAAAGTTTCTGTCTTTGCGTAGCGCTCGCCGCATATCATTTTAAAGATGGTTCAACTTCAACGTGATTGGCTGCTGGTTTCGCGCGAAAAATGTCTAAAAATAGCCTAACTCCGAATCTGATGGGCCAAGGCCCAATACCAGAGATGGAAACCTCTAGTTATAGACCTCTGGTATACGCCGAAGATCTTCGGCGTGGAGATAGGTTTCCGCCAGCTTCTGCCGTAATATTTCACAGGGCTTTTTTCTAGTGGTAAATCCGAAACATTCTACGCTCACCTAAACAATTTTAACATTGGTCAAAAGACAAGTTATAAGAACGTTGGCGAGGACCGGCGTGTGGCGTATAATCGGCGAGTTTATGGCCGGCTGGCGAAGCGATTTTTTAGGCAAAAACCGGGGAGTAAACTTCGGCGTATGAAATACGAACTTTCCAGTATGGAATTGGTTCTTACAAACTTTAATATTGATTTGATTAAAAGGAAAATCATGATATTTGTCAGTGTTTCAAGGATTTATGGAATTCAAACTCGGACAATTTCAGAAGATTTTGGCTTTGAATACATAGTTGTTTTGTTTGTTTTGCTGTGAAATAATGGGCGATCTATATCGCAAATCAATTGATTCGATCCAAAATATGAGTGATCGTTCAGGTTGCAACCAGTCTGTACCTCAAGAGAGTCAATTCGAAATTGAAAGGTACTCAATCGACGATATAGCATCTCAATAATGTCAAACTTCTGTTTCTATGACGAATAGCCACAAAACCTTTTAAAAATGCAAACCTTAATTCGAGATTTCGCGAGTCTTTACTGTGGTAAACAACAGTGCAATTACATCTATAATTCACTTCATCAAAACATTTTCTCAGTTACCGTGTCGTGTTTTCCCATGAAATCCGTTCTTTCTTTCGTAGAACTGTTCAACTGAGCAAAAATCCACTGAGAATGAGTTTCTCGGTAAACAGCAGGAACCTTTTTTCCGAGAAATGCCGCGTCGAGCACGAGATGTGACGTCAACTAACGTTTCTCGGAAAACGATCATTTTGCTTCCGTGTCACGCTTCAGTTTGCGTTTCGTGTCACGCTTGAATCACGCCACAGGGATAGGATTCTTGAGATTTTATCCCACGTATTCCTCTCAGATCAGACCTCGATCGAACACAAACATCATGATACTTTTTTAGTTTTATCTCGAATTAGCTGGGCTCTGGTTTCCAGCCGTTTTGGGAGTCCGGGCTTTCTATTGCATTAAATATCCGTACCCCCCCCCCCCCCCCCCCCCCCCCCACCCTGTCAAGCAAGGACTTGTCTTTTATCAGGTAGAACCCTCAAGAATTCCTGGGATCAGTTCACCCCTAAAAAATTGGCCTTGCCTTAAATGGATACCCCAAAATAAGATTAGCCTACTATAGCACTGATTAGCCCCGAGAAAAAACACTGATTAGCCCCGAGAATAGCACCCCGGTTAGCCTACTATAGCACCCCGGTTAGCCTACTATAACTCTGAGAATGATTAGCTTTCTTTTGTGGGTTAGGGTAACGTCTGATCTTATTTTGGGGTATACATTCTAGTCACGACCCTAAAAAATTCCTAGAAAAAGCAGTTTACACGTAACTTATGGCTCCGTTAATTCCAAGCCCGCTCATCCCCCCCCCCCCCCCCCGCGGGCATTTGTCGGGCATTTGTCATTTTTTTGTCAGAAGGTTGAAAATGCCCCACGGTGGGGTCAGCTTACATGCACAAAATCCCCACGGCTTCAGGAACAGTGCAAATGCCCGACCCACGGGACAAGTTCAAAAACTTTTTTGAGAGGAGCAAGCAGAACTATTAATGATGGACACTATAATTGTTCACAAATACATAGCTCTTTATTTTTACCTGTAATCATGATTTTAGGAACATGGTGTTGAAGTCGAAGCTTCGTTCCGCCATCTTGGTTCGCACGTGGAAAGCAACGGTGCAAATGTTGGCACATGTGAGGTGGGGGTGGGGCTACGATACACTTGAAAAGTGCGAGACTCAAACGAGGTTTAATATCAACTCAGTTTTTATATTTTTCTATGGGGGCCAATCAGGACATTTTAATAAACAACAAAACGTGTACGTCTTTTAAAATACGAAACATCGCGTTGCCTTTGACAATGCCCCACCCCCGGGCTGCCCGGTTATAGCAAATGCCCCACCCTGGAATGGAAAAGTTGTAAAATGCCCGACAAATGCCCGGGGGGTATTGTCGGGCTTGGAATTGACGGAGCTACTACCCCTCAAGAATTCATTGAAAAATCAGTTCACCCCTCGCGAATTCCTAGAAAAATCAATTCACCTCAAGAATTCCTAGAAAAATTCCTTGCCCCAGCCTAACTAGCCTGCGAACGCAGAGTTTCTTTGAGTTTGACAAATCTATTTTCAACTTTGCCGGTCGTAATTTTGTCGGCTTCTTCCCAAGATTTATGCAGATTATTCATTGACATTTGGTGTTCAAAAACAAAACAAATTCGCTGCTATTTCGCTTTTATGTAAAACGAGAGTGTTTTGGCATCTGTTATGACTAAAACAATTATTTTTTCTTACCTCTAAACATTTTCGTTCGTCCATGTTGTTTTTCTAAATCACTTCATCGCTACTGTTTACAAATAAAAATGCTGTCGGCCGGTTAGACCGTGTCACTCTCCGCGAGAACGAAATTATTTTCTTTCTGCGTGATTCGTCGCCTCCAATCATTCCGATGATACAGTTTCACTTCGTTTTCAATACAGGTAAAGCATTACTGGTCAAAACGACAGGTTCAACTTCGAAATCAAGATTAAACTACGCATAGTGAACATCCGGGACATGCGTCCTCTATAGTTTTTAGCCGTGATCTATAAGACATTATAATCCATCAAAAATTTTTCTCGCGCGCGATTGGTCTAAACACATCACGTGACGCAGCCAAAACTGGGGAATATCCGGGTGATATTCCCCAAGTGATATTCCCCAGTTTTGAAAATTTGCGTTTCACGTTCGCATGTTCAGTTTTCGTCTAAAATAAATTGCTAAATTAAATAGAACTGATTGTTTTGAACAGACTAGAAATATTTTTGAACGCCAACAGAATTATTTTGATGTTTTTAAACAGCTTGGCCGACCAAGATCTTCCACGGCAAACCGAGCGGCCTTGTGAAAAAATATTTGAAGGATAATAACTACAATAGCCTCCATTTGGCTTCAAAAATATGCTCGGATATTTGTCCTTGGACATTATCTGTTCCTCGAAGCTCACAGTTTTCCTCGAGCTTCGCTCTCGGAAAACTGTTCGCTTCTCGGAACAGATAATGTCCGCGGACAAATATCCGAGCATATTTCCTCGCCAAATGGAGGCTATTGTTTATATAATGCACGGCTAGATTATATGCCGTATATATGACAGCTATTTTCTAAACTGTCATAAAACACGACGGGAATTTGAGAACAGAACACGAGAGAAATTTAGAAAACACGAGCCGCAGGCGAGTGTTTTTATAGAAACTTTATAGAAACAATTTATCTCTGTAGTGTCTTGATCATTTGAAAGTGAAAGACAGGGGAATACATTTTGTGTCCATTATTTAGCTGTGGTATAGTTGTATTAGTTGTACGACCGAGAGAAGAATCCTCGTGTGTTCAAATGTTAACAGTTTATTTACTTATACATTTAACAAATTAAGTAGCACTATTTGATACAACCATCTCACTAGCAATTTAATGTTTTTTCTTTCTTTCCAATCACCGTAACTAAACTAAAAAACATGTTAATTAGAACCTACGGATGGATCATCCTTTTGTGACGTCCTTCGGACGACATGTTGCGTCACTAATGGAAGGATCTCCGAAGACTTCCGAACATGTCCGACAATATTATCAACAAAATGGCATACAGCGTAATCAAGAGACTATGATCTAGATCATAGTCTCTTGCGTAAATATAAAATTAACAATTCTGTAAACATTTTGATAAACAAACTGAGCTTATTCGAGTATTTGACGTCATAAACAATTGAAATGATTATTGTAGAAGTGATTAGACTAACCGAAGTAACTATCTATACTACGGCAGGGCTGCAAATAACAGTCGGTCATCGGACAACGGCCAACCAAAATTTGCCAATGTCCGATGAAATCCCAACTGTGGTCGGACATAATGTCCAGACAATTTGTTTTGCCTTCCAACGCTAATTAATGTATTATAACGCGTTTTGTTCTAAATGCAAACTAGTTTACTCTGCATTAACAACGCATTAGATTATCAGGTTCGCTTATCAAGCAGCACTGTAATATGATGTCCGACCTCATTGTCAGTTTGTCCGACCAAAATGGTGACTTAAAGAAAAACATATTATTTGCAGCCCTGCTACGTGTATAGCTTGTCATCAGGGCTCGGATGTTCGAAAGCCGATTAACGCTGATCGAGGATGAAAAGTCAATCGAAGTTTTTAACTTATGTTGTATAACAGTTTTTTCACTGCTAATGTTTTATAGAGTTAGAGATTACTCAAAGTCAAAACTGAAGGACAAAAAATATAAACAGGAAACCTCATTGGAAAGTTAAAAATTTAAACTGAAATCAATCTTCACGCTATTAGCTTGAACGTCCTTGAACAACTGGGCTCTGGTGTGTTCCTATTTTGGCCAATTCTCAGTTATCTGTTAAAATTTTGGTCATTTCTAAATAACAATCCTAATAACTCAATACGTTACAAGTCCTTACTAGTTCCAAGTATCTGCAAAATTAACGTTTTGAAACTACGCTGGAGTTCATTAATTGGGGCATCCAGTTACCTTTAGAAACATTGTACAATATCACAGACTACAAAAATACAAACGTTCTGATGCTGTGGAAACCCTACACGAGTTATAACGGCTCATTTATTTTAGTGAAAAAAAAAAACTACATAAATCTCTTTGGTAGTCTAAATTACTTTGAAAAGCACCCCAAAATCCTGACTTGGAAGACATTTTTGTGTGCACATCATGATGTCATTAATATTTCTTGAGGAATGGCAATCTGGCGGGACGTTTCCTAAAAAAGCAATGCAGGGAGTACATTTAATTATTTTGAAAGAATTATTTGCAAGAACCGAACCACCCTAGATTACTCGTTTGTTGTTAGAAGTCTAGATGTAGAACGAATATAATTTATAATTTTTAAAAAAGTTTGGGCTTAGTCACGGCAAAATGAGATGTGGCGAATTGTTTGTGAACCCTGTCTCGAACTCCCAATGACGAAAATTGCTTTAATTCACCATTTTCCTTGCACGCGGATGGAAATTCTCCATTGTGGTAAATGTAACAATGCAATACAATATGCTACAGAAAGCCCTTTCCAGTATAGTTACATCGGTTTTTGTCGTCAGAGCACGGAACAAAACAACTGTGCTTCGAAGCAATTTTTACTTTCAATATGTTTTATCACATTAACTTTAATCTCGATTGACTCGATCAAACTCGACGGACGGCTGACAGATATTTTAATGCGTTTGTCAAGATTGAGAAATGATAGGCCATTTCCGAGTTGCCTTTTGCCTCTGTTTCAAAACGAGTCCTGGTGCAAAATCTTTCATATGAGTTTCAGTCGCATGTTTATTTTCATTGTAATTGTAATTTTAATTTGATGGTTTCGCACCTGGATTCGTTTTGAAACAAAGGCAGAAGGCAACTTGGAAGTTGTCACATGATCTGGCTCTCCTTTCCTCGTCTGTGAGCCTCTAGTGGGAAAGGAAAACCTGAGCAGTGATCATCTTTTGAATGTACGCACCTCATATAACTCTGCTTCTGACTTTGTCTAGGATCATTGTTGCTAATTCCAGTGCATCTTGGGCCATTTCTCGCGAGTAAATGTCGCTTGGAATCTGAGGAAAACGTACTTGGTCGGGGTAGCGCATGCGCGTGGAATCGCCCAAGTGAGACTGGAGTTGGCTTGATAGAGTGGTCAATTGAGAATCGTCCAATTTCAGGGAGTTTTGGACTAAGTTGTGAACGTTTGTCTTGTAAGCGTCTACCGAATATTGAGCAGCCTTTAGCGCTTTCTCTGCAGCCTGCAAAACGTTAAAAAAATCATTTGAGAATGTAAAAAATTGATTAAGAACATGATGAGAAAGATTTACACGAACCCATGACCTTCCACACAGCTGAGCACGTTGAGCTACACAGCAGACTCGTGTGAGCTACGCCAACAATAAAGTTGAAATGTGACAAACTTCCCGCATACTGTCAGGATTATCATCACAATCAATCGTTGTGTAAGTGTAAATCAATTGTTCCATTAAACGGACACTGCAAACGCCGTCTGATTAAGGAAAAGCGTTTTTGCTTTGGCACTCTTCGGGCCAAAAGCTACGTTTACCACTGTTTTTAGCGAAATTTTCTTAAATTAGGAAATAGGGAGCAATTGTCGGTCTCTAAGGCTGATTGATCCACTGCATATATCACATGACCAGAATTTACTTCATTTTTTCTTTTCATTTTTTCTTAGTTGTATCACATGTTTACTTGAGAAGTAATATCCTTACCTGGTGACATTTGAAGCAGGCCCACACGTAAGATGGTTTCAAGGTAGAAATGTCGTTATCAGCAGCTGCCAGGTCGGCTTCAGCTTGTCGGAACCAGCGTCTTGCCTCTCGTGGCTGGGGATTTGTGGTACAGAAGCTTGGAGGAACATGCCAAGACCGAGTTCTGTGGCCACATGACCCATAGTGTCGAAAGTAGCTATCTCGGTACCCTTGGCGCTGTGAGTTATACCGCCCTGCACGCGTTCCCCAGAAACCATAGAAGGCACCATAAGATCCCTGGTAGCTTTCAAGTCTTCGCGATCCCCCTCTTTCCAGCCGTTCAATTTCATTCTTTATGTGCTGAAACACTTCCGTACAGAACTCCTCGTTTCCTGGATTCTTGTCGGGATGCCACTGTAGAAACAGTCGCTTGACAATATTTCTTCTTCTGTCTTCTGGTAGCCTCCAAGCTTCCTCGAGCGTTCTTGAAATTTCGTCGAATATCTTCTGTTTATCCGTCGTGCAGTGGGAGTTTACATGCTGGTCAGAAAGGGCAAGTGCAGATGATATTATCTCTTGAAGGCGGTAAAATTTGTACAAATAAGTAGCCTCGACAATCTTCGGTTCCTTGTCATCTCCAATGTTGATCTTGTATGACCTCGTAAAGAGGCTGGCGTTGTCACTCGTCACTTCCTCGATTATCACAGCATAGATGAAAGTGGCGTCTCCTTCCAGCAGTTCCAGACTTGGATCATCCAACTCGTATCCAACGTATTCTCCGGGAGTAAACGCTTCGAAAGCCGGATTCAGAAGGTGATGTTCTACAATCGGAATAAAACTACCTGGCGCTGGGTAGACGTCTCCTTTTTCTGCATCATAAGAATCATCTTGCCGAATCTTCATCTTATCCAGTAAGGAACAAATTTTGCCAGGCTGGCTGCGCAGCATCTCGGGGATGTACATAGCTGTGTCTCGCAGCAGTCCTCTGCACGCTTCTGCAATCACTTGTGATAACGTTAGAGCTATCGTAGACATGGTTTCTTCTACATCTTCGACCGCGTTAATGTATACTTTCCAAATCTCTTGACCGGATTCTGAAACCTTCTTCAAAAAGAAGGGCACTTCGTGTTCACTCCCTGAAATCACGATTCCATTATGAACCAGATGAGTGATGATTTTATTCATCCCCAGGAATTCAATGCTTTGTAAACTACTTCTCACAGTTGTAACCACACTTTCATCGAGACCACCATCTTGATTGGCGTGACGAATGAGCCTGACAATTCCACGGTAGAACTGTTCTGAGTGAAGCTGCTTCTTCAGTGAGCTAGCAGCACCAACATCGAAACGCTCGGTGTTGTCTTCGGAATCCGCGAATTTTTCTTCGATTACGGAAGACATCATCTGAGGCCGTACAGGTGGGGGAAGAAGCATGATCAATTCCTTGTAATTTGCATTGGCCTTGCAGTTTACATTGGCCCTCTTAAGGGCCACCACAAAAGGCAGGTCGAAGTCTTGAATACGATCATGGTAATGCGGGGCGTCATCGAAGATAAGTTCGGTAGCATTCGTCAACACAATAGGCATTACAGTGTCATCGAAACGGCTACTACTGAACGGACATGTAGCGGGCAGGTACAACGTAGATAAATCCTGCTTTGCTTCGGAAGTGTCTTGCAATGTTTCAAAGAGACCTTTAACTGCTCCTAAAGCACTGTCAACCTCATTTGGATGCAGTCGATTTGTCTTGCATTGCCCGTGTAACATGTCTAGGACCATAGCATAATGCGAAGGTGTGACAGAAGGAGAACAGCCCAGATATCTAAACAATGTCGCGAACTCACTAAGTTCGGCAGGCATTCTGTAAAGAAACGGCTTGATCTCAAGGCTCGCGTACAATTCAATGACTACCTGCTTGGCAAAAACAAAACGTTGACCATTCTCGACCAAAACGCAAGGTGTATGCTCAAGTCGTTCCTTTGCAACAGTGCTTGAGACGGCGTTTGCCTGAAGAAACCTGTAGATATGCTTCATTACTGACACTCTCTTGCATTGCTGACGGAGCGCCACATGGCTGTCGTTTCCCGTTGCCAGCTGCCATGATACATTTTGGCAGTGAGAAGTAACCAGATCCACGGTTGGCACTGTAAGAACTTGAAGACGGGAAAGAATAGCATTGCAGTAATCAGTTTCACTTCTTTCCCAGTCCGCTGGAGCTCTCACCTGGTACTGATATTTCCTTGCATTTGCCCAATCTGGAAGGAGAGCTGCTGTCGTCCAAACCATCTTAGTGTGTTCTAATAACACAGAGCCTTTGAATGCAATGTATGGAGTCATGCCATCCATTTCTTCAGCAAACGGGCGATGGATTTCTCGAAGTTCTTGCTTAACTGGATCGGCGGCCACAAATCGGACATCACACACAGCTTGTAGAAGCCCTTCCTCTACAACATTCTCCCGACTGAAAAGGTGCCTCACCAGTAGTTTGGACTTTTCGTCGGTTCTCTCAGTCCGCTGTGTTGCACCTTCGCATGCAACATCCATAGCAAACGTCTTGAAAAGATCGTGGGAAACTTCACAGATTAGCCCAATGTTTTTTCAAAAATGGCATCCATTCTTGTGTGTTGAAAGGGTTCGGTGGGAACTTGTCCACTGAAAGCATTATGCTGAATACATCATTACGAGGGTCGTAATAAGAGGATGCTTTCTTCAAAGTGCCATCCTCGGAGGTAACAATTGCTGTGTTTCTCAAACAATCCAGCAGACTCTGCTTACCGCTGGATTTCATGGCAAAATAGAATCCCGGATGTACTCTAGGTGGGCCAGCCGTGCGTCTTTGCTAAAAATACCGAAATATTTCAAAATGAAATTACAATATACGTCAATTGCCGAGACGCATTGGAATGACAGAAATTTAAACAGCGGAGACAGACTTGGCAACGTTTCCAGAAACACCACATTCAGTCGACGTCCAAACTCGTCCATCTCTTTCCGTGGAATATCATTAGGTAGGACGCAAACACTTTCATTGTTTAGACTGATAAATCCCACGTTTGCTGCTTGATAGAAAGGAAGTCTTCTTAGGGTATTCTTGTCGCATTCTTCTAAACTTTTCACGTTGCCGCTGAAATACTGCAAAATTGTAAGGCATGATTCCGAAGTCTTAAATTTTCCTTCAAGTGCTTGTGGGTTTGTCGTCATCTTCTGTTCCAACGATCTCAGAAGAGAAGTTGGTGTCTTAAGGGATGCTACTAGCTTGCGTGCAAGATAGCAGGGATCCAATGACAAGATTGCATGGTTCACTTCGGGCAGACTGAGCATTTTCAAAGCCTTGACAAGTGATCGACTATTCGCATCGTGATCTGTAAAATCGAGAACAGATTCGGCCAGTCTTAAGGGCACCAGAAAGTGTTCCGGTACCACAACAAAAGTGCTTTTATCCCATGACGATGGTACTCGGATCGTCTCAGTGCAAGGAAGGATGCTCCAGTTTGAAAGAGGTTGGAGTATGACACGAATGCTTCTGATCTCTTGTTCAAGTAACTTGGTTTCCTTGAGGACATTCTTTGTTTCACCATCCAGGAAAGTCCAAACCCTGTTCACCCAACGTTGATTTGGCAATGATGTTTGTGTTGGACACCACCTAACGTACCCATCGCTACTGAAATACTCGGGTGGTAAGTGTTCGATGCAGGTTAGCTGCAAAGTCTTGCACGCCAAAAACGCTTGAAACACAGGTGATTTTAGACTCAGTGCATCGCCAAAGATCCGTGTCCTCACACGATCATGGACAAACATTTCTCTGCATTGCGGTAGGATATCAAGATAACGAGAGAGAAACTTAGGATCAGTTAGTGTAATTCCTAAATTTCATTTGATTTGTGATAAAGGTAGTAGGGTAAATAATTTTTTCAATCGAGCTAGTAATTGCCATAGAGAAACAGGGGGATTTTTTTCAGGCCTCTCTCAGTGTCATAAGTTTTTCAATCTTTATGGAAATTATAAAATAGACCCTGGAAAAGTCATAGAATACGCTGATATCAAGTGGATGTCTTCTGGATTAATAGTTAAGGCAAGCGGTTTGTTTAAAAATGGCTAATTTTCAAGCCAAATTTTCTTGTATGGAGCCCTGTAATTGATTTTCGTCATTTTTTGCCGAAACAAAAACATATTTCACAAACAAACCACATAGCGATGAATAACTCAATATGAACTACTAAAAGCCAAAGTTTGAGCGATTTTGAAATTTTGAAGTTTGCCAGGTCAAAGTTCGATTTTTCTGGAGATGCTCTCTTAAGTGGTATTTTGTATTATGGAGGTAAATTATTTTAGTTATCAGGTTGTATTTTCACGAGGAAGAAGTGTTGTGTCGATTCTGTGATTCTGTGCAAGAAATGAAAGTTCACGAATTATATAAAATTATTTCTCTGAGTGATACGAAGCATAAATCCATGACAGATGCAGATGAACAGATCGATGGGTTATATTTTGCCAGTTATATGGGTGCTATGATTTCTTGGAAAACGGCAGCTCTCAGAAGATATCAATAAAATTGGATTTGATGATAGACTGTGTGACACAAACTTTGCAACAACATTTCTGCTCACACGTGACACTTCACAAAAATAACCCAACTTTGAGCACTAAATTCGCCAAGAAGATAAGTCGCGCTTAGAGGCACCTTCTATCTAGTGGATTCATGCACATTCGAAGAGCAGCTTGCCGACATTATCGGCAAATTCTACCACAGTAGTATAGGAGTTGGGGGTACTAGATCATTTTATAAAATGATCTATCACCTCCAACTCATATCCTACTTGCCAGCTGCTGGAATAAAATATTGGAATCAAATGCTGAAATACTAAAATGGAATACTAAAATGGAATCAAATATAGGAATCAAATATAGGAATCAAATCTGGGAATCAAATGCTGGAATCAAATGCTGGAATACCATGACAAAAAACATTTCATGATAAAATCACATGGCAATGTACAATCGTATATTTTCATAGTTAAATTTTGAAACTATATGTTTTATAAATTAATGGTGTGTTTATTTCATAGCGTGATTTCATTGCGTGACATTCTCGGAAAACCGGATGTCATATTCGGGGATTCCCCCGCTGGCAGGTCTGAACATATCAGGGTCATGAGACAGTCATGAGACAATCGTATGATTTTACCAACCAATCAGAAACTTCACATTTTTACTTCACAATTGTGAAATTTTTCATTGAAACCCATATTCATTTGTGATGTTTTGTAACATATAAGAGCAAACGGCACAGCTGTGCCGTGACGTCATACGTTTTTGTTTGTTATTGTACTTAAAATATCATCTCATCTAATAGTATAGAATGAATTGTGATGCGAATATACATAACGGTTTAAAAAGAAGAGGGGGAGTTTACTTGTCCTTTTTGTGATGAACAATTAATGGATGTATTAAACAAAAAAGATGATGAACCATGTTGTGATAATAGAGAGATTATTACAGATAAATGCATGCATGTTTTGTATAAACTGTGGTGTAGTTGATGGTTATGATCAGGTTGATGAGTATATAGATTTTTATGAACACATGTATAAATTCAGAAGAAGTCAGTGTATCATCGGAAATATCACATAATGAATGTATTAGATGATACATGTGCTGAATTCAAGATATGCATCTCATATAAAGACAGAGCTGAAATTATCAATATGTTTAAGAGGATTGAAGGTGTTATGTGTGTAGGCGAAAAAAAACGGTTAATAAAAATTTAGCTTCAATATTTCGAAAGCTATTTGAATTATTACAATCACCACATTATAAATATTTTAAACTGACCGAATACCAGCAAACTTTAAATCGGTATAATCAAATATGGAAAGATACATGTGAAAAGGTGGATTGGAAGTATATTGAAAGCAAACTAGAAAAGCCTACCAAGAAAAAACCAGCAAAACCTGCCAAGAAAAAACCAGCAAAGCCTGCCAAGAAAAAACCAGCAAAGCCTGCCAAGAAAAAACCAGCAAAGCCCGCCAAGAAAAAACCAGCAAAGCCTGCCAAGAAAAAATTAAGAAAGAAGACGACATAACAACACAGCTGTGTTATGACGTTATGATGCAGGCAGGAGATTGCTTGAATTATGTTGTGTATTTCTTTGTATATTGTTTTTCGAATCTTACCACAAATAGGACACATATCGATGATTATCTCATCAATAAGTTTCATATCATTTATAAACAGTTCAAAATCAAAATGTTTTCGATCGAAGACCAGATCGCAGCTCAACTAATGTCTTTTGAGATATGTTGTATAAGCAAATTTTGACATTTCAATTTTTCGGGAGTAGTTTTTCAATTCTGTTATCGTCTTTAGCAATAAACCAGATCCAGAATTGTACCCAAAATAACTGGATTCAAAGTAACACTACCAGCAATAGTTCCTGCGACAATTAACGAAGCAGATGTTATATTTGCTATTAGATTTAATCGTTTAAAATATTTAAATGCTTTCAAATAACACCACCATTTTTTATGATAAAATGAATACAATGATTTTATCTCATCGATTGTTTCTTGACTAAGTTCTTTATCAATATGATTGAATTGATAAATGCTCTCACTTATTTTTCTTGTCATATATATTATTCATTAGATTAAATTCATCATGGTATTCTATATTCGACCATTAACAATATTTCTTCTTCTGGTGCTTCAGAAGTTAATTCAATTGCTAAATGGCCAAATGTAAGCTTCAGATCTATATCTATTGTCTGAAGCTGGGTCGTCGAAGGTGATGTGTAATTATTTATGGTTTGAAGAAGGAACCCATGTTTATTTTCAATTTAAATTTTGTATATTGAGATGCAAATTTGAAATGCATTGCTTTTATTTGAATAATATGGCTGTAATTAGGCACAATTAATTTATCACACCCGTTTAATAAAAATGTCTTATTTTCGTCTTTTGTATTTAGAACACCATGTAAGAAATGCGCGGAATTTTTTATTTGATTGCCATTCAAGTCCAGATTAGTTTCCATCACCATATTACCATTTTCAATGACAAAAACAGTATCGTAAATATTAGAGTCTATATCAGATTGATGGCCGGATACACCATAAACAATCAAATAACCCTGCCCCTGGCTTGGACTTGAAGAAGATCCATCACATTTTAAATCTAAATAAATAAATTCTGGTGGAGTAAGTGACCATTTATGCATATGAATGATTGATCTGGTATAATTCTGAAAACTTTTTTGTTGCTTGTTGTGAAATATTCAAAGACGTTTGAAACCACATTCAAACTCACATTATCATCGATGGCGGGAAAAATTCAATTACGAAAGTAAATTCTCCTTCAGGCAATTTCAACATATTAAAACCAATTCTTGATGAATATTTCTTTTGAGAATTTATCCCAAGTTTTAGACTATAAGCTTTTTTGTTCAAACTGTGCGGAGACCTGCTAAAATTGACAATTCCATCAATGATAATATTGTGTTCATCCACCGATTCTTTTTTGTCTTCCTTCAAATATCTAAAGAAATCTTTTTTGTTGTTTGAACTTGAAATATGAGATCATCAACATATTTCTTCATATCAATAGTTATCAGCGTGTTTGATTTTCTCAATTCCTCACTAACAAAGGCAACATTGACGGCAGCACCATTCTCTTGACTGAGAGGAGTTGCCAGATTTTTGATTTTATGATTTTCCATATCTATATCTGCAAGCATTTTATTTTCACCTGATACTGAAAGAGCGGTCAAATCTACATAAGCTTTATTAGCAGCTTGAAGATGAGTAGACGGGGTAGATACATTGTTTATATATTTAGAATTCATATCGAGGTTTCCGATCATTTT
>MU826354.1:1169311-1199740 GCA_029204205.1 Desmophyllum pertusum
GAAAACGGATGATGACAAAAACTGCATTGGAGTATAGTGGAACAGTATTCTTATGCAAGATTCCATCTGTACAGCATATCTAGACCTTCTCGAAGACGTGAAGAAGTCAGCTGCTGACACGTACAAGTTTCATTCACTATGGCCCAAAGCTGTGAAGTAGAGGCAAACTGTGAGCCTCTAGCACGCTCATTCTACCAACACCTTGCCAGTGGAGGTTATTCTCTCTTTCAGATGAAAACAGATGGGTGGACATAACTCAACTGATCTTTCTTAAACCAAACTTTCGCCAGGTGCCAAAAGTAGGAGACATGTCGTTTGCGGTTTTTCAGTTGTTAACAAAGGGAATGAAGCTGTTGTTGATCTACCAGCTGATGTTTACCAGTCATTTGTAAACTATGGTTTCGAGAAAGAAATCCAGGCTAGATGCGACGACAAGGATAGATTCTTCCGCGAGCTGTTCTTTCCAAACATTGCTTCGGTTCCACCACAGCTGAGGTACGATTTGGTCTTGTATGCTCTAGATGAAAAAAAAGGAGATTTTGACCATCTGATTAAGACATATCCCTGCATTCCAACGACACCGGATGGTGAAACGTTGAAGTGTCCTGGCCAGCTTATCACCCATACAAAGCCGCCGCCTCGCTGTTTAGTCCTGAAGAGAAGGTTTCCATTTGGCACGAAAGCAACTTTCTTGGACTCTATGCGACTTGCCAGACTTGAACAACTTGGGATGTTGACAGATGACCTCCAATGGCCTGAAGTTGCAGAACGGGCAGAGAGCATCGACCTTTTAAATGGATGTAGTAGTGAAGCAGCGTTAAAGCGTTTAAAAGCATTGATGGATCATCTAGAAAGAAAGCTAAGGTGTGAAAATGGAATCCCTTTTCCCGATGATGTCCACAACAGGCTCTTACAGGCCAAATTTCTTCAGTACTTAAAAAACCAGCGAAGTTTCCCTCTTTCCTGGAAAGGAGATGAAGTACAAACTGGTACCGGAACAGTATTACTGTCACCCATTGAGTCCTTTTTAAAGAGCAAGAAGTACTTAGTTTGCTGCAGTGAGCCAATAGTAGATCAATTCGTCCCAACGGTTGTTCAAAAGTTCCTACATTTTGACAAAAGGCAGGCCACATTCGAACATGTTAGCACCCAACTTAATGTTGCCGCGTCCACCAACACTGGCAGTTTGGATTCATGCGAGTCGCAACAATTACACGAAGTGTGCTTGGCAGCTTACAAACTATCTTAAAGAAGCCCTTGACAACAAAGAATTGAACAGGTTCAAGTAAAAGAGGACATTTCGTTGATAAGAAGTTCATTCTCTGGAGGGGATTTTGTCTATACAGAGCAGGTGGCTTTCAAGTTGGACGGTGACTGTTCTCCATATCTTTATCGTCTTCCACATGATTTAGCCAGTTTATTTGATGGCTTGATGAAAACTGCCGGTGTCAAAGAGACCTTTGTCGAGAAAGATTTCATCTCTTGTTTGAAGCAAATGAAACAGAAGTTTGGAGACACAAAGCTCGATAAGAAGAACACTGAAGTAGCAGTTAATATGGCTGTTCAACTGGTTAAGTGCCTGACAGGTTCTGAAGATGTCAGTAAAATCAAGAAAATCGGGAATTATTTTATCTCCTGATTCTCAGGAATAATGCGATCCGTTGGTGATCTTTGTATCAGGGCCGACTACCACTGGATACCTGACGAGATTGGTGTTCATTTGTACATGACCTTATTCCGCATCAAACAAGCCGCCAACTGGGTGTAAAGACACGCCTTGAAGAAGCATTGCGGCATTTCTCGTCTGGTATTGCCTTTGGACAAAAGGAAAAACTTACAAATCGTTTGAGCCGAATTCTAACAGCTTACCCATGTGAGAAGGAAATCTTAAAGGAACTTCTTCAGAATGCAGATGATGCTCAAGCGACAGAGATTTGCTTCATTACAGACCCTCGGCAGCACAAAGACGAGAAAGTATTCGAAGACAAATGGAAACCACTCCAGGGTCCCGCGTTATGCGTTGTACAACGACAAACCTTTCACTGAAGCTGATATTGTGGGAATACAGAACCTTGGTGAAGGCAGCAAAGGAGATGATCCAAACAAGACTGGCCAGTATGGCGTGGGGTTTAATGCTGTGTATCATTTGACTGATGCGCCGTCATTCGCCTCTAGTGGTGAAGAGATTGGAGATGTTTTGTGTGTTTTTTGATCCACACTGTAAGTACGTGCCTGGTGCAACTGTTTGGGAACCAGGAAGGATGTTCAGAGAAACAACGAAGTTGAAAGGCATGTTTCCAGATGTTTTTTCTTGCTATATTGAAGATGAGTTCCCATACGAAATTCAACGATGTTTCGTTTTCCATTGCGAACCCAAGAGATGGCTAACAATTCAAAGATATCTAACTCCCCAGTAACACTGGCAGCATTGGAAGACATGATGAAAGCACTGAAGAAAGAGCTCTTTGAAGTTCTGCTTTTTGTGAACAATGTAACAAAGATCACTTTGTGTGACATCGACCCAATAACTGGAAAAGTGGTGAAAGATTATTTTGTCGAGTCAAACATGTCAAAAGAAGATGCAACGAAGAGGCAACAGTTTTCTAAATACCTCAAACAAATCGGGAAGGCAGCTGAACAAAGAGATGACTTGTACCTCAGCAACATCGAGGTGAAAACCTGTCACTATGTTCTGAACTTACGAGACAGCCTCGGCAACGAAGAAAAGTGGCTAATTGTACAGCAGGTTGGCTTTGGTGACGAAGTGCAAACAAGCATCGTGGATGCTTACAAAAGGCATGATCTGGGAATGCTTCCTCGAGGTGGCGTTGCTTGGCTTTGGAAAAGAAATCAAAAACAAGCGAGTCGGAGAATGGTGGGAAAAAAGCTTACTGCTTCCTTCCGCTTCCTTTAGAAACCGGTCTTCCAGTCCACATCAATGGTCACTTTGCACTGGACCACGAGGCAAGAAGAAATCTATGGAGAGACGAAGCTACTGGCTATCGCAGTGACTGGAACAACGCTTTGTTGACAGATGTGATAGCCTCGTGCTATCTTACACTTTTGGAAGAGGTGAAGCGTTTTTATAATTTGCCAATTACACGCGACACAGAACCAGTTACGCTTAACTGCAGTAAAGATGCCTTGGTTAAAGTCATCGATGACTACGAGAAGCTTTTCCCTTTTGGTGACTTCCAAAATCCATACTGGGAGACCTTGGTACAATCCGTGTATCAAGGAATGGACAAGAAACGATTGAGACTCCTTCCCGTAGTGCGAAGTGACGCATCAGAAGGTACCAGTCCTAACGTTCAACTAGCATGGCTTCCTCCAACAGGCGAAGGGAAAAGCAAAGCATTCTTCAACAATCTTGGAAAACATGATTGTTTTGCCAGTCAACCGAGACGTTCTGTTAATCAAAGCAAGGCTGAAGAAGAGGAGAAACGAAGAAATGAGCGGAAAACGTCGTTTGAGGAAATTTTACTTGAAACGGGCTTTAACTTTGTGAAATTGTCCTTAAATGTATACGAAGCATTGCAGAAATCGGGTGTGGATTCTCGTTGTGTATCCCCTTCTTCGGTAATGGAGTTCTACACGACCTTCAATAACGAAGATCCCCTTTGCAGGATTGGATCAATCTCTGTGGATGTTGGAGAGACCCCATTCAAGAACGCTGACGGTGTCACACTCGTGCTTAAATACTGTAAAGATGACGTAAACTTCTTGGAAAACCTGCCAGGCCTTCCTTTACTTGTAACACAGGACAATCGCTTACGCGAATTCAGCAGCTGTGATCCTAAGTTTCTCTCTCGCTATCTTGACATCCTACCGCAGTGCAGAGAAATGTTTGTCGATAACCATGTTAGGATACAGATCTTTGACGATGCACTGAGTCCAAAATCACCTGTATTCAAGTGTTTTGGAGTGCAAGAGTTTGCAGCTAACCTGCACCGAACACTACCACCGAGTATTTCAGTAGCGATGGGTACGTAAAGTGGCGTCCAGAACAAAAGTCAGTACCAAATCAACATTGGGTGAGCAGGGTTTGGAGTTTCCTGAATGAAGAAACAAAGGATGTCGTCAAGGAAGCCAGGTTACAAGAACAGGAGATCAGACGCATTTATGCAGGGAAAAAACGAGATTACAGAAGCATTGATGCAATTAAAGAACAAGAGGTCAGAAGCATTCGTGCAATAAAAGAAC
Organism: Desmophyllum pertusum; assembly: GCA_029204205.1. Taxonomy (NCBI): domain Eukaryota; kingdom Metazoa; phylum Cnidaria; class Anthozoa; order Scleractinia; family Caryophylliidae; genus Desmophyllum; species Desmophyllum pertusum. Next base: position 1,173,515 of record MU826354.1, read on the forward strand.
AAGAGATCAGAAGCATTCATGCAATACTTCAACCCTTTCAAACTGGAGCATCCTTCCTTGTTCTGAGACTATCCGAATGCCACGTTCCCCCGATGGAATTATTTCCGGTGTGGTAGCCGAACACTTTCTGGTGCCCTTAAGATTGGCAGAATCTGTCCTTGATTTTACAGATCACGATGCCACTAGTTGGTCACTTGTGGAGGCTTTGAGGATGCTCAGTCTGGCTGAAGTGAACTATGTTGTTATGTCATTTGATTTTCGCGACCTTGCACGAAAGCTAGTAGCATCGCTTAAGACACCAACATCTCTTCTCAAATCCTTGGAGCAGAAGATGACGACAAACCCACAAGCACTTGAAGGAAATTGAAGACTTTGGAATGCCGTACCATTTTGCAGTATTTCAGCGGCAACGTAGAAAGTCTACAAGAACGCGACAAGAATACATTAAGAAGACTTCCTTTCTATCAAGCAACACATGGAGGACTTATCAGTCTAAACAGTGAAAGTGTTTGCGTCCTGCCTTTTGATATTCCACGAAAAGAGATGGACGATTTTGGACGTCGAGTGAATGTGGTGTTTCTTGAAACGTGGCCAAGTCTGTCTCAACTGTTCAAATTTCTGTCATTCCAATGCGTCTCGGCAATTGACGTATATCGTAATTTCATTTTGAAATATTTCGGTATTTTCAGCAAAGACGCACGGCTGGCCCACCTAGAGTACATCCGGGATTCTATTTTGCCCATGAAATCCAGCGATAACCAGAGTCTGCTGGATTGTTTGAGAAACACAGCAATTGTTACCTCCGAGGATGGCACTTTGAAGAAAGCATCCTCTTATTACGACCCTCATTATGATGTATTCAGCATAATGCTTTCAGTGGACAAGTTCCCACCTAACCCTTTCAACACACAAGAATGGCTGCCATTTTTGAAAAACATTGGGCTAATCTGTGAAGTTTCCCAAGATCTTTTCAAGACGTTTGCCAGGGATGTTGCACGCGAAGGTGCAACACAGCGGAATACAAAGACCGACGCAAAGTCCAAACTACTAGTGAAGCACCTTTTCAGCCGAGAGAATGTTGTGGAAGAAGGCCTCCTACACGCTGTGTGTGATGTCCGCTTTGTAGCCACCGATCCTGTTAAGCAAGAACTTCGAGAAATCCATCGTCCGTTCGGTGAAGAAATGGAAGGCAAGACTCCATACATTGCATTCAAAGGCTCTGTGTTATCAGAACACACTAAGATAGTGTGGACGACAGCAGCTCTTCTTCCAAATTGGGCAAATGCAAAGAAATATCAGTACCATATGACAGCTCCAGGCTGGAAAAGTACCAGTGATTACTGCAATGCTATTCTTGCCCATCTCCAAGTTCTTACAGTGCCAACCGTGGATCTTGTTACTTTTCACTGCCAAAATGTATCATGTCAGCTGGCAAAGGAAAACGGCAGTGAGGTGGCGCCTAGACAGCAATGCACGAGAGTATCAGTAATGACGAATATCTACAGGTTTCTTCAGGCAAAAGCCGTCTCAAGCGCTGTTGCAAAGGAACGACTGGAGCATACACCATGCGTTTTGGTCGAGAATGGTCAACGTTTTGTTTTTGCTAAGCAGGTAGTCATGGAATTGTACAAGAGCCTTGAGATCAAGCCGTTTCTTTACGGAATGCCTGCCGAACTTAGTGAGTTCGCGACATTGTTTAAATATCTGGGCTGTTCTCCTTCTGTCACACCTTCGCATTATGCTATGGTCCTAGACATGTTACACGGGCAATGCAAGACAAATCGACTGCATCCAAATGAGGTTGACAGTGCTTTAGGAGCAGTTAAAGGTCTCTTTGAAACATTGCAAGACACTTCCGAAGCAAAGCAGGATATATCTACGTTGTACCTGCCCGCTACAAGTCCATTTAGTAGCAGTTTCGATGTATTGTACCACCTGTTGTGTTGACGAATGCTACCAAGCTTATCTTCGATGACGCTCCGCATTATCATGATCGTGTTAAAGACTTCGACCTGCTTTTTGTAGTGGACCTTAAGAGATCCAAAGTGAACTGCAAGGCAAATGCAAATTACAAGGAGTTAATCATGCTTCTTCCCCCAGCTGTACGGCCTCAGATGATGTCTTGCGTAATCGAAGAAAAATTCGCGGATTCCAAAGACAACACCGAGCGTTTCGTTGTTGGTGCTGCTAGCTCACTGAAGAAGCAGCTTCACTCAGAAGAATTCTACCGTGGAATTGTCAGGCTCATTCGTCACGCCAATCAAGATGGTAGTCTCGATGAAAATGTGGTTACAACTGTGAGAAGCAGTTTACAAAGCATTGAATTCCTGGGAATGAGTAAAATTATCACTCATCTGGTTCATAATGGCATCGTGATTCCAGGTAGTGAACACGAAGTGCCCTACATTTTGCAGAAGGTTTCAGAACCGGTCAAGAGATTTGGAAAGTATATGTTAGCTTGGTCGACGATGTAGAAGAAGCCATGTCTACGATAGCCCTAACTTTATCAGAAGTGATTGCAGAAGCGTGCAGAGGACTGCTGCGAGGCACAACTATGTACATCCCAGAGATGCTGCGCAGCCAGCCTGGCAAGATATGTTCCTTACTGGATAAGAGGAAGATTCGGCAAGATGATTCTTATGATGCAGAAAAAGGAGACGTTTACCCAGCGCCAGGTAGTTTTATTCCGATTGAAGAACATCACCTTCTGAATCCGGCTTTCGAAGCGTTTACTCCCGGAGAATACGTTGGATACGAGTTGGATGATCCAAGCCTGGAACTGCTAGAAGGAGACGCCACTTTCATCTATGCTGTGATAATCGAGGAAGTGACGAGTGACAACGCCAGCCTCTTGACGAGGTCTTACAAGATCAACATTGGAGATGATAAGGAACCGAAGATTGTCGAGGCTACTTACCTGTACAAATTTCACCGCATTCAAGAGATAACATCATCTGCACTTGCCCTGCCTGACCCCGCTGCATGTCGGATAAACAGAAGATATTCGACGAAATTTCAAGAACGCTTGAAGAAGCTTGGAGGCTACCGGAAGACCGAAGGAGAAATATTGTCAAGCGACTGTTTCTACAGTGGCATCCCGACAAGAATCCAGGAAACGAGGATCTCTGTACGGAAGTGTTTCAGCACATAAAGAATGAAATTGAACGGCTGGAAAGAGGAGGACTGCGCTACCAGGGGTTCTATGGTTTCTGGGGAACGCGTGTAAGACGGTATCACTCACAGCGCCAAGGGTACCGAGATAGCTACTTTCGACACTATGGGTCATGTGGCCACGGAACACGGTCTTGGCATGTTCCTCCGAGCTTCTGTACCACGAATCCCCAACCACGAGAGGCAAGACGCTGGTTCCGACAAGCTGAAGCTGACCTGGCAGCTGCTGATAACGACATTTCTACCTTGAAACCATCTTACGTGTGGGCCTGCTTCAAATGTCACCAGGTAAGGATAAACGCGTGATGCAACTATGAATAATGCGAGCCATCAATATAGGGGGTACTGCAATTAATAGAATAGAAAAAATGAAGTAAATTCTGGTCATGTGATATATGCAGTGGAACAATCAGCCTTAGAGAACGAGAATTGCCCCCTATTTCCTAATTTAAGAAAATTTCGCTAAAAACAGTGGTAAACATCGCTTTTGGCCCGAAGAGCGCCAAAGCATAAACGCTCTTCCTTAATCAGACGGCGTTTACAGTGACCGTTTAATGGAACAATCTTGTGGTTGTATTAAACGATTGATGCCAACAACGATTGATTATGGTAACAATCCTGGCAGTTTGCGGGAAGTTTGTCACATTTCAACTTTGTTGTTGGCATAGCTCCCACGAGTCTGCTGTGTAGCTCAACGTGCTCAGGTGTGCCGAAGGTCATGGGTTCGTCTCCTGTTGGGAGATCTCGGAATTATTATTATTTATCTGAGTATCTTGCATGTGTCACGGCCTGAATAAAATCTTTCTCATTGTATTTTGAACAAGCTTGACATATACCATCATTTCTTTCCAATCTCGAATTATTTTGTAACGGTGATAATTACTCGTTTTGCAGGCTGCGGAGAAAGCGCTAAAGGCGGCCCAATATTCGGTAGACGCTTACAAGACCAACGTTCACAACTTAGTCCAAAACTCCCTGAAATTGGACGATTCTCAATTGACCACTCTATCAAGCCAACTCGAGTCTCACTTGGGCGATTCCACGCGCATGCGCTACCCCGACCAAGTGTCTTTTCCTCAGATTCCAAGCGACATTTACTCGCGAGAAATGGCCCAAGATGCACTGGAATTAGCAACAATGATCCTAGACAAAGTCAGAAGCAGAGTTATATGAGGTGCGTACATTCAAAAGATGATCACTGTCAGGTTTTCCTTTCCCAGTAGAGGCTCACAGACGAGGAAAGGAGAGCCAGATTGTGACAACACGACATTTCCAAGTTGCCTTCTGCCTTTTTTTCAAAACAAATCCAGGTGCGAAACCATCAAATTAAAATTACAATGAAAATAAACATGCGACTGAAACTCATATGAAAGATTTTGCACCAGGACTCGTTTTGAAGCAGAGGCAAAAGGCAACTCGGAAATGGCCTATTACTTCTCAATCTTCGTGACAAACGCATTGAACTATCTGTCAGCCGTCCGTTGAGTTTGATCGAGTCAATCGAGATTAAAGTTAATGTGATAAAACGTATTGAAAGTAAAAATTGCTTCGAAACACAGTTGTTTTGTTCCGCGCTAATAACAAAAACCGATGTAACTATACTGGAAAGAGCTTTCTGTAGCATATTGTATTGCATTGTTACATTTACCACAATGGAGAATTTCCATCCGTGTGCAAGGAAAATGGTGAATTACAGCAATTTTCGTCATTGGGAGTTCGAGACAGGGTTCACAAACAATTCGCCACATCTCATTTTGCATCTCATTTTGCCGTGACTAAGCCCAAACTTTTTTAAAAATTATAAATTATATTTGTTCTACATCTAGACTTCTAACAACAAACGAGTAATCTAGGGTGGTTCAGTTCTTGCAAATAATTATTTCAAAATAATTAAATGTACTCCCTGCATTGCTTTTTTAGGAAACGTCCCGCCAGATTGCCATTCCTCAAGAAATATTAATGACATCATGATGTGCACACAAAAATGTCTTCCAAGTCAGGATTTTGGGGTGCTTTTCAAAGTAATTTAGACTACCAAAGAGATTTATGTAGTTTTTTTTTCACTAAAATAAATGAGCCGTTATAACTCGTGTAGGGTTTCCACAGCATCAGGACGTTTGTATTTTTTGTAGTCTGTGATATTGTACAATGTTTCTAATGAACTCCAGCGTAGTTTCAAAACGTTAATTTTGCAGATACTTGGAACTAGTAAGGACTTGTAACGTATTGAGTTATTAGGATTGTTATTTAGAAATGACCAAAATTTTAACAGATAACGGCTGAGAATTGGCCAAAATAGGAACACACCAGAGCCCGGTTGTTCAAGGACGTTCAAGCTAATAGCGTGAAGATTGATTTCAGTTTAAATTTGTAACTTTCCAATGAGGTTTCCAGTTGATATTTTTTGTCCTTCAGTTTTGACTTTTTTTTTTTATACAACATAAGTTAACTTCGATATTGACTTTTAATCCTCGATTAGCGTTAATCGGCTTTCGAACAACCGGGCCCTGATGACAAGCTATACACGTAGCAGGGCTGCAAATAATATTTTTTCTTTAAGTCACCATTTTGGTCGGACAAAACAATGAGGTCGGACATCATATTACAGTGCTGCTTGATAAGCGAACCTGATAATCTAATGCGTTGTTAATGCAGAGTAAACTAGTTTGCATTTAGAACAAAACGGGTTATAATACATTAATTAGCGTTGGAAGGCAAAAAAAATTGTCTGGACATTATGTCCGACCACAGTTGGGATTTCATCGGACATTGGCAAATTTTGGTGGGACATTGTCCGATGACCGACTGTTATTTGCAGCCCTGCGTAGTATAGATAGTTACTCCGGTTAGTCTAATCACTTCTACAATAATCATTCCAATTGTTTATGACGTCAAATACTCGACGAATAAGCTCAGTTTGTTTATCAAAATGTTTACAGAATTGTTAATTATCTATTTACGCTGTATGCCATTTTGTTGATAATATTGTCGGAAATGTTCGGAAGTATTCGGAGATCCTTCCACATTAGTGACGCAACATATCGTCCGAAGGACGTCACAAAAGGATGATCCATCCGTAGGTTCTAATTAACGTGTTTTTTAGTTTAGTTACGGTGATTGGAAAGAAAGAAAAAACATTAAATTGCTAGTGAGATGGTTGTATCAAATAGTGCTACTTAATTTCTTAAATGTATAAGTAAATAAACTGTTAACATTTGAACACAAGAGAATTCTTCTCTCGGTCGTACAACTAATACTATACTATAGCTAAATAATGGACAAACACATTTAATGTATTCCCCTTGCAAGTGCCAAATGTCTTTCACTTTCAAATGATCAAGACACTACAGAGATAAACAGTCCTTGCATGTGCTTTCATGAAGAATACTATACGATACTACCAGCCTATATCAGTTGATGTGATCAACCGAATATATCCAATCACTTGTGAAGAAGTTATGGTCATCTGAAGATATTAGGTTACCATAGCAACAGTATAACCTGTCAAAAAACCGCCAAGATCATCATAACTTGTTCACAAACGATTGCATGGCATTTTTTGATACCATTATTTTGACATCAACTTATATAGGATGGTAGTATCGATCCATCAAAGCAAAAGGGCTTCACTGTTACGAGCCACCTTAAATGCAACATTTCTTACCATATTTCTTTCTGATTTCGTCACGCTTCTCTTGTCTCTCTGCTTCCTGAGGAAAACATAACAAAGTGGGAAATGTATGGAAATTCATGGTTAACCCTTTCATATTGAGTCAATAAATGTGGTTGTACCTTTTGAGTCTGAGGATGAAACCCTAGTGTGTGACCATTCAAATGAAAGCTATTGAGTAGTCCTTTCAAGTGATTTTTTTGACAATTTTGCAAAGTGAAATACTCAGTTTTAAACTTAGCACTCTTGGAGTGAAAGGGTCATCAAGGAAGTGATGAAATCTTACCTGATCAATATGGTGGTTTTATTCTCTCAAACTTAAAGTTATAATCAAAAGCTCTTATGAGCAACTCGTGAATAATATTAAAATACCTATAGTGGTGGTTGCATAAAAACAGTAATTTCTCTAAGTTCCGTAGGTTCCACGGTACTTATAAACGGACATGTGGCAAATCTGACGTATCTTAAAATTCTATAATCTCAAAACAATGAACGCAAACAAATTCGATGAATTTCTCAACGCATTTCGCATCGCCCGAACTAAAATTGATGTCAAAGGAAAGGAAATTATTCCACTCTTCATCAGAATGAAAGCGAAGACGTAAATGTTCAATGCGTGACAGAATGGTTGTTGATTTCATGGGGTTTCATAGGACGTTGCCCCAAGTCTCGCCGCTTTAATATATTATTGGAAACTTTCGCTTTCATGTAAAAATTAACTATACTTGTTTTACTTCCAAACCCGTGTTATTATTCATTGTGCTATAATAAGATTTGCGATACCCGCCGCGGCGGTGAGGGTAAAAGGAGGAATGAGTTTGCGGAATGGCATGACTTGCGGAATGGCATAATTATGCAGAATATAATATATGCGGAATGACTAAAATATATAAATTAACTGCAAATAACCGCTTTAAGTAATACTGCGGGCTCAAACCATACGATATTGTCCAAGATGGCGGCTGTTTGGTGACAAGAAGCGTAAAGGTTTCGCCACTTTTGTGTTCGTGGTAGCCATATTTTTCGGTTAAAACAAAGAAAAATTATTAAGTGGTATTTTGTATTATGGAGGTAAATTATTTTAGTTATCAGGTTGTATTTTCACGAGGAAGAAGTGTTCTGTGTCGATTCTGTGATTCTGTGCAAGAAATGAAAGTTCACGAATTATATAAAATTATTTGTCTGAGTGCAGTACGAAGCATAAATCCATGACAGATGCAGATGAACAGATCGATGGGTTATATTTTGCCAGTTTATATGGGTGCTATGATTTCTTGGAAAACGGCAGCTCTCAGAAGATATCAATAAAATTGGATTTGATGATAGACTGTGTGACACAAACTTTGCACAACATTTCTGCACACACGTGACACTTCACAAAAATAACCCAACTTTGAGCACTAAATTCGCCAAGAAGATAAGTCTCGCTTAGAGGCACCTTCTATCTAGTGGATTCATGCACATTCGAAGAGCAGCTTGCCGACATTATCGGCAAAATTCTACCACGCAGGTTCATATATTAAAGTACAAGCGCCATTTCCTATGTATAAAAACTTTGCAGCAATAACAAAATAAAACACACATAAGTGATAGATTTCTTCATAAAAATACAACCTGATACCTAAAGTAATTTACCTCCAGAATACAGAATATCACTTAAAGGATATTTTTTCTTTGTGTTGACCGAAAAATATGGCTACGACGAACACAAAAGCGGCGTTGTAAATGGGTTAACCTATACGCTTCTTGTCACCGAACGGCCGCCATCTTGAAAACGTGACAAGAGCCCGCAGCATTACGTGACAAGATTGTATTGTTTGAGCCCGCAGCATTACGTAAAAGCGGTTATTTGCAGTTAATTTATTTCTTTAAGTCATTCCGCATATATCATTTTCCGCATAATTATGCCATTCCGCAAGTCATGGCCACATGCCATTCCGCAAACTCATTCCTCCTTTTACCCTCACCGAGAAACAAGAGCAAATAAGAGCGAAATAAAAGCGAGAAACAGGAGAACCCATTCACGCGCGCTAAAGATTTTCTGTTAATTGGGGGGCAGTTAATTGGTGGCAATTTGGTGTGAATTTGGAGGCTCCGATGGTTTCAAATGCGTGTTAATCTTTCTAAGTTGCTTTCTATTATTATATAGTTTTGTTCTAAACACTGTACACGTGCACTATGAAAATAAGCAAGTCCAACAATACAACACAAACTGCAAGAAGGGACCTTAGGGAAGATGAATTATTGTCTTCGCTGGAGCAGTAGGTTTAGTACTGAGTTTTTCCACAAACTATCCAAAATAATTATTTTGAAAAAGTTTATTACAAAGTGCGAAGGCGATTATTACAAAATGTGACAAGTGTCATTACAAAGTTAGCCTGCGTAGCGGCGGTCTTGTTAGCGCGCGAAGGCAAAATCGATAGCGGAAGACCGCCGCTACGCAGGCTATTACAAAGTGCGTCAGGTATTGCAAATTAAGTGCGACGAGATTATTACAAAGCCAGAACAGGACACACTGCCGACAATTATCTTAGCGAACATCTCAAGAAACACTGAAATAAGTTACTTCATCGCGGTTCACACTGAAGGACACGTCCGTGAGTTGCGATTGGGATTTTTATCCATTTTTGTGTTTGTTTCTTTTTTTCAGGGTCCGTTGGTCGTCGTCGTGATTATGATTGACAGTAGCCTGCGTGTTCAGGCGCAGAAAGGGGAGGGATGAGGGAAGTTCGAGCGCTCTCGCGGCAATGTAAAACGCAATCGTTAGTTGGATTTTGTTCGGGTTTTATTGAAAAGCGCAGTATAACAATCTCAATCCTGCACACATTTCAAGCATGTAATAAGCTGGCTAATCGTCGCACTATTAAGTCAAGAATGTATTATGCTTATAGGATCCGTTATTAATTTTGCACAGCCATCATAAACGTACTAAACCAACAAGTTATAAGTAAAATTCAATTCAAAATATTAGTGAATTCAAACTACGTGGTTTTGATAGTTTTATTACGATCAGAGCTAAGATTAAATAGGTAAAGCGTGAACAGTTTTGGAAATGGATCGCTATATTCGGTATACTTTTTATTTTTAAATTTTACAAATGAATAAATTTTCGTTATTTCAAGAAGTATATATACACCAAATTGGTTAAGACATTATTCAGAAAACCACCCCCGCGTGTGTCTTTGACTTTGACGTAGACAGACGCACTATCTAGAAAGTTTTCACCAGGCTATGTAAATACTTTGACAGAAACTGGGCAAATGAAAAGCACTTAGTTAAAACTAAGTCAATAATAAACTTCTCCATCCTCATTTATTTTGTTAAATGTTTATGAAATGATATCCATGACTGCAGGTGCTGCTGATACAGGAAGAAATTGTCTCCTTTGAGTAGATAATAAAAGTAAAACAAACAGAAAGGAACGTTAGAAATTCACAAACGCTGAGGCGAAGCCATTAGCAGTGTCCCTCGACCACAAACGCGGTGAGTAATGTTGGTAATGTATGATTGTGTAAGACATCGCTGTTTTTAGTCATTTTGTTGCTCTAATTGCCTCTCGGTTTGTAGGTCAGAAAATGTAATTTTTATTCAGAGTTTCAATTAACTACGTCGAGAAACCATAACACTGTTTATGTAGGGTTGGTCCGTAACCTTGCAAAAGCGCCGGACAAAAAGAACTCGACCAATATTTCCCAATTATTATATGGCAAACTGGTCCACGATGAAAAGGAGCATTCTGATTGGTTCCCTGAGCGGTCCGAATTTTGCAATACGGACCGCTAAGATGGACCGCTTACGAACTCATTTCGCCAAATTCCTTTTATGAAACATTGAACAAAAGAAAACTGTTTTCTATTAAGTAGAAACATTTTATCTCATGTCTGGCGGACAATTTTGGTAAAAACGTTTCGCAAAGTGGCCTGAAAAATGCAAGAATATGCTTAGCTTTGGCGCGCGCGCGTTAGCCGAGAATGGTTGCATTAATTTCTCAGCAATTTGTTTTAAAAAATCCATTATGATAAACACTTTATTTAACTAGCTTGTTCGGTCCGTATTGGGTTCGGCTCGGTCCATAAACATGCAAAAAAAGAACTCGACCAATATTTCCCCAATACGGACCTCACGAATGGGCTCCTGTCTCACGCTAGACTCATTTTATTGTTATTACTCAAACAAAATTTCGAATTAAGCACACGGTTTACCGAAGATGCATAAAGCTCGACAAACATAGATATACAGGTAACCTTGTATTCCCTAATACAGACCGAACAAGGTAGTTCAATATATTAATATAAAGTTTTTATTATAATGGCTGTTTTAAAACCCTGCTAATAATTATAAATTATTGCATTCATTCTCAGCAAACGCGAGCGTCAACGTTAAGCATAATTATCATGAGTGTCATAATTCTGCATTTTTCTAATCGAAATCGAAATTTCTACTTAATAAAAAACAGTTGTTAAATGAAATTTTTCAGGTCACTTTCGTAAAAGTTTAATCGAAATATAAATCATTCTACAAAGTAAAAAAAAAAACAGTTTTCTTTTGTTCCATGTTTCGGCATGAGCGGTCATCTTATATTAGCGATCCATATTCCAACACTGATCAGGTAACGTATGGATCTGTTTGCCATTGAGTATAATAAGTAATTGTATTTTATGAATTCCCAGCGCCGCGAATATATTTTCTGGGGACAACGGAATCCGCCCGCCTGAACTTTGAACGTTGATAACTTTTTTTATTATTGGAGTACGTAAAAGCCGCCAAACTTTTCGACTTTACAAAAAATTCATCTGGAAACAATTTGGTATGACATGTCATTGTTCACGGAACCTTAATTAATAATTAAAAATTCATAAAGAGAATACAAAAGAAATGAATGTTTAACGAGTGTCTTTGTATTTGATAAAGATGCGGCTAAACCTTTTGCTCAATTTTCTCGTCCAAAACAAACTAAAATTTCAAGATTAGAATCAGATTCAATTAGAGGGAAGGTTTTGGAGTCGTTTAATTAAAAAATCTCGCAGAACTTGTTTTATCAGGTCTAAAAACACTCGGCTTCGCCTGCTCGTTTTTTAAACTACACATAAAACACCCCGGTTATTTGAGAACATTTGAGAAATTCAATCGATAGCAGATGCCCAGAACCGTCAAACGTGTGCACTCTTTACAAACGTTAATTGTAACTTGATCATGACGCCGTCTGCAATTAAAGTGATTGGCTGCGGCTCGTATTTTCTAAATTTCTCTAACTTGGGGGAATGAGTTTGCGGAATGGCATGTGGCATGACTTGCGGAATGGCATAATTATGCGGAAAATGATATATGCGGAATGACTTAAAGAAATTAATTAACTGCAAATAACCGCTTTACGTAATGCTGCGGGCTCAAACATACGATCTTGTCACGTAATGCTGCGGGCTCTTGTCACGTTTTCAAGATGGCGGCCGTTCGGTGACAAGAAGCGTATAGGTTAAAAAATATCCTTTAAGTGATATTCTGTATTCTGGAGGTAAATTACTTTAGGTATCAGGTTGTATTTTTATGAAGAAATCTATCACTTATGTGTGTTTTATTTTGTTATTGCTGCAAAGTTTTATACATAGGAAATGGCGCTTGTACTTTAATATATGAACCTGCGTGGTAAGTAGTATAGGAGTTGGGGTACTAGATCATTTTATAAAATGATCTATCACCTCCAACTCATATCCTACTTGCCAGCTGCTGGAATAAAATATTGGAATCAAATGCTGAAATACTAAAATGGAATACTAAAATGGAATCAAATATAGGAATCAAATATAGGAATCAAATCTGGAATCAAATGCTGGAATCAAATGCTGGAATACCATGACAAAAAACATTTCATGATAAAATCACATGGCAATGTACAATCGTATATTTTCATAGTTAAATTTTGAAACTATATGTTTTATAAATTAATGGTGTGTTTATTTCATAGCGTGATTTCATTGCGTGACATTCTCGGAAAACCGGATGTCATATTCGGGGATTCCCCCGCTGGCAGGTCTGATCATATCAGGTCATGAGACAGTCATGAGACAATCGTATGATTTTACCAACCAATCAGAAACTTCACATTTTTACTTCACAATTGTGAAATTTTTCAGTGAAACTTTTCAGTGAGAGCCGTATTCATTTGTGAAGTTTTGAATTCAGGATGCCTATATCTTTGAAACAATTGGATCTGCGTTATGAGGATGTGTGTAACAACATATCAGATGCCTAGAGAATACACCATGCAGCATTTATCTTCAAATATACAGCTGGATGTTTCAAGTTTTTACACCGATCTTGAGAGCTCTAATTTGGTGCAGTTGGAAGAAGGAATGAAAACTATTGAAGAAGTTATTCAGCAATGCCGGGTGGCTATAAAGAATGAGAATTCTCGTCGCATTATCAAGGAGAAGATATGCAGTATGACTAGCCAACATAGTGAAAAGATAATACGGAAACATCACTTTAAGCAGAATAGAAGAAAAGATCGTCTCACCAAAGCATCACCGTATCGAAAGCAATCATCGTCTTCAATTGAAGAGCATTAACATTTTACATTATAATACCTTGAACACATGATGTAGACTGTGTTTGTGACACTTATAAGATACGATGTCATGGCATAGTTGTGCCAACCTTAGAGTTTTGCTCGGTACATAAAATCTTTGAACTCTTCAAATTTTATAATGACCGTAAGCGTAGCTTGTTATACCATTCTCATGAATGTATCGCTTGTCATCAAAGCAAGACAATGACACTTTGTTTAGTTCGTAACTACTAAGTTGATGTGCATCGCTTTGAATTGTTTTCATCTTGTGATACATCTGCTGGCTATTGAATAAGGTATTTTTGTAGTCTTCGTGTTTGATGTCTTTTTTGATTACATTTTTCTTAATTCCTTTAGCAGTCTTGTTGTTTGCGTTATTGTCTTTGATATATGAATACATTTTACTTCGCAAGCCGATGAATTCTTTAATCACTAAGCCAGCTGCTTCATCTTTGAATTTCCCAATTACTTTCTTATTTGATTTATCATAGAATGGTGAGTTTTCAGGATAATCACTGTTGTCAAACATGCTTTTATCCTTCTGAAAGTCTTTATAAACGTCTTCAGCTTCTATTTCATATGTCAAGCTGTCTGTATCTGTGAATAGAAGTCTTGCTTTGTCATCGTATTTTCGCTTGATGTAGTTGTAATGAAAATCATACATTAGTGTCTTACTAAGATCAAGAATACACATTCCTATATATGCCGGCCTGTTTAAGGTTAGTGTTTCTTTGATCTTATGCACTGCCACTAGATTTTCATTGAAGATCTTACTACTCACATAAGTTGGTTTTGAGGTTAGTTTCAACAGCTTTTTCTCATCAGTCACAAGTCTGACGTCTACTCGCTTCCTGATATTTTCCATCGTTTTCCCGAAGACTGAGTTATTCATCAGCTTGAAAAAGTCTTTCTCAAATGAATTCTTGGCTTGTGTTCTTTTCTGAGTGTTGAAATCTATGTATCGTTTTAACCAAGGTGACTGATCAAACTCCAGAACTCTATGTACTTTGGTTATTTTCAAACCAAGATCAGTGTATAATTGTAGGTTATGGTAGTGAAGAACATACTTTTCTTTGTTAGCCAGTGTTGGGATCAGTTTAGACACAAGACCTGTGGATATGTTGTATTTCTCCGCGATTTTTTGACAATATCCTGACAACATATCTCTGGTGACTTTAACCTTTTCAGGAGCACAAGGATAGTCGTTATGTAAATCATGCAATTCTTTGGGGTATTCAAGATCAACCTCAAGAATTAATCCTTTTTGGTTATCTTCTTTATATTTAGCTAAGTCAAGCTTATCAATCTGTTTTTCTGTCATCCATCTAAAATTGCCAGTTGGTAGGTATTGTGACATAGCCCAACCATAAAGGTTATTAGCATCAAGATACATGATGTACTTCGAGGGCGCCTCTCATCATATGTTTTCATGTATCTGTTGTTTGCTTTTCCATATCGGTTGGCTATGTAGCTTGTTCCCCCACGTAAACCCTTTTCAATAAATTGAAACATATCAATATCAACCATAAGCTCTAATTTAATATCAGTCATTTTTAACATAGCATCCCAACTTAAACCAGGACTAGTGAAGTAATGGCATGGATCTAGTTTGTAGTATTGTAAACATGTTTTTCTGAAGTTTTCAAACACGTCAGCTAATAGGAGGATGTCAGATTTAAGGTACAAGTCATGATATTCACCCATTGATTTTAAGTTAAAAGTATCCCACACAGTTTGAGCATGTTTATAATTTTCATCTGTAATATGCTCATTATTTATAATGCTAAAAAATCTCTTTTGTTGGTAGTTCTGTTTATTAAATTTCTCAAAGCTGTCCTATAGTCGTAAGGGTAGACACCTTTTGTTTCATAAGCTCAAATTTTTGTCTTTGAACATTTGTGATGTATATTTGAAAGCTTCTGTTGGTAGGTTGTTCATTAGACTACTAAGTGATTGACTCATGAATTGGAAACTGTCAATAAATGTTAGATGATTACCTAACATGAAAGCCATATACTTCTCCATATTATTTGGTATTGCATTTATATTCATCTGTTTAACTTCTCCTTCTTATTTTTGTATGTATGATTTTTCACTATTTGACCAATCTGTTGCATTATAAAATGGCTGTCATAACCTCTCAGATTGTGAAATATAACAGGAATTTTAATATCTTCAGGTTTAATTTTTGAGTTTTAAATTGCATTCTTGATGAGCTGATCCCTGTATTTTCCAGTAATATGACAATGGTCTCTGACTCGTATGTCTTTATCCGTGTATTTTTTATCACAAATATGACATTTATTAGTTTGTTTAAAGCACAGTTCATCTTCATTAGTCATTTTTAATGGTTGTTAAAGTTATTTTCATAACTTTTTTACAGTAGTTTACTTCATATAGCATTTTTCCATGAATTTATAAACAGCATTTTCACCTCGATAGATTGTTACAGGTTTACTGTATTTATCATCGTAGCAACACACGACTTTGTACCATATCCGCAGTCTGTATGCTTTTGATAAGCTTCAGTATATGATTTATCATCATTGGGTCGGCAACCATGTATTTTTCTGTTATTGCTTCAAATCAGCATAGATAACAAAAGGAACAGGTAGTTGCTTATGAAAATTATTGGAATTTCAAAATGTTGTTGTTTTTATCAGGCATTTTAATTGCTTGTGTTCCATTTACTTGGATACAGTTTTCTTTTATGATCAGTTAATACTCTTTCAGAACTGAAACATTGCAAGCAATACATACAGAAATGTTTTCTTTCTTTATGTTTTGTTTGATTATACATGAACTTATTGAAATCTTTAATCAATATGTAATGTTTGTTTTTATTTTCAGTGATTAATAGTAAATTCATACAGTCTTCATACTTTTCTTTTGATACATAGATAGGATATGGCTGTTTTTCTTCATAACCAAATACGTTGATGTTGATCTTATTTTGATTTTCTATTTTATTGTACTGCTTGGTAGCGACTGGAAATTCAATTCTTGAATAATCCAAATTTCCAATATATTGCTTATCAGATTTTTTGATTCTCTGTGGGTATTTGTCTTGTGGATTTAAATGTCTGATATGACACCAACGAAAGCATTCATTATCCTCATTTTTCATGTTAATCAATCCCTTAGCACTGTTTCTAAGTTCTTGAGGTAGTTTTATATATGAAGATCCTCTCATTGGTTGATATTTCACGACATTAAGATGATGACTATCAACAGATTTGATTGCCCAACCAGACCCTTCAGATATCCAAACTGCTATCTTATTCAATATTTGCCGTTCTGATAATTCCAGTGATTCAATGATCTCAAGATTATTTATGATTGTTTGAGTTTGACTGTTAAAATATGCTGTCTTATACACTATTTCATCACCAGACAGTTTTTCAAATGTCACCCTAAGCGTTTCAATAAATTTCAGACCTTTCATAGATGTTTAGTATACTTATAATATGATATGCAGCGGCCTTTCTTGTGTATTGTAGTTGCGCAAGCGGGTCTTTGTTATTTTTAATACTAATTTCATAAGACTTTGTGTAGCCTTTCAGAGCTTTAGCAACTTGCTCTATCTTAGTCCTTGGTAATGGGACTGGTTTTTTGGCCCTTGGTAATGGGACTGGTATCTTAGTCCTCGGTAATGGGACTGGTCTGTCCCTAAATTCCAATGGTGGAAGAATTATGGTGTCTTCATACTCCTTCACCATCTGCTTTACACTATTACGAGGAGTTGGGATTGGCTTCCTTGGTTTGTCATCATCGGCAATTTTAGGCTGCTGATTCACATATTGATGCCACAACAGTTTTTATTTTCGCATTTTGCTGCAACAACAGGTTGATTAGCTGAGATTTGCTTTGTTTCTTGAGAGTACTCTTATCCATGTTATTAGTTGAGATAATTTTTTCCATTCTATATTATAACTATAGTTTTATTTCTTTAAGCCTTTTATAGTATGTTTAAAAAAGTAGTTTTCTTATAGTGCGTTTAAAATGACTCAGTGTTTGGTTCATTTTAAACTATGATGGACTTGGTTATTCAATGTTATTCATGGCTTCGGTATTTCTCATATGCTTTCTTGTCTTAAGATGGCTCCATTTCCCAGCTAATGAGTAATCCCAATTTACACATACAGGGCATCGCCATTCTTTATTCAAACATGTACTTAGTCTTGCTTCGCGTAAGTGCTTGCTTCCTCTCTTTCTTCACTGAAATGCTTGATTGGTGTATGGATATTTTTTGGTCTTCCCATTATATATATAATATAGATAATTATTTCTTTATATCATATATAGTGCGTTTAAACTATGAATGCTTGATTTGAACTTTCAACCAATAACTAAATGATTATATATTCGATATGAATTTATCAATAATACTGATTTGGTTATACCATTTATAGTGCGTTTAAATCCTTCATTGGTATCCAACTGTTAAATTCATCACTATACCCCTTCCACTTCACTAAAGCTTGTTTCTTCTTATAATCTCTCCGAATGACTTTATCAATACGAAAAACATCCTGCTTGGCTTTTAATAATTCGGGTTCATAGAAACTCCCATCGATATCTTCACCTCTGAGATCTTTTAGTTTGTATGTGATTGGATTAGTGTATTGCATCTTATCAACTGTGAACACTTCTTCTGTCCAGTTTGGTGTATAACCCTTGTCAAACACTTTCCGTTTATATTTACTTATCTTACCTTGTCACCAACTTTGAATTTTGGTTTTGATGATAACGACTCCATTTCACCATATAGATTGAAATATACAACTCCTTCATTGTTCCTTTTGCTCGCTTCAATAGGTGTCATTTTAATGCTTGAATGCTTTGTACTATTGTATTCTTTTACCAACTGAGGTAGCATATCTAAATATTGTGTTGTATTTTTTAGCTGTGAACTGTTTCCACATTTTATTTTTCATTGTACGATTCCATCTTTCAACAACTGATGACTTCTCTTCATTTTCTGTGAATACAGTGTAATGTTGTGTTTATCAAGTAACGATTTCATATGTTTGTTATAAAACTCAGAACCTTTATCAGTCCATAAAAACTTTGGTTTTCTACCTTCTTTGAATATCGTTTTAAATGCTTCAGTAACTGTCTCGCCTTTTTTATTTTTTAATGGTTCAATCCATCCATACTTTGAGAAAACATCAATTACAGTCAACAAATATTTAACCCCTTTATTCCATTTGCTGAATTGTTGCATTTCAACCAGATCTGCAGCCCATATCTCATCTATTCCATTTACAATAACTCTTCTTGTTTTGAAATGCCTTTTGATTGGTTTATGAAGTTCATCGGCTAATTGTTGAGCCCAATCATTATTACTCAACGCCGTTTTCCGTTTTTTTGGCTTCTTTTGTTTAACACCAAGACCTAATTTCTGTTTAGTATTTATTAAATTACGAACAGCTGTTGAACCCCAAGGTTTATCTTTCCATGGTATCTGATCAATTGATTTTACCATTTTTTTATCACAATCTCCCTTATCTTGACCACGATCATAGCAAATATCATGATAAGCTGATATCTTGTCTAATTCGTTTTTTGGATGGACTTTCCAATCAATAACTTCTCCTGTATCTGGGTTATATGACAATTTGATCAGCGAGGGGGTTATACGGTCCCATATATTTGTATGAACCAGGTGTCCAACCTCCTTTTGGGCGTGGAAGTTTACCAATCAATTTATGAATATCAACTCCTTGACCATATTGGCTTCTGTCATAAAACGGATTCATTGGATCACTTGTATCAGTATACATACTCATATCATATGTGATTCCTTTTCCAATCGGTGAGATTTTCTTTGAAATATCACTTGTGAATGAATCCAAAGCTTGATCAAGATAGTTATGCCCAACTTTTTTGATCTTTGATTTAACAAAATCAGATTTTACAGCTCGACTCAAAGCTTGACGTCCAACAAGAGATCCCATTTTCAAAGCTCCTTTTAAAGAGCTCTGACGCTAAATCGCCCCCATCTTGTGAGGGCATAACTAGTTTTTTGACTGCCTAACGAACTTAGTCTTCTTTATACCACACTCAGCACAGGTACAGAAAAAACATCAATTTACCATTAGTAGTTTGTTGATAGCCAGATGGTTTCTACACACTCAGTTTGTTTCTTTTGTTTAACACAATATGATTTCACCATTATAATATTAAGTTACATAATATTTGTGAAATAGTTGATGATAAATCTGTGATTAACACTGTGATCTTTTGGATCAAAATCAGGATTATGTATTGTTTCCAATAATGATACTCCTCTTTGACGTTCACGAAGGAAATACAAAGACCAATATCCGCATAGAATAGAATCTCTTTTCCTGTATTTCATCTCCTGAATATATAAGGTGTTTTTTGCTTGTTGATAAATATGTTCTCACCTCATGTGGCATGACTAGACCAAATGGATCGAAGTATTCACAATAATTATCAATATTCCTGTAACAAACCCAGTGAGTGCCTGGCCCAATTTGTGAATCTAAATTGATAATCCCGCATTCTTTCTTTATCTTGTTCGGTAAATTATCACGACTGAATATACCTCTGAAATGTTTTATTTTGAGTTGTTTCAACCAATGCAAAAGATCAATGTTTGATAATGCTTTGTTTAGGAATTTCAGAGAAGTGCTCCGAGCAATGGGATTCCGTTGAATGGGCTGTTTTTTGCCAAGGAGAAGTCCTTTGCCTTTCTTTCCTTTTCCTTTCTTTGCCTTCTTTTTTTTTATCCCCATACCGATTGGGTTGTCCCATGTTCCAAAGAATGGTGGAGGTCGTGCAAAGGGAAGAATCAAACCGCCTTCTGATGTTGGAGTTGGAGGAGGAGTTGGAGGAACATATACTGGTAATGATCTTTTTGAACGATTACTATCAACCTGCAATCCGTTTCCGGTTAGAGCTTTTACCAACAGAGGGATCCCGATAGATGCAAGAAGAGTGCCGAGAAACCCACCATTTTGTGTTTTCGTTGGTTTAATAACTAACTGACCACCATTTTGAAGAGCATCAAGGATCTTCTTTTTCTGTGATTCCGTCAAGAGATGTTTATACTGAATGAGTTGGTTGATCTTATTCTGTGGAATGAGGAAACCGCCCGTTTGTCCCTTTCCAAAAATCTTGTCAATCCCAAGACTACCAAGAGCGCTCATCGCACCAGTAGCGAGAGCTGGAGCTGCCTTTGTGGCATATGGCAATAATTTTGTTCGCAAGTGATAGAAGTGAAGACCAAAGACTTCCGCCATGTTTGACTGCTTTTCGGATCTGTGTTTTTGATATCTTGATATCAACTCCAGTTCCATCTCTTTGTGATTTCGCGATTTTATTAATCTGAGTTTTTGTTAGCATCAATTCATCAGATCCATGCAATTCGTTTCTGGATAACCTGATTGTGATTGCAGAATTATTTTGAATAGCTTTTGCAAGCTTTAATCTCTGTCCTTCTGATAGACTGACTCTGTGAAGATGATAAGTTGTCATATCTTGTATATGTTATATGTTAGATAAAATTCAGGTTTTATCTAACATGTTTAATTAATAATTTTATTGTGTCTTTGTTTAAACATGCTTGGTATCGGTTGAATATTGTTATTATCGGAACAACAGCTTGCCATTCTTCTGCTCAAGTTCAACGTCTTGTTCATACAAGGTAATCGCATAAATAGAATAAGCTGTAGCGGTTGATCCTGAAAGCTCATATTTGAACGCTAATTTCGTTGTTCCGTCTTTGATGTCCATTTTCTGCTTTGTGAGGTCAAAGTACAAGAATGGGAATATAGAACCGAAATTTGTGCGACTCAGAAGCGTCCCTTCTCCATATTCGTTGTTTGCGTGGACGTATTTTAAAATATCTCGGAATACACGCGATGGATCTGATGCTGGTGTGTAATGAACACCTGGATATTCGTTTCCATTACCAACCTCAAGATGGCAATTCAAAAGAGTTCGAGGATTTGTACTTACCGAAAATGTATTATACAAAAACGGATTTACTGTCTGTACGTCAAGACTTGTGTCATTTAATGAATACAAAAACATGACGAGGCCTGGTTATCCCAGAACTGATTTTGAAAGTGCCTTTTTCTCTGTTGTGAACTGTTAGACCTTTCCACATTCTCACGGAGATAAGTCCATTTTCGCGTTTTGACCCTCTGAATTAAAAGTTAGTCTTGGAACAAACAGCTGCATTCGTGTGATGATTACCCTGCAATCGTCATTAACCCGCCAAATCAAGTTATTATCGCTCTCAATTTCAAAATTCAATTCCACTCTGGTGTTTGGTAATAGTTCACTTGCCAGACTTTCGAAAAAAGAATATCTGTTCAACGATACTTCAGTATGAACAGTTGCAGACGTGCTCAGAATAGCTTTTCTGCTTGCAAAGCCCTTATTATAGGCATTTTGATCCTTTCTTTCCTCAGCATGACTGTTGGTATCAAGATAGAAAAATTCATTTGAAGCTGTAGTTGTTGAATAAGCTGGACTATATTCAAGCAAGTTTTTGATGTTTACAACATGGTTACTATCATTGCAGTCGTATACCTTCTACCGTTCAACTTAATATCAAAATTCTTGATTAAACTATGACTCCCGTTGACTATACCATTATGATCAGTAGTAGTAAGAGGTCCACCAGCTGTCTTGTTAACTTTAAAGTCAAGCGATATTCGAGCATTATACCAATCAATGGGGCTACCTCTCCTGAATTATCAACAACGAATCTGTAGCCGTCCTTTTTCTGCCTTGCAGTATTGACAACTGTCGTATTCAAAGCGGTTTCCAGTTCGAATACAACATCTTCGTTTCTTTCAACAAATTGTGGATTTCTATACATATATAATTGTATTACATAATTTTCATCTTTCGAAGTTTCCCGCCTGAAAGTAGTTGATTAACTCTTTCATTTATCTCATAATCAGTTAATTGTGTTGGTGATGTTGGTGATGTTTGCGGTGTTTGCGGCAATGGTGTTTCTTTATTCTTTTTGCTCAATAGTTGAACTATCTTATCACCTGCCTTCTTTGTTGCAAAATCACCTGCTTTAGTTGCAGCGTTTTCTAATGCTTTTTCAGCACCTTTTTGAATCCCAGCTTTCAATGTTTTTTTGACTGTCTTGCCAAATAATTTACTGACAATTGATTTCAATTACATCTGATACACCCTCTCCATAAATGTGTGTTTTCACATATCGATCCGTTTCTGGGTCGTAATGTTTCTTGTATTCACATCGTCTTGTCATTCTATATTATTCAATTAGATTAAAAAGGTGTGGATCTCAAAATCAGTGTTATGAACCAGTCAATACCATTCAAATCTACAGGTCTATTGAGAGCGTCTGTAACGAAGAATCTCATTTGACTGATATTATCAGAAGCTACTGACTAAATAGAGCCCTTTTCGGCTCAAATGTGAATGGATAGCTGCGAGTCAGATTATCAGTTGGAAGCACACAAAGTGAATTGCTGTTTTTACCGTCTACAATACTGTCTGTGATAGCACTTGTATTTATGTATAAAGAGTCAATGCTATTGTGATATTTGGAAGCTTTGATCCATACTCTGTTACTGTAATAATCTTCGGTTCGAATCCAAGTAACTCACCAAATACATTACCTCGTAGATCAAGCTGATAATTATTCTTGATTTCAACAACCACTTTATATGAAGACAAAACGAATGTGATATTGATGTTATAACTGCCTTCTGCTGTTTTGTGTTTCTTTGCGTTCATATGTTGATGTAAATACTCATTAAGGTCATCATAACTATACATCCCCGAGACAAAAGTAACTGTTTCCCATGACTGACCTCCATCCGGTGAATATTTGACAGAATCATTTTTATAGACTGTGTAATATTATGCCAACTGTAAGTCATTGATAAACGATCTACTGCTAGTTCATGGTACATATTTTGGTTTAATTTTAAAACCGGGTTGAATTTAACAACAAAATCTTCAGTTTTACTTCGTCCCGCCTCGATTCTGTTAATTGATGATATAAAAATTGCTCTTTCGTTCATTATACATATTGTGTATATTATTTTAGCACATATTCTTTCAAAAGATTATTGAGTTGCTTGTTATTTAAAATACCTAATTTGCTTAATGTATGTGCAATTTCTGTAAATTCATCTCTTACACCATTATTTCCAGCCATTATTGACCCTCCCAATAGCTCCAGACGTGATAATAAATCTTGTGGGTTATTATAATAGACAACTCCACTGCCTATCTTTTTGTATTTTTTGCTTGTTTGATGTATTGGAATTTCACTGATTCTATTCAAGTTGTCAAATACTGTTTTTGATAAAGTGCTGTAGTTCTTTTTACCGTTGAACCTCTTTGTAAGCAGATCAAGTGTATCAAAATCAACTTGTTGATCAAATACTTTTTCACCATCTTTGTGTGCAATTAGTTTCAGCTGTCCGTATAGTTGTGGTAGATTTATGATTAAATTACCATATTTTCCATTTTGTGAGTTAATCCTGTAGGCATTCCGTTTAGTCTGTGTGTATATACCCTTTCCAACTGTTAAAGTTTTTGTACCCTCTTCAACTGCACCTATTCGCTTTCTATATTTTTTCACAGTCTCGATTTCTCCACGAAGTGCTATGATTTGATTTTTGTTCGCTTTTTTATTTGTTGAAGATAAGTTACCCGCTTTACGTCCTAATCTTTTATTCAAATTTGCAGCTTCATTAACGACTCTACTAGCTGTGTCTCCATCTTTGATTGTATCAATGAAAACTTGAGACGGTAATGGTAGTTTATGTTTTTGTAGAATTCTAATTCGTCTCCTGAAAAACCTTTGTCCATATCTGCTACTATTTTTGGTTTTTCCCCATCAGGCCCAGTCAATGCTAATTGTTGAATTGTTGTTGATATGGACTATTTTTGCCATTCTTTGCTTCCTTTCTCTCAACTTGCTTATTTTCATCAATTTCTTGTTCTAATTTATCGGTTATCGAGTTTAACTTACTTCTTTTTTTTCGTTCAAAACATCCTGACTGTTAGATACTTCATCAGCCCCCCTTTAACAGTGTCGCGAAACAAGTTTTAGTTAGTTTTCCTGCTTCAATTTAGGGAATAATAAGTCTCTTATATCGTTCTATATCCGATATATTATTACATTATATTAAAACTTATCTAAAACTTACATCTAAACTTATCTAAACTTATCTAAACTTATCTTTCAATAAAGCGTCAAATAAACATTCATATTAATATTCTTTTTAATCAAACAAACTAGTATAATGAATATACCAAATTACAGAATACACAAGAGACATAGTCAGCAAGATAATTTCAAACAGTTGTATCCATTACATCGCCGAAGAGCACCTTTCGTATGCTGATTTGTGAAAATAGCGGTAGTTGGTAAAACCAATCTTGTATACATATGATTACGCAACCACTTGTTTATTATGATCAAATTCATTTATACGCGTAAAATCTTGAACACGATAAATTATAAACACCTGATGGATTACCATGAATACAAACATCAGCAAACAAGTTGGTTATAAATGATGTTTTAGTTTCAAATAATGATCAAATTATTCCTGTTAAATAATCTTTGAAAATCTAGATGTGCAAAAAGTTGGTTATTTTTTGATGAACCTATGTCTGTGACGAAAAATCAAAAAAGATATAGTAGATTATTTCATTCAAGGACGGCATAAAAACTGTAGTGGTCCATCTACCTTAGTCAAGAAAGTTTTTATAAAACACCCAAAAGGACATTAGGTTGAATTGTTTCCCGATTCAATTGATGTTTTATGATTTTCCATTCTACTAATGACACGAAGTCCTAATATCGAGAGAGCTTAATGTTTGATAAAAGAAAAATACATTGATGCTACCCAAAAAAAAAATACTCATTTTTATAATGTCGATAAACCAATGAAACTTAATCAAACGAAATTTTTATGAGGTTATTTAATCTAACAAATTAATATGAATGGGATTATTTAATGAACACAGTAGTTCAAGCAGTGACAGTGCAAATACTGGAGGTGCAGGTTCTGAGGGACCTGCGGGTCCTCAGGGATAGGCTTTAAATACTGGATTCAGCTGGTAATTATGACATGCAGCACAGTGAAAAAAAATCAGCACTTAGCCAATCCCACCGCAGTTTAAAGATGGAGTCAAATTATGCGACAATGAAAGCACAAAGTTTGCTTTTAGATGGTACAAAATCATATGTCAGGGAGTTGTAACCTATCTGGGCAAATGACATTGTCGATTCTGGAAATATTGGTATGAATAGAACAAAGATTGTTAATCTCAGAAACTGATGATCTATGACTTGACTGCAATCAATAACGTGGTGATGAAAAGCCATGTTGATGCCTCGCGATTAAATCAAAAACACAACTTTTCATTAAAACAAGATGCAATCGGAAAACGTTGATATGAAAAAACATGTTCATAAGCAATCTGCATGACAGTTGATGCTGAAACAGTATGCACAACCTTCGTAGCGTCAAACTCTTGACCGTTCAGGAGCCCATGGTCAATATTGCGGATAATTGTGCAACTGATTTGAATATGAATAATAATAAATTAGCTAAATGTTGGAGCACCTACTATCAACACAGATGGTGCTAATAAAGCTTATGTTGACTTCTAATTCGGAGTACAGATGTCAGCATTCCATTAACTTCATGATCTGCAATATGGAGAGGTTGATTTGATCACTTATGCTCAAAGAACCAACGCAAGATAAATGAAGCTGCAACGAAGAGCTATGTGGCATGTTTGGCTTCCTTGCCCGACAAAAGTCTGACAAAGA
>MU826354.1:1200240-1260137 GCA_029204205.1 Desmophyllum pertusum
CCTTCAAGTAGCCTCGAAATGTAACCAGGGATGCAAGAGATCACGGCGGTTTCGACCCGAAGAGAAACTTTCCAAAATCGTCCGATTGACAGTGCAACATTGATTGTAACTTCCCCGAAGCGGTTTGAAAAATTATTTGATGTCCGGACTCGCCGGTCACCGGAAAAGGAGAAGATAAAAGTGGCCTCGAGCTTCGTTTTGTACTCGTCAATGGGCAATGGCCGGATGCCAATGCAGTTTGTTTTAAGGATAATAACTGACACCAGTCCTGGGTTCATCAGCAGGAATAGCTGCCTTCAGTTGGTAGCCAAAGAATCTGACACATTTTTGCCCTCGCCTGTTGGTCCAAGAATGTCAATGGCCAAGCTGTCATGATGGCCACTGTTTTTTTCTGTTTACCGTTCCACTGCCAATCCACAGCGTCCTGCCTGTGCAATAATAAATGGAGCATTTTGCAGTTACCCTCACAACAGACGCCCATTTGCAAGAAAACTTGAAAGCGACAAGAGCGTGGCCATGGAGTGAAAATGGAACGAAGTGCTCATGCCAAGGATTCCGTTTGTTTCTGCCCTATCTGAGTCTTCTTGGAGGATGTGGAAGTCCGCTTTGGTTCCGCGATGAAGGTTCGTACAAGTTCCATTTGCTGTGGCCAACTATTTCAAATATGAAGCAGAACTGCTTGCCTCTTATGAAGTCCTTCTATAAGAAATCGCTTAGCGGAGAGTATTCGCTTTTTCTCAAATGGAACTCAGTGGGTTGACATCAACAAAGTATTTTTCCTTGATCCGGAGTTTCGCAAGGAATCTCAAATTGGAGACGCTTTCGTTTGAAGTTTTGGCAATGCTGCACGGAAGAAGCAAGGTGATCATTGATTTACCGCCTGATGTATTGCAGTCATTCGAAAAGTGTGGTCTGGAGAAAAAACTTAACGCTAGAAGCCTACAGCAAGAGCAAGTTTTTTAGCGAATGCTTCTTTAAGAACATTTCCAGAATTCCTGCCTACCTGAGAGATGTACTCACATTGCATGCGTTGGATAGTAGAGATAGATATTTCAATGTCCTGATAAGAGCAGCATGCTTGCATTCCTGTATCACCATCTGGTAAGACTCTCAAGTGCCCCAGCCAACTTGTAACCCTCGCGGAGAAGCAGCATCACTATTCTCTCCTGGCGATGACAGATTTTCCTTTTGGCAATGAAGAATCTTATCTTAATTTTTCAAAGACTTGCCAAACTGGAACAGCTTGGAAATGGTTTCAGGGGATCTAACGTGGTCTGAGGTAGCAGAAAGAGCTGAGAGCATCCACGAGTTAAATGCAGCTGACAGTGATGCAGCATTGAAGCGTGTGAAGGCTTTGCTAATATTCATGGAGAAGAAGATTAAAAGGAAGGCACCCATTCCCACCTGCTGAATGCCTGCGTCTAATGAAGGCTAAATTTCTTCCCGTTCTCAAAAAGGCACGCCAATTTTCCTCTCCCTGGGAGAGGAGATGCTCTCCAAAGAAGTTCACAGGTACTCCTCGCACCCGAAGAAGTGTTCTTGGAGGACGAAAAGTACCGAGTATGTTGCACTCAACCATTGGTTGGGGTGTCTCCATTCCGAGCAATGTTTAAAGTATGTTTGAAGCTAAACACAAAGCACGCTACAATCAATCCACGTCATTGAGCAACTTTCACCAGCAATGTCCGCCAGAGTCAGCGCACTAAATAATGCAGAATACGACGAGTTTAAGTCGTACATGTACAGCCGCTTATGTATAATCTACAGCAAGTCGATGACATCCAGGGTGAAAAAGGCACGCAAAATCTTAGTGGAAAGAGTTGCATCTTGTCGGGAAGAGGTTTCTTTCCGCTCGGCAAGTGGCATTCAAGTTAACGGCTGATTGCTCGCATATCTTTTCAAGCTACCACAGCAACTGGCTGAATTCCTTTCCTAAAGTAATGAAAGCAGCAGGTGTAAAGGACATGTTTTGATGAGAAGGATTACATCAGAAGCCTACACGAGGTGAAGAAACAGTTTGGCGGAGACTGAGCTAGACAAGCAAAACCTTCAAGCCGCAATTCCACCTGGCCGTTGATTGGCCGAAACACTTAAAGTTTCTGAAGTTCATCCCTCTGAAGTGCAAGAAAAGTTTGGAACTGTTTATCTCCCCGACTCTAAAGGAGTAATGCGATCAGTGCCCGACCTTTGCATTAGAAACTGTCCTTGGATTTCTGATGATGATACAAGCGTGCAATTCGTCAATGACAAAATACCTTGGCCAACGTGCTCCCAAGTGGGTGTTAAAACACGACGAGAAGAGGCCTTGCAGCATGATGCTGTTTGGAATTCCTTGTGGACAGAAGGAGAAACTTACAAATCGTCTGAAACGTATTCTAACTGGCTACCCATGCGAGAAGGAAATCTTAAAAGAACTTCTTCAAAATGCAGATGATGCACAAGCAACTGAGATTTGCTTCATAAAAGACCCAAGGCAGCATCCACACAAAAGAGTGTTCGAAGACAGCTGGCAACTACTGCAGGGTCCTGCGTTGTGTGTGTACAATAACAAGCCATTCACAAAAGCAGATATCGATGGAATACAGAACCTTGGCGAGGGTAGTAAGGGGGATGATCCAAACAAGACTGGCCAGTATGGCGTTGGCTTCAATGCTGTCTACCACTTGACCGATGCAACCCTCGTTCATTTCAAAAGGAGACGGTATTGGAGAGGTTTTGTTGGTATTTGACCCAAACTGCAAATACGCCCCTGGTGCAAGTCCTCAAGAACCTGGAAGGATGTTTAAAGTTAGCGAAAAACTCCGGAGAAATTTCCCTGATGTTTTTCCTTGTTATCTAGGAAAACATTTTCCGAGGACGACACAACCATGTTCAGGTTTCCTCTAAGGACAGAGCAAATGGCTCGGGAATCCAAGATATCATCAAGTCCTGTATCACTAGAAAGGCTAGACACGATGATGCAGGAGCTGAAGAAAGAATTGTTTGAAGTTCTCCTCTTTGTAAACAATGTAAAGAAGATAACCCTCTGTGAAGTAAATGAAAGAAGCGGGAATCTAGTGAATTCGTATTCAGTTGAAGCAGTGATGTCAAAGGAGGATGAAGTCAAACGAAAAGCTTTTGCTGATCACATCAACCAGATTGGAAAGAAATCAAGGACAGGAGCGGATGTTCGTGCGACCAAAGAACCAGTGTCTTATGTCTTGAACATCACAGATACTCTTGGCAACGAAGAAAAGTGGCTAATCGTCCAAACAGATTGGCTTTGAGAAGTCTTTGAAAAGGAGTATCGTTGACGCCTTTAAAGACCATCAGCTTGGGATGCTTCCTCGCGGTGGAGTTGCCTGCCTTCTGGAAAAGAAAAATCCGAAGGACCCTGTGCAAAGACCAAAGAAAGCTTACTGTTTCCTGCCACTCCCGTTCGAAACTAACCTGCCAGTTCACATTAACGGACACTTTGCTCTGGACCACGAAGCGAGAAGAAATTTGTGGATAGACGAAGCAGGCCATGGTGGATATCGGAGTGACTGGAACAGTGCCTTGTTGAGTGACGTCGTGGCGTCTTGCTACCTCACGATGTTGGTTGAAGTGCGGACGTTTCTTAAACTGCCCATTGCCCAAGGTGCAAACCCATGTACCGAAAATGAGATTTTGCAAAAGATTGAAGCGTACGAAACCTTTTTCCCCCGTCAACCTCAAACAGATCAGTATTGGAAGACATTGGTTGATTCTGTTTATCAAGAAATCAACAGACGGGAATTACAAATTCTACCAGTGGTTAGACGCAGAGCCTCTAAACGTGCTACAGTGGCTGACGTTACGTGGTTTCCGCCAATTGGCAGTGGACGGCAACAAGCATTCTTTAACAACCTTGCTTCAACAGGCCCCTTTGCCAAGTCGCCTCAGAAGAATACAGATGAGAAGCAAAATAAACTAAGAAAGAGGTTTGAGGCGATATTACTTGAAAGTGGTTTCAACCTTGTAGCCTTTTCCTTGGCATTGCATGAATCATTTCAGCGATCTGGTGTTACTACATGCAGCATTTCTTGTAGTTCAGTGCTCGATTTCTACGGAACATTCAGTTCTCTAGATCCCTTGTGTACGATTGCACCGACTCCCTGTGACGTCAGTGAAACAGCTGCAGTTTTCGAAAATGCATTTGGAGTAATACTCGTGCTGCGGTACTGCAAAGGGGCGGAACATTTTCTCGAGAAGCTGCCGGGCCTTCCATTGCTTCTTACACAAGATAACTGCCTTCAATTGTTCTCAAACAGAGAGCCCAAGTTCCTTTCTCGTTATCTAGATCTCTTGCCTGGTTCTCCTCATATTTTTCTACACGAGGAAGTGTATAGGAGTATATTCCATGATGCTGCAACCCTAAAGTCATCCGTTTTGAAGCCCTTGGACCCAGGTGCATTTGCCGCTAACTTACCTCAAACGTTATCTCGCGAACGGTTCGGAAAGGCCGAGTTTGTTGAGTGGTATCCTGACCAGAAGGCATTTCCCAACCAACGATGGATATTCAGAGCGTGGGAGTTTCTTCACGAGGTTGTAAGAGATGTTCTTATTGATGCACAAATGGATGAAGAGCGTAAAGTCCTTCAAGTTAAAGCTGTTCTTGGACCCCTCTTTGACTGGAGTATTCTCCCTGTAACCGAGACAAGGCGCATACGAAGAAAAATACCGCTTTCGCTTCTTTCATTAAATTCGCCAACAAACGATGAACATTTTCTTGTGCCCTTGATGCATGCAGCATCTGTCCTCGATTTTACGAATCCAGATTCCGCAAGTCGGAAACTCGTGGAAGTCTTGCAAAAACTTGGTCTGCCTGAACTTCACTGTACTCCACTCTCAGCCACGAGCTCAGGACTATCTGTGTACTCGTCGTCAAATTCAGTTACTCTCGCTCGTATGCTGGTATCGTCCCTGAAGGTTCCCGCATCACTTCTTACATCACTTGACCAAAAGATGACTTTAGACCCACATTCAATCAGAGGTAAATTGGACCCGTCAGATTGTAGAGCCATCTTAGAGTACTTTAGTAGAAGTGCGAGCTGCCTTCAAGATGCCGACAAGAGCACCCTAAGAAAACTTCCTTTTTACCTGGCAACACACGGTGGCTTTATAAGACTCGATGATGCTAAAGTGTGCGTCCTGCCATTTGGAATACCAAGAAACGAAATAGACGTGTTGGAGAGTGAGTTAAGTGTTATATTTGTGGAATCTTGGCTAAGTCTCTCCGATTTGTTCAAGTTCCTGGACCTCAAATGCGTTTCTGCTGTTGACGTGAGCTGTACCATTATTCTGACAAATTTCTCTATTCTCAGCGAAGAGGCCAGGCTGGTTCACCTGGAGTACATCCTTTCATCCATTTTGGCAGATTTCCGTATAGAGGATGGCGACAAACAAAGGGTACTTGACTGCTTGAGAAATACGCCACTCGTTCCCTCAGCGGATGGTACTCTACAGACTGCTTCCTGTTTTTACGACCCTGGCATCGATGTTTTCCGCACCATGCTCCCAGACAGAAATTTCCCTTCGGAACCATTTGATTCACACCAATGGATAACGTTTTTGAGAAAAATTGGTCTGGTTGATAAGGTTTCTGTTGCTCATTTCAAGAGATTTGCCAAAGAAGTCGCAGACGAAGCAGCCACAGCACGAACCCAGGATACGTACGAGAAGTCTAAAGTTCTGGTGCACCACCTCTTTTCTCGACATGATGTGATCAGTGAGGGACTGCTACATGATGCCCGTGATATTTCCTTTGTGGCTGCTGATCCTGTTGGGCAACATCTGCAAGCACTGTGTCCACCATTTTCAGTTGAAACAATTGAGGCTCAAGTTCCCTTCATTTCATTCAGTGGAGCAGTTTCCACCGATCACAAGGAAATCGTTTGGACCAAAGCGCACTTGCTTCCAAAGTGGGCCGATCCAAGGGTTCGTAGATACGACCTTGGCTGTCCTGATCTTTCTAGGACTGACCGGTACTGTAATGATTTTCTTGACCAGCTTCAAATTGTGAAAAAGCCATCGGTAGACATTGTTATCCGCCACTGCCAAGCTATCTGCTTTCATCTTGAAAACAACCGCGAGAAGGGAATTGCTTCACCTGCACATTGTCCCACTGTAGTGTCTGTAATGGAAAGCATTTACATATTTCTACAGGATAACGCGATGATAAGTGAAGCGAACAAACGTCTTAAAACTACAGCTTGTATCTTGGTTGAAGGTGGAAAGAAGTTCGTCATGCCCAGTCAAGCAGTCCTCGAGCTTTATGAGCATCTTGAGATTAAGCCTTTTCTCTACAGAGTACCTCCAGAATTTGGCAAGTTTCGGGCATTCTTTGAGTACCTAGGCTGTTCAAAATCTGCTGGACTTACTCATTATGCTATGGTTTTGGAGATGTTGCAAGAGAGATGTCAGAATGCCAAACTTCACCCAAACGAGGTCAGCATGTGCTGCAAAGCGGTGAAAGGATTGTTTGAAATGTTGCAGGAGGATACTGAGGATGTGGCGAAAATATCTAAATTGTCCCTACCAGCAATGCATCCGGGACTTCGCTCCTCGGATACAAATCTAACTACAATTCCTGTCACTTTTACACAAGTCAGCAGAGTTGATTTTCGATGATGCACCTGCCTACGAAAAACGGATCCAGGGACTTAACCAACTTTTTGTTCTTGATCTCAGCTTGTTAGAAGTTAGATGTATATCTGCCATGACCAACTATAAAGAGCTAATGATGAAATTGCCTGCACCTTTACAACCAAAGATGCTATCCAATGTGGTTAAAGAAAAACTCACCAATGCTGAAACAGTGACAAGTGCAGCTCTCAACGCATTGATGCAGCGGCTTTCATCTGCACTGTTTGTTTGTGGAATTGTCAGAATTATTCGACACGTTAACTCTCAGAAGAAAGGTTTTGACGAAGGAGTGATTACAAATATCGAAAGAGGTCTCCAAAGCATCCAACTCTATGCTGTGGATAGTCTTAAAACCACTCTTTATTACAATGGCGACTTAATTCCAGGAAGTGAAGCAAAAGTGAGGTCCTTTCAAGAAAAACGTGGGGAGCCTGGCGAGGAGACATGCATGGTTCATATCAATGTAGTAAAAGGAATGGACGACACGTCTTCGGCTATATCCTTAGTCTCTGAATTAATTGTAGAAATATATGGCGAACTTCTTGGAAAGAAAGCGGTGTTAATTCCTGAGATGTTGAGTTGTCCCCTCTGTGATATATGGCCCCTGTTGGATAGAAAGGACATTCGTCAAGATGACAGCTACAGTGCATCCAAAATGGATATCTACCCAGAGCCTGGAACCTTTATTCCAATCGAGGAACATCATCTGCTGAATGACGCCTTTTTAGAATTTGAACCTGGGGAATATGTTGGCTACCAGCTGGATGACCCAAGTCTTCAACTGAGTGAGGAGCTGCAACGTACATCTATGCTGTGATCATTGAGGAAGTCGAAGTGATGGATGAAGATGATATTGTAGATGAAGATAATATTGTAGATCTCTTGACCAAGATGTACAAAATCAACATTGGACATGACAAGGAACCAGTACAGGTCAATTCTGCCGACGTGTATAAATTTCACCGCTTACAAGAGATATCTGATGATCATCACTCCAGAAAGGGAGAAAAGCAAGAA
This sequence comes from Desmophyllum pertusum, assembly GCA_029204205.1. NCBI lineage: Eukaryota > Metazoa > Cnidaria > Anthozoa > Scleractinia > Caryophylliidae > Desmophyllum > Desmophyllum pertusum. The sequence continues at coordinate 1,207,903 of MU826354.1, forward strand.
GTCTTCGATGAGATCTCAGTCGTTCTGGAGGATGCATGGAGACTACCAGAAGAACAAAGAACACAAATCGTCAAGCGACTAATTCTACGATGGTGTCCGGAGAAGAATTTGGGAGATGAAGAATTCTGTTCAGAGGCTTTTGAACACATAAAGAATGAAATTTCGCGACTAGGTCGATCTTACGACGGATACATTGACGCCTGGGTAGCGCGTGCAAGGGAACATGGCTCGCATCGTGAAGAATACAGAAAAAGTTTCTCTCGAGAGTACGGGTCCTGGGAATCTTCATCGAGTCAAAGGCGGCGTAATTTTCCTCCAAGTTTCTGCAGGAGGAATCCTCAACCAGGAGAAGCCAGGCGCTGGTTCAGACAAGCTGAAGCTGACCTTGCGGCCGGTGAAAATGAAATTGATTTCAGTAGGCCTTCCTATGAGTGGGCATGCTTTAAATGCCATCAGGTAAAAATGGCTTTATAATAATAACAATTTATACAGAAACTCGTTAAAATAATATACAAATAAATTCTTGAACAGGAAATCCAAAGGTTAACCCTGTGTTAAGGATCCCCTAACATAAAAATAGTAAAAAAGGATGTAATAATTTCAATAATTCAAAGCTTGTATAGGACTGTATATTAACGCATGGATTTATGTATGCATGAAAAAGGCTTTATATGCTCATGCAATCAATCATTGGTGAAGATCATTTACGACTTACATTGACTAACTGGAAAATATGAGTGCATGAAAATCGCAACTTTGGGATTGCGAACTGTTCTTTTTTCTTTTTGATTTTGTATTCAACTAGCCAGCCTGGTTTTGGGGAGCCTTCAGGATACTATTAAATTAGCCTATCATTGTTCATTCCGTGTAAGACATATGCATGTCTGGTCTATCAAAGACCAATGATTCGAAGTTGGAGAAACACCACGAAAAAGTGAATCTCTCCATCGTCCCAAGCTGTCGTGCTCCATGTCATTACCATTTGAAAAAAATTTGCAGCTCTTCTCACGTAATAAAACCAAAAATCTAGTAGCTCTATACAATTTTTGTTTCTCAATATAGAAAACTAATGTGCATGTATAAGGTATCCAAGTATACATAACATCTGAGGGAACAGTTTAAAATACACTTGCGTTAACATAAACGTTCTTTGTTACCCATCTTTTATTGTGTAAATTGTTACTGTTCTAAACGACAATTTTTGGTACTCTGCTTATCTCTTTACGTTGAAAGTGCATCTGTCACTGTATATTTGCTCTTCATAGGCAGCAGAGAAGGCATTAAAGGCGGCTCAGTACACAATACATGCTGAAAAGACTAGTGTCCACAACTTGGTTGACAATTGCAGTGGTTTGAATGACTCTGAGTTAACCAACTTAGCATCCCAGCTAGAGAGACTTGTTGGTGGCTCAGCACGCATGCGTTATCCAGATCAGATGTGTTCACCCAAGATCCCCAATGAGGTTTACTCTGTCCAGATGGCTCAACAGGCCTTGGAGCTTTCCAAGAAGATTGTTGTGCGTGTTGAAGAAAATATGCCCTAAGGTGTGTATTAATTGCGAATAAAGGGATAACTGATGATAAGTCGTTTTGAAACGCTTGGTAAATATATTCGGCTAAATGTCGATCCCCACACTCTTATCATTATTTTATATCACATGCATGCCTGGCGGATTCATTAAAACGTATATACGTACCCACAAGACTGACAAAACCCAACGATTAGTTGCTGTTATCCTTCCCTCCCCCAGTGGGTCTATGGCTAGGACAAGTAAGCCTGAATAAAGCTCGCCACTCTCAGTCTAAGTTAAGATATCACTGACCATAAAACAGCCCAGCTAAGCCGCAAAACATGACAAGCCAGAACCAGATCTTAGTAGCTAAGCGCCAGGTCCGTGACAAGTCTGAGAGCAATTACCCCCTAACCAAGGGCCTCCTTGGACTGTATGGTCATTGACTGGACTACCTGGCACATGTTACCCAAACAGTATCCTCCAAAAATTGCGCGACGAGTTGCCTGTTCTTTGCGTTATTATTTCTACATTAGTTTTGTTGGAAAGTGTTGTTCCAGCATGATATGACACACTGACTGTCGTTAATTGGTCTTGCAGGACTCATGCCATGAACTACATTTCACAGGATCTGACAGCAACTTGGTGTACAGAAAAGATTCAAGCAAGGATGTCTCAACACCACGTGTGTGTACATCAGTGGATGACTGTCACTTAAATGTTTTTTTTTTTGGAAATGTGGTTTCTGACTACCATATATGTTGCTTGGTTACTCCATAAACCGTATAACTATATAGCTAATTATATTTCGAAATATTTGGCCAAACTATCAAAGCATGATTCTAGTCTATCAGTAACCAAATTTATGTTAACGTTGTCATTGTACTTAACTTCGTAGAGGCGTTCGTAGTTTAGTTTCAGTTAATTTTTTTAACGTCATAGAGAACGAAGATTGAGAAGTTGACTTTTACTGAAGTTGTAAATAAGAATAAGGCTAGAGTCTTTTTGGCATAGACAAATGTTACCAAACAACTTATAAGTGGCCTTTTTGCGAGTAACCAACACGAGCGGGCCATTTTAGTCAGCGTTTCGTTTCATTTACATTTGAATTCTAGACTAGAAAACAAGTGAGCCACCAGTGTTCAATTTAGTTCTTTTTATTTTATTACTTTTTTTAAGTAGAATCACCGAGTCAAACTATGTAACATGTAAAAAGATGGACTACTTGTTTCTAATGTTTTAATAAGTTTAAATTAGTCAATGACGTTTTCCTAGTCTTAAAACATAGATCATAGTTGAAGTTTGTCGGCGTCACGAGTAATTTAGTGTAAAGTATTGCTACGCGTGAGACGGGTGGAGCTTTTCATTCAGATTGAGATGGATAAATAACATAGCATTTTCTAATTTTAACACAGAACTGTAGAAGTAGTTTAATAGAGGCGAATGTTTGGAAATGTACCGTAGACCGGCTTTCATCTCTGTTTTCCTTTTAGTGGCGTTGAAATCTATTTACCGCAGTTTCGTTAAAATACAGCGCAAAAATCAAGTTTATTGGGCGACGGTTTTGATGTTTGTCGGCTGAACAGTTGTTTTTTTACTTGGACTATTTCTTAAACAATGAAAGGTGTGGATTTGTATCCAGAAGCACCAAGTACAAAGCACTAGTTTGAAAGTGTCTGATTCAAACTGTTTCAGGAAACCGAAGAAGTTTAGTTTTTTTTATTCTTAAATAATCTGATTGATTCAGTGACATGAAGGTGAAGTATTATGTAGTTGAAGAAAGCATAGTTAAATTTCTGAACGTTTTATTTCATAGTTTTTAGCATAATTTTAAGTAATTCTTAACGTTCTTTAATTAATTAATGTTTTTACTTTTTATTCGAACTTTGTAATTAGTTTTTATCCATTAATTTGTAAAGCGCTCAGGGTTCAAAATAAAATCACAGCTTTTAGCTTGAATTTGTAGGCTTTTTTTGTCAAGGCTCATTTTTTCCCGGCTGTCAATAATGAATGAGCACGTAGTAGTTGAACTTTTTTTCACTTTCCGCGATTTGCGTGTGTGTACTGCTACACTAATTAACGGGAATCTGCCAAGAACCCGTTGCCTAGCACGTGACCAAAATCTTCCTGAATTGAAATTTCACTTTCTTCCTTGAGAAACCTTGAAATTATAAACTGATTTTAAAAACATTTCGCACATATCGCATACTTTGAACTGCTAAAATAATGTCAGCGTCAGAATCTTCATTTTAATTAACGTGTTTCGTTCCAAACAAAGCATCGTGAACGGCTCTCTTTTTTAGGTGTTTGTTCAAGCGTAAAATACCGTCACGCTTCTTCACTCACAAACATGTGAAATCCGTTCTGTCGAGCAATATGAATACAAAACTGACTTTAATTTGAACGAGTGAAAAGTCTTAACAACCGGCACTAAACAAGTTTTTGTGCAAAATAAATATTGATTACATGTGCAGAAACATAAAGTCGGTAACGCAACGGTTTGTCTAGACAAACTTGCATGTTTACGTTTCACGCTTGAACAAACGCGTAAAAGAGTTCGTCGTTCACGGTGAACAAGAATTCTCCATTTCAACTTTTGCAGCACGCTTCAAATTTCCAAACCTTTTTCTACTCTTTCTACTCATTTTAAAACGTTTCCAAAAAGCTGTTAAAACATTTCTTGGCTGCTTTATTGTCTGATATGAAATGTTTACTATAACATCTACAGCGACTTTGATTTCAGTTGGCCGATCAAAGTCGATATTTTCTATTTCTTCGGTGAAAAGTCGCCGGCAAGTGTGGTAAAAGTGCCGGCTGCCGCCGGCAGCCGGCTGCTATTTTGAACCCTGGCGCTTAGAACAGCGATGAATAAGCGCTATAAAAGTTAGTATTATTATTACATTGAAGTGAGCCGTATATATCATTAAAAATATATGTAGCAAATAAATAGTCAATATGCAAAGCATTTTGTAAGAGAAACCCAGGAGAAATAAAAATAATCTCTGTTTAGTTGATTTAAAACTCTTATTTAATTGTTGACAAAGAAAATTGAGTTCACGCTCAAGGCCCAGAGAGGCTTGGGCCGAGTCTTGCCGCAAGCGGCAACGTATGAAACTCCCATATAAAATTGAGGAGAGTGATCGTCGGAAATTTTTAGAAGAATCTGTAAAAGGTACCAGAATCTCGTTTTGCGAGTGTGGCGGAATTCATTTTCATCCCTTAGAGGTACCAATTCTAAAGCAAAACTGTAGTTCCTGACATATTTTTTCCGACTTCAGTACGCTAAAATATACCAGGATAACTGTATCGGCGTACCAGAACACACAATTGCACCCCTACAAGGTACGACGATCACCCCGTCACTTTTATATCGGAGTTCCCCTGCCCCCAACCAAAAAAAAGGGGGGAGGGGGAATCCGTCTGCGTTGGCAGCCTTCAACGTTTTGCCGCGGAGTGCCAGCTTTCCGCGTGTACCGTAAATTCCGATAACAAGGCCTGGGAAATTTTCGGGGGTCTTACCCGAGCTCATGATGTGTAGCGTGTTTCTCCAATTTGGAAATAATTAGATCAAAATCGGAGTATTTTTTAGGCTCGATTTCGGGGGATGAGCGTGGGCTCCTTTTCCTGAACAGCGGCTGGTAATTGAGCGAGTGGCGTGACTGCTGTTCTTGTCACGTAACGTCTAATGTGGACAGATCTGCGACCAGATCGGGGGCGGTGGGGGTGGGGGGTTAGATTAGGCCCCTCCTCTAGATCCGTCAATTATAAGCCACCAACCGGATATATGCCCACCAAAATAGTCTTAAGAAAAAAATATATATTTCCAGGGTTTTTCCCGACATTTTACGGGACAGGTTTCGTCGACGATCCGCCTTCAGTACTAGTCACTGCACGGGTCATTTGTTTGACGTCGTTTATACCAGAACAATCATCCATTTTCTATCACATACGGGACTTGGCTCATCATTATCATGTAAATTAACTTGATTTCTCGGAAAGATCTATTGACGGAAACTACAAAATAATTTCCCATCGGTCTATTTACGTAATACCGTACGAAGTTAAAAGTTGGTAAAAAGCGAACACTTATATTATTCAGAATCGTTTGCATCATGGAAAAAGGTAAGGAAATATTTCAGTTGTTTTAAAATAATACAAACGATTTTACATGTAAGCGGAAAATCGGCCGGTCTGAGTTAAAGCAACCCTTCATTCGGTATACTATGTTGTAAACTCGCTCGAATCCCACCATCACGAATCGAACTCAGTTTTGTTACCATATCATAAACATGATATCTGTTACATTCGGGGTTTTTTCCATCTCATTATTCGAAAACATTTAATTCATATCCTGGACACTGTTTGTTTAAACGCTTTATAAAAATCAGGATCGGACTTCACTGATGAAGTCCCGTCGAAACTAACTTATCGGTTTACTTTATAAATTCACATGATTCCGTTTAATAGGAACTCGGTATAAAAGGAGGTTAAATCTGTATGACCGATAAGACACAGAAGCAATGCTTTTATTACGTATACCTCGGTCAACGTTTAAAATTTTATTTTCACGATTTTTGGGGGCATTCGCCCACACTCGTCAAATTAATATAATAATCATAACTGTACAAGGACAGTCTTAATCAGAGATAAATCCTTGGTTATTTTGCGTTCTTAATTCATTCCAATGGTCGGGCGAACGACTTTGATGGCGTTAAATTATTACAAAAAACAAATTCAGTATACCAGTAATTCGATGAAACATTCTAAGAAAATGCCAACTGAGAATAAATTTCTAAGAAATTCAAAAATTAGCGTGGCTAATAGAACAAGTGAAAGGCATGTGAAGTTACAGAAAGTTTCAACTTTTTATTTTGCATTGCCTTAATTTCTCATATAGAAATGAGCGATGCCAAAACATTTTCTGAAACGTTCCTGAATCGTCACGCCGAACTATTTTTGATTCCCGGAATTTGAGGTAGTTTTCCAAGAAGACTATTATGTAAATCGTCTCAGCTGAAAGATAGTTCCACTGTTTACCTGACCTAATTATATATAAAATTAAAGGTAATTTTTATGTACGTCTTGTTTTATGGCATTAACTCTTGAAATAGTCTCCATTTCATTGGCGAACTGTCTTGTTTTTGCAAGCATGATTAGTATGATTTCAGTTCAGCATTATTCATGATGAAATCCACTGAACCTTAAAATAATGCAGCGAAAACACGATTAATGTTTAATAACATAATTCAGCCTGCAGACTGCGAGCTTGATAGTGGCTAGTTGTAGGAATATGTTTAATTTATAACCTTGTTCAGTAGTGGCAACTGAATAGAAGGTCTCAAGAGAAGATATATAATCAAACTACAAAATACCGGTATACTGAACATCACTTTCTAGACTAGTTCATCATGCTAATAGATTTCGTTGATTAGATGTCTAAAATAGTTCCCAGTGCTTTTCGATTTGTTGTGTCAAGCGATTTGATGTGAAACGTTTATGCAAATTAATTTATTTTCTCGGAAACTACAAACGAATTTCCTTTGGAAACTGAGGGGCCTTCTTATGCGTAACACCGTAAGAAGCCACATTTCTAGTGGGACTTCAAAAAAGCGAGAACTCAGTTGAGTGGCATTTGAACCCCGGGAACAAACAAGGTACCGTAAGGAACCTTTTAGAATGGGTTCTTAGTAAACGAAAAACCAGTTTGTTTCTTGCAATGCAGAGTAGGTTTTTACCTGATCAATACAAAGCAGTAGAGCCTTTAAAGAGTTAAAGTTTGAGTTTGGATTGTAGTTACTTAACTGAATTTAAACATGATAAGCTAAATTCGGCTGCATGGTGCAGATGGTGTCCGGATAAAGCGTCTAAATAAACATGTATACAATTCAATGTTCAAAACGTGCTCAATATTCGCTCAAATTCGCTTGGATCAGACCACTTTAAACAACTCGGAAAAGTGAACATATACAACATTAGGCCGCGGAAAGAGTAAAATTGTATTTTGATGCCATCATACTTCGCCTCACTGAAGACTAGTTTAGGAGCGTCTGGGAGCTTCGTCAGGTTGTCGGTGGATAATAGTGTTACATCTTTCAAAGCAAATAGAACTGGCTGATTTCAGTGAAACGTGTGTCATTTTAAAGCGAGGCAGCTATTGAAAGCTTTTATCATAAGACGAGGAGGTTAATACAAGGCAACGAAAAGTTATATAAATTATTTTGGCAAATATGCTTTTATGCTTTAGTTACGTCTCGAATCACAGCACAACAAGGCTCTGAACAGAAACAAATATACCATCATTTCTTTCCAGAAACAAATATGCTTTGTAATACAAGAATAATTCACTATTTGAATTAGCTAGTATGAAAAGAAACAGTGTATTTTCTTGATCCGGCCCATCCTCAGTTCTGTCAGCGTCCTGTCATTATGTTTGCATATGAGATTGTGCTCTACCAAATCAACGAGATAAATATTGCCAAGAGAATTCCGCTCTTGATATTGTTCCGTCAGATCATCTTCGTCTCTTGGACCAAACTGCATGAGTCGATTTTTTTACAATAGCAGGTAATCAAATCATTCTAAGAAATTTGCGACGGACAAATTCCGAGAAAAGTTTGACAGCGTGACTTCGTGTTTAGCGCTTTTTTGTTAAATTAATATTCAAGCATTCGACCTGCCAATAAGGAAGTGACACATTTGAAGGACCTTGAAGTCACATTCACGCATATCCTTGTAATTCTGTGCTATCTTAAAAGTTCACAGTTTAAACTTAACATCTACTGGCTCTAGATATGAAGCTAAAAGGTTGCAAACCTATTTGAAAGGTACTATAAACGATCTCAGTACATTGATGGATACAAAAACATTTCACGCGAGCAAGTGATGACGTAACTGTCAGAAAGGAATTTTTAATAGTGATTTCCCGGAATTAGTGACTCAGTTTCTAAGAAAGCACCTGCGGAGTGGCACCGACTGATACGGAAGCAATCGTTTTGCTAGAAGACGCTTCGCTTTCTCGCTGCTATATTCTCGATTCAAAAGGTAAAAAGAAGTACTGTTTTTATTGATTATCAATGTCTGTACACACTCTCTTGCATAGCAAACGTTATATACGATCCTAGCGCATTATGTACTCTCTTGAATATTTTGCCAGACATTGTTTTCATGCATATATTACGAATTCATTTCTTGTTCTTCAGATGATTTCTCAAAGAATAATGATGAACCCCAACATTTTGTACCATAGACTGAAGTAAGTTGGGTTACTTTAATTATTTTAATTACTAACACAGAATTTAGTATGTTATATGCAAGGTCCGGTTCAAAGATGGCTCCACTCATTTGCCGAGCATATATAACTCGATCGTTCCACATAACAAACAAAAAAACATATAAAAGATTATCTAAGAGTGTGGAAGATTCCATGGATGATTTTGTTCCCAACTTTGAATAATCCTGTTTAATTACGTCTCTGTATAATTTCTATTTTACCTCGGTTATGACGATTTTCAGATGTCACGAAAAATTCATGAAAACTGAGTGGGTGGTGGATCCAAAATGGCATTAGTTTCAATATTATAGCTTTTAATTATAAATTTCATGTCATATCATTATGAAATCTTGATTGCATGCATATGGTTCGTGAAGAATCTGGAAATGTAGAAGAAAGTATGGAAATCTTGAGACTACTTTCCAGTCAAGCTGCCAAATGTTTATATAGTCGTTATGTTAACTAAGTTAAATCTGCATGTATTAAAAAAATATATACATGACATTTTATAAATTAACGCCGGTCTTACTAGGGTAAACACCTACTCCGATATACCGACATGCGAATTGATTAACAAAGAGCGCCCTATTCTTATCACTGTAATTTTATTTTAGGTAGACCAATGCGAGGAACGAGTAAAAGATGGTCTCATGGGTACGTATCAGTTGTTGTAACATAAATTATTTCATGATTCACACATTTTCCTTTGTTATTCAAGAACCTTTATTTAACTAAAATCCTAATGAAAAGGGTTTAAACATATAAATCCTGGGTATTTATATCGATAAATCCCTGGTAGACATTTATATGCATTAACAAAAGTGGATTTCGTTGCGTCTTTTTTACTCTCGTTTCTTCTCTCCTTTTCGCTCATTTTTCCTATTTTTCCTGTACGCTGTGAGCCTCGAACCTTCGCCCTTAATTATTCACCTCTGGATTACATGTCTGACTTCTATAACCACTATACTGTCTTGTATTACCCTTGTTAATTTACTTTTATTTTTCCTTACTCATTTAAATTCGAAAAATCTACATTAAAATGAAGCTCTTTTTGATAATAATTGGCTAGCTTTTGTCTTCTTGGAGAAACAACGTAAATTAACATCGTTTTTTGGCCGCTTGTCCCCGATGTATTGCATCATCATATTGCATCATCATTTCGATCCGACGAGGGTGTGAGCATACTAATTAGCCAGTGTTTGTCCTTTGGAAAATAAGCATTTTAAATAAATAAAGATCCCTCATGAATAATATCATGAAATAAGTTAGATAAACACCTCGAACGTAGGTTTTAATCCATATACATCACGAGGGCCGATGTATCATGGATTAAAACCTCCGTTCACGGTGTTTATCTGTTACTTATTCGCGACCCCTTCTGCCCGCAGGAAACACTGCTCCCGTGATCATAAGACATATTCGTGCCCTTCACTTGTTAAGATACGAAGTAGTACTATCTGTTGTCGTAGATATATTTTAAGATCAGAATTTTGAGCTATTGTCATCAGTTATAAATGTTAGCACCCTTAACAGGAAGCATTGTATATCTGATATTCCTATTTCCAATAGCTTTTCAAAACTTCGAGCAGGTGGGATCTCATGAATGTCTGGCTCCGTTAGTCAGAAAGTTTTTACTGCGTTTTTCTTGAGGAAGAAGACATTAATTAATATTTAATGATATGATTTTCTTATAGTCAGGTTAGCGTATTATGAACTTGGCCGGAGGAAAGAAGGCAACTATGAAGAAATCGGCGACGAGAGTTCCTAGACGTCAAGCTGTTCCAACTCGTACTAGTATCAGGCTGCCAGATCCTGACGAGCTATCCATAGGAGAAGAGTTCGGACAACACGAGAGACTTACTACGCGACTTAACCGACTTCTGGAGCAGTATACCGATGGATTTGCAGTACTCAAAGAGCTTGTTCAAAATGCCGACGATGCCGGTGCCACTGAAGTCAAGTTCCTGTACGATGAAAGAACTAACGATGATGCCATGACCTGTCTACTTGACAAAGGGATGAAAGAATGCCAGGGTCCTGCACTGTGGGTCTACAATGATGCCGCATTCAAAGATGAAGATTTTGAAAATATAGAAAAATTGAGCGGTGCAACAAAAGAGCATGACACTGAGAAGATTGGAAAGTTCGGGCTTGGATTCAATGCAGTGTACAATTTGACGGATGTGCCTATGTTCTTAAGCAGGAAATATTTTGTGGTTTTTGACCCTCACAGGTCATACCTCGGGAAGGCCATCAAAAACAGCGCGAAGCCAGGCATAAAGATTGATCTACAGAAAGACGCAGGACGACTCTGGCAGTGTGAAGATCAGTTCAAACCATTCAATGGCATCTTTGGCTGTGAGATTGATCTAGACAAGAAAGACAACTCATATGATGGAACACTTTTTCGGTTTCCGCTGAGGACAGAAGAGCAAGCGATACGAAGCGAGATTAAGCAATTGTATTACGACGACCATGAAATGCGAGAACTGTTACAGATGTTCCTTCATGGGGCTAAAAGTTTGCTCATTTTCACACAGAATGTATTCCGTGTGGGCATCTACAATTTGCCAAACTTTTCTTCTCACAATCCACAACCTTCATTGCTGTTTCAGGTGACCAAATCACAAGCAGAAATACAAAGGGAATTATCGTTTCACGTCGCGCTATCTGCCACTGCAAATAAGCTTAGTGACGAAGAGCAGTATTTCCTCAAACAATGTAACTTCCTTCAAGTAGCCTCGAAATGTACCAGGGATGCAAGAGATCACGACGTCAACCCAAGAAAACTTCCAAAATCGTCGATGACAGTGAACATTGATTGTAATTTCACCAAAAGCGGTTTGAAATATTTTAATGTCGACTCGTGGTTGGAAAAAGAGAAGGTAACGTGGCTCGTTGTCTCGTCAATGGGCAATGGCCAGGGAATGCAGTTTGTTAAGGATAACAATGACACTAGTCTGGTTCCATCAGCAGGAGTAGCTGTTCAGTTGGTACCAAAAGAATCTGACACATTTTTGCCCTCGCCTGTTGTCAAGAATGTCAATGGCCAAGATATCAATGGCACTGTTTTCTGTTACCTTCCACTGCCAATCCACAGCGGCCTGCCTGTGCACATAAATGGAGCATTTGCAGTTGCCTCCAACCGACGCCGTTTGCAAGAGAAACTTGAAGATGACAAGTCGTGCTATGGAGTTAAATGGAACGAGGTACTCATGCAAGATTCCGTTTGTTCTGCCTATCTGAGTCTTCTTGAGGATGTAAAGTCACTTGTTCCCGATGAAGGTTCATACAAGTTCCATTTGCTGTGGCCAACTATTTCAAATGTGAAGCAGAACTGCCTGCCTCTTATGAAGTCCTTCTATGAAGAAATCGTTAACGGAGAGTATTCGCTTTTCTCTAATGGAGTTCAGTGGGTTGACATCAACAACGTATTTTTCCTTGATCCGGAGTTCCGCATGGAATCTCAAATTGGAGACGCTTCGTTTGAAGTTTTTCAAATGCTGTACGGAAGGGGCAACGCGATCATTGATTTACCGCTTGATGTATTGCAGTCATTCGAAAAGTGTGGTCTGAAGAAAGAAATTAATGCAAGAAGCTACAGCAAGAGCAAATTTTTTCATGAATGTTTCTTTAAGAACATTTCCAGAATTCCTGCCCACTTGAGAGATGTACTGACCTTGTATGCATTGGATAGTAGAGATTTCAACCTCTTGATAAAGCAGTATGCTTGCATTCCTACATCACCATCTGGTCAGACTCTCAAGTGCCCCAGCCAACTTGTTAGCCCTCGCGGAGAAGCAGCATCACTATTCTCTCCTAGCGATGGCAGATTTCCTTCTGGTAATGAAGACTCTTATCTTAATTTTCAAAGACTCGCCAAACTTGAACAGCTGGGAATGGTTTCAGGTGATCTTCCGTGGTCTGAGGTAGCAGAAAGAGCTGAGAGCATCCACGAGTTAAATGCAGCTGACAGTAATGCAGCATTAAAGCGTGTGAAGGCTCTACTAACATTCATGGAGAAGAAGATAAAACGAAGGCACCCACTCTCGCCTGCCAATTGCCTGCGTCTAATGAAGGCTAAATTTCTTCCCGTTCTAAAGAAGCCAACCAATTTTCCTCTACCCTGGAGAGGAGATGCTCTCCAAAGCAGTTCGCAGATACTTCTCGCACCCGAAGAAGTGTTCTTGGAGGAGGAAAAGTACCGAGTATGTTGCACTCAACCATTGGTTGGGGTGTTCATTCCGAGCAATGTTAAAGTCTGTTTGAAGCTAAACACAAAGCACGCTACATCAATCCACGTCATACAGCAACTTTACCAAGCAATGGCCGCCAGAGTCAACGTACTGAATGCTGCAGAATACGACGAGTTAAGTCGTACATGTACAGCCGCTTATGCATATCTACAGCAGGCCATTGGCAACCAGGGTGTTAAATGCATGGAATATCTACGTGGAAAGAGTTTCATTCTTGTCGGGGAGAGGTTTCTTTCCGCTCGGCAAGTGGCATTCAAGTTAACGGCTGATTGCCCGCCATATCTTTTCAAGCTACCACTGCAACTGGCTATTGCCTTTCCTAAAGTAATGAAAGCAGCAGGTGTAAAGCAGATGTTTGATGAGAAGGATTACATCACAAGCCTACACGAGGTGAAGAAACAGTTTGGTGAGACTGAGCTAGACGAGCGAAACCTTCAAGCCCCAATTCATCTGGCTGTTCAATTGGCCGAAACACTTAAAGTTTCTGAAGTTCATCCCTCTGAGGTACAAGAAAAGTGGGGAACTGTTTATCTTCCCGACTCTAAAGGGGTAATGCGATCAGTGCCCGACCTTTGCATTAGAGACTGCCCTTGGATTTCAGATGATGATACAAGCGTGCAATACGTCAATGAAAAAATACCTTGGCCAACTTGCTCCCAAGTGGGTGTTAAAACACGACGAGAAGCGGCCTTGCAACATCATGCAATTGGAATTCCTTGTGGACAGAAGGAGAAACTTACAAATCGTCTGAAACGTATTCTAACAGGATACCCATGCGAGAAGGAAATCTTAAAAGAACTTCTTCAAAATGCAGATGATGCACAAGCAACTGAGATTTGCTTCATAAAAGACCCAAGGCAGCATGCACAAAAAAGAGTGTTCGAAGACAGCTGGCAACCACTGCAAGGTCCTGCGTTGTGTGTGTACAATAACAAGCCATTCACAAAAGCAGATATCGATGGAATACAGAACCTTGGCGAGGGTAGTAAGGGTGATGATCCAAACAAGACTGGCCAGTATGGCGTTGGCTTCAATGCCGTCTACCACTTGACCGATGCTCCATCCTTCATTTCTAAAGGAGACGATATTGGAGATGTTTTGTTGGTATTTGACCCAAACTGCAAGTACGCTCCTGGTGCAACTCCTCAAGAACCCGGAAGGATGTTTAATGTTAGCGAAACACTCCAGAGAAGTTTCCCTGATGTTTTTCCTTGTTATCTAGGAAAACATTTTCCGAAAGACGACGCAACCATGTTCAGGTTTCCTCTAAGAACAGAGCAAATGGCTCGGGAATCCAAGATATCATCACGTCCTGTATCACTGAAAAGACTAGACACAATGATGGAAGAGCTGAAGAAAGAGTTGTTTGAAGTTCTCCTGTTTGTAAACAATGTAAAGAAGATAACCCTCTGTGAAGTAAATGAAAGAAGCGGGAATCTAGTGAATGCTTATTCAGTTGAAGCAGTGATGTCAACGGAGGATGAAGACAAACGAAAAGCATTTGCTGATTACATCAAGAAGATTGGAAAGTTAGCAAATGAAAGAGGGCAACAAATCCTTCCAACTGAGGTTCCAGTAGGAGAGGTGTCCTATGTCTTGAACATTACAGACACTCTTGGAAACGAAGAAAAGTGGCTAATAGTCCAACAGATTGGCTTTGAGAAGTCTGTGAAAAAGAGTATCGTTGACGCCTTTAAGGACCATCGGCTTGGATGCTTCCTCGCGGTGGAGTTGCCTGCCTTTTGGAAAAGAAAAATCACAGGTCCGTACAAAGACGAAAGAAAGCTTATTGCTTCCTGCCACTCCCGTTCGAAACTAACCTGCCAGTTCACATTAACGGACACTTTGCGTTGGACCACGAAGCGAGAAGAAGTTTGTGGATAGACGAAGCTGGCCATGGTGGGTATCGGAGTGACTGGAACAGTGCCTTGCTGAGTGACGTCGTGGCGTCCTGCTATCTCACGCTGTTGGTTGAAGTGCGGACGTTTCTTAAACTGCCCATCGCCCAAGGTGCAAACCCTTGTACCGAAAATGAGATTTTGCAAAAGATTGAAGCGTACGAAACCTTTTTCCCCCGTCAACCTCAAACAGATCAGTATTGGAAGACATTGGTTGATTCTGTTTATCAAGAAATCAACAAACGGGAATTACAAATTCTACCAGTAGTTAGACGCAGAGCCACCGAAAGTGCCACTGTCTCAGCTGACGTTACGTGGCTTCCGCCAACTGGCAGTGGAAGGCAACAAGCAATTTTTAACAACCTTGCAACAACAGGTCCCTTTGCCAAGTCACCTCAGAAGGATACAGACGATAAGCAAGCGAGAGTAAGAAGAAAGATGTTTGAGGAGATATTACTTGAAAGTGGTTTTAACCTCGTGGCATTTTCCTTGGCCCTGCATGAATCCTTTCAGCAAGCTGGTGTGACAACATGCAGCATTTCCCCTAGTTGTGTGATCGATTTCTACAACACATTCAGTTCCCAAGATCCTTTGTGTACGATTGGACCAATTCCCTGTGGCGTAAATGAAACATCATTCAAAGATGCTCTTGGAGTGATTGCTGTGTTGCGGTACTGCAGAGGTGATGAAAACTTTCTTGATAAGCTGCCAGGTCTTCCACTTCTCCTTACACAAGATAACCGGCTTCAATTGTTCTCGAGCAGAAGGCCCAAGTTCCTTTCTCGATATCAAGATCTTCTGCCTGGTTCTCCCCATATTTTTCTACACGAGCAAGTGTGTAGGAGTATATTCAATGATGCTGCAACCCTAAAGTCATCTGTTTTGAAGCCCTTAGACCCAGGCGTATTTGCCGCTAACTTACCTCAAACGTTATCACGCGAACGTTTTGGAAAGGCCGAGTTTGTTGAGTGGTCTCCTGGCCAGAAAGCAGTTCCCAACCAGCGATGGATATTCAGGGTGTGGGAGTTTTTTCACGAGATTGTAAGAGATGTTCTTATTGACGCACAAATGGATGAAGAGCGTAAAGTCCTTCAGATTAAAGCTGTTCTTGGACCCCTCTTTGACTGGAGTATTCTCCCTGTAACTGAGACAAGGCGGGTACAAAGAAAAACGCCCCTTTCGCGTCTTTCATTCAAATCGCCTCCAAGCGCCGAACATTTTCTTGTGCCCTTGAGGCATGCAGCATCCGTCCTTGATTTTAAGAATCCAGATTCTGCAAGTCTGAAACTCGTAGACGTCTTGAGAAAACTTGGTCTGCCTGAACTTAACTGTACTTTACTCTCAGCCACGAGCTCAGGTATATCTCTGTACTCGTCGACAAATTCAGTTTCCCTCGCTTGTATGCTGGTATCGTCCCTGAAGGTTCCCGCATCACTTCTTACATCACTTGACCAAAAGATGACTTTAGACCCACATTCAATCAGAGGAAATTGGACCCGTCAGATTGTAGAGCCATCTTAGAGTACTTTAGTAGAAGTGTGAGCTGCCTGCACGATGCCGACAAGAGCATCCTAAGAACTCTTCCTTTTTATCTGGCAACACACGGTGGCTTTATAAGACTCGATGATGCTAAAGTGTGCGTACTACCAATTGGGATACCAAGAAATGAAATAGACGTGTTGGAGCGTGCGTTAAGTGTTGTATTTGTGGAATCTTGGCAAAGTCTCTCCGAGTTGTTCAAGTTCCTGGAACTCCAATGCGTTTCTGCTGTTGACGTGTGCTGTACAATTATTCTGACAAATTTCTCCATTCTCAGCGAAGAGGCAAGGCAGGTTCATTTGCAATACATCCTAACATCTATTTTGGCAGATTTCTGTACAGGGGATGGAGACAAACAAAGGGTACTTGACTGCTTGAGAAATACGCGACTCGTTCCCTCAGTTGATGGTACTCTACAGACTGCTTCCTGTTTTTACGATCCTGGCATCGATGTTTTCCGCACCATGCTCTCAGACAGAAATTTCCCGTCGGAACCATTTAATTCACAAGAATGGATAACGTTTTTGAGAAAAATTGGTCTGGTTCATAAGGTTTCTGTAGCTCATTTCAAGAGATTTGCCGAAGAAGTCGCAGATGAAGCAGCCACAGCACGAACTGAGGATACGTACGAGAAGTCTAAAGTTCTGGTGGACCACCTTTTTTCTCGACATGATGTGATCAGCGAGGGACTGCTACATGATGCCCGTGATATTTCCTTTGTGTCTGCTGATCCTGTTGGGAAACCACTGCAAGCACTGTGTCCGACATTTGCAGCTGAAACAAGTGAGGGTCAAATTCCCTTCATTTCATTCAATGGAGCTGTTTTCACCGATTACGAGGAAATAGTTTGGTCCAAAGCGCACTTGCTTCCACAGTGGGCGGATCCAAGGTTTCGTCGATACGAGCTTGGCCGTCCTCGTCGTTTCAGTATTGACCAGTACTGTAATGATTTTCTCGACCAGCTCCAAATTGTGAAGAAGCCATCGGTAGACCTTGTTATCCGTCACTGCCAAGCTATCTGCTCGCATCTTGAAAACAAATTCGAGAGGGGAATTGCTTCACCTGCACATTTTCCCACTGTAGTGGCGGTAATGGAAAGCATTTACACATTTCTACAGGATAACGCCATGGTAAACAGTGAAGCGAAGAAACGTCTTAAAACTACAGCTTGTATCTTGGTTGAAGATGGAAGGAAGTTCATTCTGCCCAGTCAAGCAGTCCTCGAGCTTTATGAGCGTCTTGAGGTTAAGCCGTTTCTATACAGAGTACCTCCAGAATTTGGCAAGTTTCGGGCATTCTTTGAGTACCTAGGCTGTTCAAAGTCTGCTGGACCTACTCATTATGCTATGGTTTTGGAGATGTTGCAAGAGAGATGTCAGAATGCCAAACTTCACCCAAACGAGGTCAGCCTGTGCTGCAAAGCTGTAAAAGGATTGTTTGAAATGTTGCAGGAGGATCCTGAGGATGCGCCAAAAATATCTAAATTGTACCTACCAGCAATGCATCCAGGACTTCGCTCCTCGGATAAACATCTGACTACAATCCCTGTCACAATCCCTGTCACTTTACACAAGTCAGCAGAGCTGATTTTCGATGATTCACCTGCCTACGGAGAACGGATCCAGGAACTTAACCAACTACTTGTGCTTGATCTCAACCTGATAGGCGTGAGCTGTAACTCTGCCATGACCAACTATAAAGAGCTAATGATGAAATTGCCTGCACCATTACAACCAAAGATGCTATCCGATGTGGTAAAAGAAAACCTCACCAATGCAGTAACAGTGACAAGTGGAGCTGTCAACGGATTGATGGAGCGGCTTTCCTCTACAGCGTTTGTTTGTGGAATTGTCAGAATTATTCGACACGTTAACTCTCAGAAGAAAGATTGTGATGAAGGGGCGATTGCAAATATCGAGAGAGGTCTCCAAAGCATCCAGCTCTGTGCTGTGGATAGTCTTAAAACCGCACTTTATTGCAATGGCGACTTAATTCCAGGAAGTGAAGCAAAAGCAAGGTCCTTTCAAGAGAAACGTGGGGAGCCTGGCGAGGAGACATGCAGGGTGTATGTCAATGTAGCAAAAGGAATGGACGACACTTCTCTGGCTATATCCTTAGTCTCCAACGTAATTGTAGAAATTTATGGCGAGCTTCTTGGAAAGAATGCGGTGTTAATTCCTGAGATGTTGCGCTGTCCCCTCAGAGATATTTGGTCCCTGTTGGATAGAACGGACATTCGACAAGATGACACCTACAGTGCAGCCACAATGGATATCTATCCAGAGCCAGGAACCTTTATTCCAATCGAGGAACATCATCTGCTGAATGATGCCTTTGTAGAATTTGAACCTGGGGAATATGTTGGCTACCAGCTGGATGACCCAAGTCTACAACTGAGTGAAGGAGTTGCAACGTACATATATGCTGTGATCATCGAGGAAGTCAAAGTGATGGATGAAGATGATATTCTAGTGATGGATGAAGATGATCGGATTCTTGTGTTGGATGAAGATGATATCAGGGTAGATCTCTTGACCAAGATGTACATAATCAACATTGGACATGACAAGGAACCAGTACAGGTCGATTCTGCCGCCTTGTATAAATTTCACCGCTTACAAGATATATCTAATCAGCAACACTACAGAAACCCCAGAGAAAAACAAGCGGTCTTCGATGAAATATCAGTCGTTCTGGAGGAGGCATGGAGACTACCAGAAGAACAAAGAACACAAATCGTCAAGCGACTAATTCTAGGATGGCGTCCGGAGAAGAATTTGGGAGACGAAGAATTCTGTTCAGAGGCTTTTGAACACATAAAGAATGAAATTTCGCGGCTAGGTGGATCATACGACGAATATATTGACGTCTGGACAGCGCGTGCAAGGGAACATGGCTCGCATCGTGAAGAATACAGAGAAAGGGTCTCCCGTGAATCTGCATCGAGTCAAAGGCTAAGGCATAATTTTCCCTCCAAGTTTCAGCATAATGAATCCCCAACCAGGGGAGGCCAGGCGCTGGTTCAGACAGGCTGAGGCTGATGTCGCGGCAGTTGAGAATGACATTATTGAGTATAGGACACCTTCCTATGAGTGGGCATGTTTCAAATGTCACCAGGTAAGGTTAACAATACATTTTACAGCTTTTAACTCTTATTAATGAAACTTATACTTAATATAATGCTCATAACGTGAATCACACTTTTAGATATAATTGATAGGATCTTTCATTATGACTACTGCATCTGGAAAGTAGGGTGCAAAACATTAAAAAGTCCAGGCATAACTTCATATAGAAACATGTGTCCAGGAATGTTTGGAAGGTGTTCTAGTTCATAATCATAACTCCTACACTATACATTAATTATTTCTTAAATCGCACTCAATTAACACATGTTCAATCTAACCCAGCGAATATTGTGTGTTCATAGGCAGCAGAGAAGGCCCTGAAAGCCGCACAGTACACAGTAGATGCCGACAAGACGAACTTCCACGACTTGGTTCAAAATTGTAACGATTTGAATGACTCTGAGTTAACCAACTTAGCATCCCAGCTAGAGAGTCTTGTTGGTGGGTCGGCACGCATGCGTTATCCAGATCGGATGTGTTTCCCTCAGATTCCAAACGAAGTTTACTCAGAACAGATGGCTCAGCAGGCCTTGCAACTGGCCAAGAAGATTATCGCACGTGTTAAAAACAGGATAACCTAAGGTACGTGCTGTGAAGAAAGGAATAAGTAATAATAAATCAGTCTGAAATAAGTATCACAGGTACATATGGGAAATTTGGAAACCCATTTATATATAAGAATGACATGAATAACTGTCCTCTAAATGTTGCTAGTTTAGTTCAATTTTACTATACCGTTTTTTTACTACTGTAGCTTCATGGTAGCTTAGAACAACCATTTTCGTTACCACTTTTGACCTGTTTTGTATGTAATGAGGTGCCCGATGAAAGTTTGTTATCCTTAAATGTGTTACTTTTAACGTTATACTTGACGCTTTCATCATACTAATAAAACAAGCTTGGCGTGGTTTTCTTTTTGCCATTTAATTACCAGGCCGTAATTCGCGGAGTCAGTCCCTTTCACTGAAATAAATGATTGTTCATAGCTACGCCTTAGTGATCGTTAATTAATCCAAAGGGATACTAGGTTACGCTTTTATAGACTATTCTGTTACGTGTCAATTACAAAACAAAACCCTGAAAATAATGGCTTGGAATAACAGAATAACACGACAGAAATGGGAGGTCGGGAGTCGAAACTGGCCAAAATTGAAACGAATTACTAAAGTCATAACATGATTTTTGTTCAAATTGTGGAAAATTGTGGCGAAGTATCCTGGAATCCTCTTTGTTTATGATGTATCTAAAGTGTCATCAATGGATGAATATACTTATTTTTCAACTTCAAGTCTTGGAGTCACTTGTAAATCGAGTTTGACGAAGCCGGAAAGTGTCAGTTACATGTCCTTTGCGTTATTTGTAAACTTTGTGGGAAAGTGTTGCTCCAGCATGATACGACACACTGACTGTCTTACATGACGTAGTATAAACTCATGCTATGAACTGTATTTTACAGGATCTAACAGGTACTTGGTGCACAGAAAAGATTCAAGCAAGGATGTCTCCAGACCACGTGTATGTAGCGGCCAAAGTTCCTACGCATGTGTACATCAATGGATGACTGTTAGTTCTACGAAGCAAAAACTAAAACCTTCGATGTTTTTTTTAATGGAAATGGAGTTTCTGACTACCATATATATGTTGCTTGGTTACTTCATAAACCGTATAACTACAGCTAGTTATATTCCGAAATATTTAGTCAAAACATCATAAGCAAATTCTGATTTGTCTTTATTCGTAGAGGCGTTCGTAGTTTAGTTTCAGTTATTTTTTAACGTCATAGAGAACGAAAAGAAGATGCCTTTTACTGAAATTGCAAAGAGAAGCAGTAACAATAAGAGTATTTTTGTTATAGACAGTTGTTACCCAATAGTTAATCAGTGGCCTTTTTGCGAGTAGAGCTTGTTTGCCAACACGAGCTGGCCATTTTAGTTAGCGTTGCCTTTCGTTTGCATTTGAATTCTAGACTAGAAAATAAGTGAGCCATCAGTGTTCGTTTTGGTTCGTTTTATTTTTTTATTTTAGAATCACCGAAGGTAAAAACGAACGTGTGAAAAGATGCACTACTAGTTTCTAATACGTTCAAGTTTATTGGTCAATGACGTTTCCCTAGTTTTAAAACATAGATGGTTTCCCAATTTAACCGTTTTAGTTTACGTTTGTCCGGCTTGAGACGAGTTCATCATGCAGGTGGATAAATAACTTAATATTTTCTAATTTAGAAAAGAAGTAGTTTAATATAGCGACGCATGTTTGGAGATGCATGTACGCCGGCTTTCGTCTCTGTTTTCCTTTTAGTTGCGTTGTAATCTATTTACCGCAGTTTCGTGTTTGATGTTTGTAGTTTTACTTGGGCCATTTCTTAAACAGTGAAACGTGTACATGTTGATTTTTATCCAGAATCACAGAGCACTAGTTTGAAAGTGTAATTCAAACTGTTTCACTAAACCGAAGTTTAGTTTTTTAATATTCTTAAAATAAGCTGATTGACAAATATAAAAGTCTGTATTTATGTAGCTGAAGAAATAAAAGTTGTAGTGGTATTTGGTAATTATATACGGCGTATAATATTTCAAAATTGTTCAAAATATCACTTTGAGGGATAATCTCGTTGAAATGCCTACTTTTGTCCACGTGCTAAACGATAGAAATGTCCGCCATTTTGTTATTTTAGAGCAAGAGACAGTTGTTACACTTGCCATATTTGGAAACTGTAATGTTTAGTTCCGACACGATATGCGCCACAATAATAATAATAAATTAATTAAATAATTACAACGAACGCACAATTGCGTCTGCGACTGGGTGCCCACTCCACAGAGACGACAGGGCACTGGGGGTACACATCCCTCCCGAATTCTCTGCCGGTCTACCTTGCAATACGCATCTAACAAGTCTTTCCACACGTTAGTCCCCCCTACCAATAGTTAACAACTGACAGTTGTCGTAACCGCGCATGATGCAGTATACGCTAACTTCGACTGGCGTCTAATAACGAAAACTTTAGCCAGTGGGATGGGAGGGGCTGGGCAGTCTCTGGGGACCCGTAGGGCTTCTTTTGGCGGCTCTCGGAGCAAAAATAAGGGGTCATGTAGCAGCTGTCGTAAAGTCCAACACTATTGGTAGAACGAACATTGATGTTCCGTTTATTTACAGAACCCGATAGCACAGCGGACGTCAGTCCTTCTCAAACGATGTAAGTTTTAACAGCCTTGAAACCCTTGTATCAGGACACTATTTCGTCTTTAGTATTTCTGCCAAGTTGTATATATGGTATTGCCAACATAGTAAGAGGTTAAAGTAAGTGACATACAAAGTTATTGACGAAACTGTAGTGCATTGATACAAGGGTTTCAAGGCTGTTAAAACTTACATCGTTTGAGAAGGACTGACGTCCGCTGTGCTATCGGGTTCTGTAAATAAACGGACATATAAAGGATCAAACGTTTTTATCTGAGCAAAATGCAACAAACAGATACAAGGATTGCAAAGGATTGATATGATTTAAATAGCCCTTTTCACGGTTAGCTTGTGATATTTACATAACAATACACCTTAACATAGAAGCGAGGCAATTTCGGGCACAAGCTGCAAAACATCGTGTTTTTCTTGAGCTCCTTCAACTCTTTTAGTATAAAAACAGTTTTAAAATGTAGAAGAACTGAAAGTATTTTAGTTTACATTGTTTTTAGAAAAAAATTGTAAAACGAATTTTCTCTATTAATAAAGAGTAGATTCGCATAAGCAACAGGGAGATCGGGTTACCATATTTACGGCAAATTTTAAACTAAAATAGTTGTATATTTAGTTGTTCTCCGTTTTTAAACTATTTTTATACTAATATAGTTCAAGGAGCTCAAGAAAATCACGATGTTTTCCAGCTTGTGCCCGAAATTGCTTCGCTTCTATGTTTAGCTGTATTGTTATGCAAATATTTCAGGTTAACCGTGAAAAGGGCTATTGCAAATGAATCCAAACTCACCGTCGTCCATTTTCCCAGTCACGTACTCGATTCACATCGATCATGCGCATTCACGATGCACCGCTGACCCCAAATCTGTGTAAAAAAAAAAAAATGGACCGGGCCGCCGGGCCGCGGGCCGTGGACTGGGCCGCGGGCCGTGGACTGGGCCGTGGGCCGCCGGGCCGCGGGCCGCGAAGTGGGTCCTGGGCCGTGGGCCTGCTTTTAGCAAAACCCCAATAGTTTCGGCAAAGTGCGTGACGGATTTGAAAACAACGAAAGCACGGCTTGTTTTACCAGCGTGATGAATTCAGTTTTTATGTCAGATCTTTGATTTCCACCTTGTTCCACGCGCTGGGTTTTATTTTGTCAGAACAATTTGGCTGAAATTAAAAAAAATAAGTAAAAGAGAAATTCAAAATTGCATAAAAAGAGTGTCGGCTGTACATTGAAATTTCGGCAAAATGAATTGTCGCGAGAAAGAACTCAATCGCCGGAGTAGAATATTTTGCCGGCAGAGTTTGAATCACGTTTCGTAACGGCGAATTCTTTATTACAGTTATTTCCGATCGCATGAGTATTGTCTGATTTGCGTTGAGCTTTCGAAACTGTTCGAATCCTTTCAGAAAAATTACTGAGAAAGAAGCCAACTCAGTGCTAGTAAAATCGCTTCGATCTTTCCCGAATTTTCTAGGAAAGATCGAAGCGACTATTCTACTCCGGCGGTTGAGTTCTTTCTCGCGACAATTCACATGCTTTTCAAATATACGGCCGACACTCTTTTTATGCAATTTTGAATTTCTCTTTTTCTTATTATTTTAATTTCAGCCAAATTGTACTGACAAAACCCCGACAATGTATAAAAACTTAATTCATCACGCTGGTAAACAAGCCGTGCTTTAGTTGTTTTCAAATCCGTCACGAACTTTGCCGGAACTATTGGCCATTGCGTGCAGTGACTTTATGCAGTTTGGAATATAAAGTCTTCCCTCGCTGGCATCAAGTGTATTTATTTTCCAAATGGTACTGCCAAAACCCCGACATGTGTAGTATTCAGCTATTCAGGTTGACTCCGTAGAGAAAACTTGAATTTGTCAAGAGCGAACAAATTATTTCAAATCCGCCACGCTCTTTTATTCGAGGAAACATACTGTACAGCCGTCGCATTCCCAGTTTTCACGCAGTTTAGAGTTTCTCTTTCATTGACTCGCATGTATTTTCCTTCCAAAGCGTACTCCTAAAACTAGTCAACGATAAAAGGGTTGAAATCGAAAATCCACGCCGTAGAACTGCACAAAATTTCATTCATCTGTATCCATCGCGAACGAACAAGTTGCAATTTCATTGTTTCTGTACTCGACATCGGATTGGCTCAATTCAAAAATGTTGGAATGTATTGTTCCCGTTCTGCCCTGTGATTGGTTAACTTTGTCTGGGTGGCCCCGGTTACAGTAGTTTGACTGTAATGATTTCTATGTGTAGAAGATATAAAAAGAATAGCTTTGTAGGATTAACAGTTTAGATTTTAGAATTTTGAAGACGTCAGATGAAAACAAAGCTTGGCGTCTGAATCAATTCAGTCGGTCTAAATAAATTTGGGTCGGCCTAATGCACTAGTCAATTGAAACCCCGGCCCCGCGACTCCCGGGACAGGGCGGGGAATTAACGGGGTGAGACCGGGGATTTAAGGGAAAACGTTTTCTATTGTTTTCTATTGTTTTTATGAAATAAAAGCACGAAGCAATTTTCTATGTTTCCATCAGGGACAGGGCAGCACACTCCGCGACGCCTGATGCCTGGTTTCCATAGAGTTATGGTAAATGGTTTTGAGCGCGCGTAGTATCATGTTTATTTCATAAAAATGTGAAGACCATAAAAAGTTGTCGTCGATTTATTAAAGAGATCAGATGGTATACGCTCGCTCCAGATATCATGGCTGCCGCGTTTTACCCAACAAACTTGCACTGAAATACTAACTGTTTTGCCGCCTTATGTTGTACGAGGTCTGGAGCGTAGGAAACTCTAAATCAAAGCAAACATAGAATTACTTTCGACAATATATTTTCTAAACTTCTCTGTATATTTGCAGAGTCGACGAAGCTAAAAACAGCGAGTTGGATGCAACCAGCAAGTGGCAACAGGAACGACGACAAGTCGTCCACATGGAGAAGCAGCTTAGCCGAGTGCAGTCTGGACAACAGGGCGTGGCCAAGGGAAGGGGGAAGGGGTACGGTACAGAGAGTGCGGTACAGGAACGACAGGCAAAGACGGAGGACTCGGAAGAGCTTGCAACAAAGTAGTAGAACTCGTTAATAAATATACTCCATTTGGCCGTGCGTCTTTCTCCTATAAACGCGCCAAACCAAAATGTGCTAAGAACGAAGCGGTATGCATGCTACGAGACGAAGTCGAGTGGCGTGACTGATGTTCTCTTCTGTGCAGTTAGAGGACAGATTCGTCACCAAATGTGTGAATGTGTGTAAATGTAGGTGTTATTTCAAATCGCAGAAAAGTGGTTTTAGGATTTTCACTTGAACGTAAATTAAAATAGCAGTCAATCCTCACAGCAGTTATTGTTTTTTTTGTTTTTTTTTTTTTCATGTATCCAAACCGGCGCTAATGAACTTCAAAGCAACCACGATAAAATAGGTTAAAAAAGCACACCTTTTTTGCAAGTAACTTTTGATTCCATCCTGAAATGTGAGCAAAACGATGTGAATTATTGCTTCAAGTCGCTTCACTACGAACGAACATTTTTACATCCCAGCTTTTAATTTAGTCTCTCGAGGGGGGGGGGGGGAAGAATTGAGCGCGCGCGTAATTGCCCCCCCCCCCCCTCCCAAAATAAAATGGTCCATCCCTAAAGAGGACATGTTTGTATTGTCGTTTTGCAGGCTCGCTATCCAAACAGACGAAAACGACGCCCTGAAGGAAGCGCTCAATTCCACGCTGAAAGCGAAAGAAGAGGACTTGAAATTTTACCAGGAGATGATGGATCAAACCAAGAAGATATTCCTACAAGGGCTGAGGCAATTTAGACAGAACTCTGCACCCAGTTAACTTATGACTGGTTGTGGCTGTGGCTTGTATATATACATTCTACTGTAGGTGATATCCAGATACCTCACCTATGTAATAAAGTTTCGTGTTTAAGGATGTGAAGCTAGTGATATTTACTTACTTTGTGGAAGATATTAAAGTCAGAGATGTTGACACACACATAAGGTTTTGATACCCTCCCCCCTCCCATACGCTGACATCGCGCGACACCATACACCAAATCTCTGACACAACCCCCCCCCCCCATCCACCAACGCTCCGATAATAAGAGCCCTCCCTCTCCAGCCCCGAATATAAGCCCATTTGGGGAGTTGGCAAGTGACGATTAGGCCCTTCTGTATAGATTGTGCTCGGCAACTTTTGAGCAACTTTTTGTGCTGCGAGCAACCGTGAGCAACTTTTGCCTCCCAGAGCAACTTTTGAGCAACAAATGAGCTTATCAGAGATATCAAACACACATTTTTCGTTAATTTTGGTTTGCTAGGGGCAAAATTACTCGGAAAGATTCCCGAAGATCGCCCGAGGTCTTCCAAAGAGTGCAAAGTTCACCCGACGATTTCCGAAGATGACCCAAACCCTTCTGATAATTTCCGAAGATTTCCGAAAGGCTTTCGAGCGTGATCGGAAGGTCAGCAAATATTTCGACATGTTGTTTTTACGGTGTTTTCCAGGGTCATTTTGGCGAGCAACTATTCAAACTTTGGGAGAAACTTTTTAAAATTTTGGCAACTTTTGAGCAACTTTTGACTATTTCATTGAGCAACTTTTCCACAATTTACTAGCACAATCTATAAGGGCCAGGAGCCCATTACCCGGAGCCTCCATACGTACTATATTCTTGAGTCAACCCTGTCCCGTTTCAGTTTATTTTTAGAATTGATCTCCCGATTATCTTGTTTCCGCTGACCGCTGACGTCCCCCCACTGAAACCAAAAAACAAAAAAAAATGGCGACCAAATGGGGGAATCCACTCTTGGTTCCTTCGTCCGTTTTCCTTTACAATTTCTTACAACCGAGGGAAACTGGTTGTTAGCTGACTGGAAGTTAATAAACAACTTGATTGAACTGGAAGCCAATGAATGTCATCTTCGGGACATCGCGTTGCGCGATCAAAACTTTCATCGATAGTTGTCTTTGTCTGTCTTGTTCGAGTGGTGTTCCTTGTGTGGTGCTGTCGCGATGTAAGCCTTTCGAATAGATTCGAAATGAAGCGCTCTGTAGAGGATTCGGGTCTTTCCGAGATCCATAGCAGTAAAACAGGGAAACATTTATAGCGGCTAATATTTGGATTTCGGCCGTCGTGGAGGCAATGGCGAAAGTGCGAGCTCGAGCGGTCGTGGCAGCGAAAAATGTGAAGGATATCCAGCGAAGGGGACTCCAGGAAAAGAAACTAGCAGTTCTGCAGAGAATAATAAGGTGACAGGCCTACACGGCGACTACAGCTCGTGACATTTCATTTTGTACATTTTCTGTTTTCTATTATAAAATTCGGTTTGCTTTAAAATAGCCTGGAAGGCGGCTGCACGCCTTTCAGAGATGGAAGGTGGCTGCATTGGCAGGTTAGGTTTGCTTCAAGCGTGTTTCTAACGCGCAATATATGTTTTATTATGAGGAGGATTTTCGAGTAGAGCCTTCGACTGTGTACACTTCTAGAAAAATTGGCTCAGAGGTCATGTTTGATTTCCTGTCAGGCTTTCGTCCTTTACGAAGCTACAATAATTTGTTTAGATAGATGCTAAGGTTATATCTCTTGCATCAATCGATGTTTGTTTCCTCCTTTGTTCGAAGTGTGATGTTCTTCGGTGTTCTTGCAACGCAAGATAACATAAATATCCCACGCGTATCGATTTATTGTTTTGCGTGTTGTATGCCAGTTTCTTCTTGCTTTCTGAGCACTCTATTTATGTCGATTGTCCACGCACATGTTCTTCTTGCAAACCCCTCTTAAAGTGGGGTAGATGCTATAGCATTTTAAGTGCGAATATTTTTGCTCTCTACCGTTTTATGACCCGGGTTTTTTATGAGTGCCGGCGCAAATCGACTACATTGTATTTTGCCACTCTATTTGTTCATGCCGCGCGGTCACCTTTCGTTGCTAGCGTTTTTCCTTTAGCCCGATTCAACACACTTTGCTCCTCACTAATGTTTCTATGATGTACTAAATCTGTCGGAAGAGAAATCGTAACAATCTGAACTTTCACTGTCTCCACTCGATTCCGCCATTATTATCGCTGTGAGCTGAGATCACCGGCGTGTGACGTATAACAATAACTTTGTTCTGATTGGGCATTCTAATGAGTTCGCGGGAATCCGTGAGCCCCGCGGTGTTCTAAAAATAAAATGAAACGGGACAGGGTTGACTCCCAGGATCAGTATGGGAGATGGAGGCTCCGGGTAATGGGCTCCTGTAAGGGCCTAATGACGATAGGCCTTTATAAAAAAAAAAAAAAATTAAAAAAAGGGAAGAGGCGGAGTGAAGGGCGAAACATTTTCGGCCCTACGCATGCATTTTTTCCCCCACAAAAATAGAAGGGGGAGAGAGTGGGCCTCCCCTCTAGATCCGCCAACTATAAACCCCCTACGTACCGGATATATGTCTTAGAAAAAAAATATATTTCCAGGGTTTATTTCCGATTTTCGTCGCCTCCAGTCTGCACGGACTGTTTGACGTCGTTACTATTTCCATCGCACATACGGGACCTGGCTACGGACGGCATTGAATATCATGTAAATTAATGCAGGAGTCAATGTTAACCCCCACCCCCCCCCCCCCCCCCCCCCCCCGGACAGGGTGGGGATTTGAAAAAAACCCTCAATCAAATGTTGTCAAATTCCCCCAGCCCTGGGGATGCTGTCCACTTACAAAAGTCTTAAAATTCCCCCACCCTCAGGCCCGTAGACAGGATTTTGAATGGGTGGGGTGCGTTAGAGTGGGAAAGTTGTGGTCGTACGATCGCCGAAGGCGCGAGCTCCTAGGGGGGTCCGGGGACATGCCCCCCCGGGAAATTTTGAAAGATTAGGTTGTCTGAGACTGCATTTCGTGCGTTTTGAAGGCAGTATGATATGAAACCAGGCAGCCAAAAGCGAACGTAAAAAACATGAATATTTCTGGAACTGTTCAGTTAAAGAAAATACCGATGAAAGAATACTAAAAATACATAATGCGGACCTTCGATTACAGTCAAACTACTGTAACCGGGGCCACCCAGACAAAGTTAACCAATCACAGGGCAGAACGGGAACAATACATTCCAACATTTTTGAATTGAGCCAATCCAATGTCGAGTACAGAACAATGAAATTGCAACTTCTTCGTTCGCGATGAATACACTGTCAGATGAATGAAATTTTGTGCGGTTCTACGGCGTGGATTTTCGATTTCAACCCTTTTATCTTTGACAAGTTTTAGCAGTACGATTTGGAAGGAAAATATATGCGAGTCAATAAAAGAGAAACTCCAAACTGCGTGAAAACTGGGAATGCGACGGTTGTACAGTATGTTTCCTCGAATAAAAGTGCGTGGCGGATTTGAAATAATTTGTTCGCTCTTGACAAATTCAAGCTTTCTCTACGGCGTCAACCGGCTGAATAGCTACGCATGTCGGGGTTTTGGCAGTACCATTTGGAAAATAAATACACTTGATGCCAGCGAGGGAAGACTTTATATTCCAATCTGCATACGACGGCCAATAGTTCCGGCAAAGTGCGTGACGGATTTGAAAACAACGAAAGCACGGCTTGTTTTACCATTGTGATGAATTCAGTTTTTTATACATTGTCGGATCTTTGATTTTTCCACCTTGTTCCACGCGCCTGGTTTTATTTTGTCAGTACAATTTGGCTGAAATTAAAAAAAATAAGTAAAAGAGAAATTCAAAGTTGCATAAAAAGAGTGTCGGCTGTATACATGTATTTGAAGTTTCGGCAAAGTGAATTGTCGCGAGAAAGAACTCAACCGCCGGAGTAGAATATTTTGCCGGCAGTCAGAATCACGTTACGTAACGGCGAATTCTTTATTACAGTCATTTCTGATCGCATGACTATTGTCTGATTTGCGTTGAACTTTCGAAACTGTTTCGAATCCTTTCGGAAAAATTACTGAGAAAGAAGCCAACTCAGTGCCAGTAAAATCGCTTCGATCTTTCCGAGAAAAGTCCTGACTGTTCTAGGGAAAAGTCCCGAATTTTCTAGGAAAGATCGAAGCGACTCTGTGTTTGATCTGCTAGCACTGAGTTGGCTTCTTTCTCTCATGCGATCAGAAATAACTGTAATACTGAAATAATTTGCCGTTACGAAATGTGATTCAAACTCTGCCGGCAATTGCAAATATTCTACTCCGGCGGTTGAGTTCTTTCTCGCTACAATTCACATGATTCACTTTGCCGAAACTTCAAATATACAGCCGACACTCTTCTTGCAATTTTGAATTTCTCTTTTACTTATTATTTTAATTTCAGCCAAATTGTACTGACAAAACCCCGACAATGTATAAAACTGAACTGAATTCATCACGCTGGTAAACAAGCCGTGCTTTCGTTGTTTTTCACAACATAACGACTGTTTTGCAGTCTATTCCCTTGCTGGCGTCAAGTGTATTTATTTTCCAAATGGTACTGCCAAAACCCTGACAAGTGTAGCTATTCAGCCGGTTGAACACTGTGGTTGACTCCGTAGAGAAAACTTGAATTTGTCAAGAGCAAACAAATTATTTCAAATCCGCCACGCACTTTTATTCTGAGAAGAAACATACTGTACAACCGTCGCATTCCCAGTTTTCACGCAGTTTGTAGTTTCTCTTTTATTGACTCGCATATCTTTAACTTCCAAATCGTACTGCTAAAACTAGTAAAATATAAAAGGGTTGAAATCGAAAACCGCACAAAATTTCATTCATCTGTATTCATCGCGAACGAAGAAGTTGCAATTTCATTGTTCTGTACTCGACATCGGATTGGCTCAATTCAAAAATGTTGGAATGTATTGTTCCCGTTCTGCCCTGTGATTGGTTAACTTTGTCTGGGTGGCCCCGGTTACAGTAGTTTGACTGTAAAGACATTTTTAAGCCAAAGGAGTAAATATTTGGATGAAGAAAATGACTCGCTTGATGTTGTCTTTGTTGATGAAGACGATATGGAAACACGTTCAAAGCTGCGATTGTTTGATTCAGACATTTTCAAACTACACCTGTCCACTATTTCACTTTCTTTTGAACCGTCGGTCCACTATAGGTGGACCCCCACTTCCCGCGGGGGGGTGCGGACGCACCCATCGCACCCACCCACCCCCCCCCCCCCTCCCTACGGGCCTGACCCTTAAAGAACGCTTTCCAGTCCATGATCTGTGGAGAAAGGTAAACAAATTTCGACTTTTACCTTTAGCCTTCGAGTTTTATATAATGAATCAAACTCGCAGAACTCGAGCCATGTTTAAATCAAACTTCATCGCAAAAATATGATCGGGCGTAAAGGAAATATGCCAAAAAAAACATCCTAGCTTGCACATGAATGTTCATTCTGTGTATTGTTTCGCTTTTAGATGGCGGATGGCCTAAATTATCATTGCAACAAAAAACACTCACCTGAGCTGTCTCATACGAACATGGGCTCTGTCTCGATATGAACAAACCGCTGACACCACATCAGCAGGCGCTGTACAAATCCCCACCTATTCCCCGTACCCAGGGGACAGATAAATACTAAAAATTGCTAATCCCCTACACCCTCGGGCACGGTTTTTGTTTAAAACCCCCATATTTCCCCTGTAATCCCCACCCTGTCCCGGGTGGGGTGGGGGGGGGGGGGGGGGGGGCGTTGGGGTTAACATTGACTCCTGCATAACTTGTTTTCTCGGAAAGATATATTGCCGGAAACTACAAAAGAATTTCCCAGAATCGTTGAGGATTCTTGGAAAAGCCGGAGTCTATTTATGCGCATTAAACAACGCAAAGAGACATTCCTCAGTTGGTAAAAAGCGAACATTTATTCACAAGCGTTTGAAGGCTTGGAAAAAGGTAAGGAAATATTTGAGTTGTTTAGTAATAGAAACGATTTTAAGCGGATGTTTGCAACAACCCAGATTCGGTATACTAAGCTAGCTTTACTATATTTAATATATTGGTATAATATTGGAACCACCATCACGAATCGAACTCCCAAAAGATAAACAAGATGTTTGTTTAATACATTCGGGTTGCCCTCTCGTTACTCGAAAATATTTAATCCTAATAGGACACTGTTTAAACGCTGTTTAAAATATCAGGAGTACCGTCGAAACTAATTCAGTTGTTTAACTTTATAATTTTAACATGATTCCGTTAGGAACTCAGGTTTCTACGATCGACCGAATACGGCTCAAGGTATACTTCGGTCAACGTTTAAAACATTCTTTTCGCGATTTCTAGAGGCATTCGTCCACACTGATCACATTATCATAATGATCATAACTGTACAAGAACAGTCTGCATTTATTCATGATAAATCCTTGATGAAAATTCTTCATCCATTGCGCGTTCTACAAGCTCTAAATCTCTGGCTAAACGATCAAACATTCCTTCATACACAAAATTCTCGATTAAAATGTTTGATGAAGGGCCGCTATTAAAACGACCAGACGTGATTCAACGCGAAGTTGGATGAAAATGTTTGATATTAGCTGGATAGACGGGGTTATTTACGCGTTTCGACGCGATGGCGTTCTTTATTGCATAGAAACAATTCAGTTCGGTAAAATATTCGAAGAAATTGCCAACTGAGCCACAAATTTCTAAGAAATGCAAAAATAGCGTGACTTTAATTATAAAACAAGTTGCCAATCGGCGTTTTCGATTCGTTGGATTTTTAAAAAAGGCATGCGAAGTTTTGAAACTTCATATGCCTTTAAAATAAAATAGTTTTCCAAGTTGAAATGAGAGATGTCATTTAACATTTTCTGAAACATTCCTGAATCGTCACACCGAACTATGTTTGCCGGATTCCCGGAATTTGAGATAGTTTTCCAAGAAGACATTCAAATATAATCGTCTTGCTGAAGGACAGAGCCATGTTTTTTTTTCAAAACGTAGAATGAAATATCTACATAAACCTTGTCCAGTTTATAGTGGCAATAAATTCGATTTCTAATCGAATTGCAGTACCATTGTTATTCTTCGACTGTTTATGCGATAATTAATTGGTCAGATTTAGTTGATAGATTTTCTAAAACAGTGAGGCTCTACACAGGCATACCATCGTCTGTCTGAGTGAGAGGTTGAGATTTGGTCCACTAGTGCAAATTTAAGAGTCATTTTGATCCGTATGGTTCCATAAAGTTTAAAATAAATGTTAATTGAGTCATGTGTGGTGGTTCTTCGTCATCCCGAGCTGTTTAAGGCGCCTTAAAGATCTCTGAGTCAATAGCAACACACCACTCAAACAGAGGATGGTCTGCCTGTGCTTCCCAGTGCTTTTCGTTGTCACTTTTTGTCATGCAAATGAGTTTGTTTTCTTGGAAAGATATCAGTTACGATTACCGGAAACTACAAAAATTAGAATTTCCTAGAGGCTTCGATGATCGATTCTTGGAAATCTGTGGTCTGTTTATGCGTATTATACTGACAAGAGCGAAAATTAATTGAACTACGAGAACGGAGGTAAGGAAATATTTCAGAATTAGCTTTTATTTATTATTTAATACATTGTAACAACAAGCAGAAACCGGTTTGTATCTTGCAAATATGCGGAGTGGTTTTTATTGATCTAAACTTTAAAACTATTTTACCGTTGAACAGTAAAATAATTAGCTGGTCCTATAGGTTTTTTCTTTTTTCTCTGCTTCTTCTCTTTTCAATTTGAGGCGCGTGGAAGCGGGCGACAACGCCGGAATGCGCGGAGCGGGCGGGCAAAAATTTAATATATCTCGCGCCTGCAACTTAATTTTTTCACTCTCTCTAGTAGAAGAAAAATCAAAGAAACTTAACTAGGCACCCTACAGACGTAGACTCGATGAACAAAATTCGTTTCAGACGACATAAAATGAATCGGAAAGTGAGCCGGGGGAACTGAAGAGTGATGAATTATCAGTTTATTTTAATATCATCCTTAGTTTATTTCACCTTACTACACTTTAGCCGGTTTATGACCGTCTGAACGTCATCAAAGCCTCTAAAAATGCCTGATTGTCGTCATGCATGAACGGGTGTCATTTTATTGAATTTGCAAATGTCACGGTTTTGCATTTTATAGAAGACGAGGAATTAAAAGACAAGGCAAAGGGACGGTCTGAAAACGGATTTCAGTTAAAGCATTAGAATATTTTGCTACGCACGGACTGCGATCGTTGCGATCGTTGCGATCATATGGAAACCACTCTTGCGATCGTTGCGATCGTTGCGATTATAGGGAAACCAGGCTGTGAGGCTTAAAGAAAAATTCACTATTTGAATATTCAATTATGTTTACATAAAATTGGCTCTACCAAATCTACGGGATGATGCTCCATTAATTATCTTATCTTTGGCCAAAGTCAAGTTAAAAACAATTATTAGATTTCCAGTATAATCAAGATCGAGGTAAGTAATTTCAAACCCTTGTGTCTTATCAAGAAAAGCTATGCAACTCTAGAAGATTGAGACCGCAATGTATATTAATTACAATAGCAGGTAATCAAAGCATTCTAAGAAATTTGCTAAGAATATTAAAATTCCGAGAAATGTTATGGCTCAGTTGAATAGCGTGACCTTATGTGCAACATATCAGTTTGTGAATGCATTCGACCTTCTGGAGTTTTGCCAACAAGGAAATGAAACTGGCACGCATGCTTTATAGTTGTATATGGTATCTCAAAATTTTAAACAACTACTATTTTGCTGCCGGCTTTGAGGCTAAAAGGTAGCAAACCTATTCAAAAGGTGCTGTGAACGAACTAGCTAGTACATTGATACGAAAATCATTTCTCGCTTGCAAGTGCTGACGTGACTGTCAGACATGACCAGACATAGATTTCTCGGAATCAATACTCAGTTTCTAAGAATTTGCATGCAGCTGGCACCGACTGATACGGAAGCTATACCGGTATCCGTTGCCAAAATCGTTCTGCTAAAGATCTGCTAAAAGACGCTTCGTTTTCTCGCGGCTGCTATATTCTCCCGGTATATTCTTGACGTAAAAGGTAAAACGAAATACTATAATTGTTATTAATATCACTTAATTTGTATGCACGCCTTTGCACACAATTGGCAAACGTTTTTTAAATACCCCAGTTCATTACTGAACCTTACAAGTGTGGCAGACATTGTTGTGATGATATTTTGTAATTCATTTAATATTTGTAGATCATTTCTCTGAGAACAGTGTGATGAATGAGGGTTATACTAGTGCTGACAAAGCCTGAAGTATAATTCAAGACGAAGTGAACAATATATTATGGTTTCAGAAAACAAAACAGGAATTTATACTCAATCATATCTTTGGAACGAAGTCTGTGAAATAGAAATATTTTATTCTTGGCTGTTCATTTGACTTAGTTCAGTGGGTACCGATAAATTCAGTTGTTTCTTGAAACTGTGCTAAAATCATTACTTAGCACCTTTACCCGTATACAAAATGCTCCTGCAATACCAAGACGAAGTTAAAATGAATTTTAGCAGGGAAAGCAAGCCCTAATAAATTTTGGGTGAATTTTTCAAGTTAACAGAAATTGGTTTCCATCCCTGCCATCTGCAGCAGCAGACGAAATTAAATAGTTTCAGTGCAGTGTGACAAAACTAGACCATTATTTGTGGGCTTCATTGATGCGAAGACATCTTTTAGCTTTTTAAAGTGATACTAACAAAATACGTGACATTGCCCCTTCAAGGTTATATTTGTGACACAGTAACTCTGTTTGAAATTTTGTACGGATTTAAAATGCTTTCGTCTGCTTGAGATCGCTAGCTATAATATATACGTTGACATTAAGTTCCAGGAATGCGTGATGTACAGTATAAGCTTTATATGTAGATCGATGTAAAGCTGCAATTTGGCACATTGCTGTCTTAAGGTGATTCCTTGGTATTGCATTGCGCATCCTTACTGCGCATAATTTCTTGCGTCATTTGCGCGCGCCACGCGTCATTTAGCGCGAGTACGAGCGCGCGCACATACAGAACATTACAGGATTTCTTTCAGACAAAGCTTGGCTGGGAAATAAATGGTCGTTTTCTTCTAAACAAGCACGGTGACCCCCATTTTTTATTTCATAATTTTAATAAGAACAGTATCTACATTACACAAGAAAAAGATGGGCAGAAATCTATGATCAGTTTTTTGGCAATTTAACTAAATTCTCCGGAGGGAGCCACTACGGTCCCACAGCGCATATCCAATTTGAATCTACTTTGGAGTGTAAAGTAAATACAAAGGAAATCGAATACATTTTTCTGGAACGTCGGTGAATAAACAATGGAATAAAGTCAAACTCTGTGCGATATCACGGCTGCATTGAAAAACATCGAGCTTATTTGCTGCGCACGGTTTTTGCCAAAGGGGCCAAAATGACCGCACTCGTCAGCATTGTGGCGTGGAAACGAACACGGTGACCCCCTCTTTTTATCACGTTTTTATTATCTCCTTGACTTGTTACAAAAGTGTACCAAGTTTCATCGGAAATCTATGTTTGGTTCTATTACCATGAGAATTACCTTAATTTCAGGCTCTGGTTTTCAGACCGGCTTCTTCGGCCACCAGTTACATGACCTTTGTCATGCATTCTACACCCGAACAAATGGTAAATTCTCTTTTCAGTTGTAGCTACGAAAAAGTAGGGTATTTCTGCCGGATATTTCGCGTTCCAAAACTTAATTACTAGAAGTTGTTTAAAATTAACGGTTTCATTACAGTTATGGATAATGGTGTAAAGCATTTGGTGATCACTTTGATTTTGTTTTAGATGGTTCTCATGCGAAGGATAAAGCCTTAAGAAAGCCTGAAATCTTACACATGGGTAAGTATATATAATGCTGTATAATATATTTATTCACTTTAAAAGATGTCGCCATTCACTATACAAAAGTTACGTTTTTGGTTAGAGCTCGAGGGTCCAACATGCATTATGTAGAACCAGAAGCTTAAGTGATAAACTTCTGGTAGAGGCGTGGTGCCCTAAAAACATTGAAAGAAAATAAATGGTTAGCCAGGTGAAATTACTGAAAACGATGTACAAAGAACTTTAAATGGAGTAAATGGATACAGGGATCGAAATTATGTTTATTAATACATTATAAGGCTGCCTTTTCAAAAATAGTATAATTTTAATCTGAAATCCATCTCTGGAACATTTCTCTGCGCTTTTTGCCGCCACGTTTAACGTGTTTCGTCTGGCTTAGATCGAAAACTACCTCGTTGACTTCCTCGTGAGGTTGTTTGAATCATGGTCAGAATAAACTTGTTTCGATCACGATTCGCGCAATACACCGGCCTGGTGTGAATGATTTTCATAATGAAATATGCTTCAGTTGTGAAAGACACGCAGAATAAGTGTTTTAGATTTAAGCCTAGACATAGGTTTAGCATTTATCTTTCTTAAGAATAACTGTCTGTTTGTTTCTCAGCGGACAATTATGACGATGGATTTGATTTAATTCAGCCATCCCTCATCCAACAGTTGAGGACCATCCTAGATCAGTATCCTGACGATGGGCAGATACTCAAGGTAAAACACATCACTTTAAGACCCTTTAACTGTATACAAACAGCACTGAGATTGATTTGCTTCAGGAAATGGATTCCTGTAGGGTTTAGGCAATAATAAAAGCATGCATTTGTATTCAAACAACAAAGTAAGAAGAAACTAAAATTAAAACAGAGAGGGACCATGCATCCTTAAAAAAACATCTTCAGTGTAGTCCTTGTGTTTTAGTTGTTTTGTCAGGTATGTTTGGTCTCCGAGCAATCGTCACAGGCGATGTTTATTATCGGTTACAAATGAAAGGAACTGCCGGCATGTAAGCATATACATCATTGTTTTCAGCCAAAACATGCTAAATAAAACGCGTTAAAATAGAGCAAATAGGACTATCATGGATCAAGTATAGAAGCACAAACTATCCGTTCCTATGTAGTGAAGATAAAAAAGGACCAACATTATCCTTCTTCCCAAAAACTAAATTCTGAAACCCTTTCATTTTTGTGGTAGCAAGAGGTTGAAAATATTACCGATTTTTGTGGTAGTTGATTCTTTTGCCATTGCATTTACTTTCATGTCATCTCCCGTCTGCAGGAACTTATTCAAAATGCGGAGGATGCAAATGCCAGCCAAGTCAAGTTCTTGCACGACAAACACAGCTATGGAACAGCGCATCTTTTTGACGAGGACCTCGCAAAGTTTCAGGTAAAGGAATTTATTAGTTTTTGTTCCTGTATTAACAATGAATGTTTTACGGACGAAAATGGTCGGTTTCCTGTCCATCCTCTTAGCTTTTGTGGAAATTGCAAATACATTTTAAGCCCTCTCTTTTGATTTGCTATAGAGTTGGCAATGAAATAGTACAACAGTTTAGATAGTGCAGCATGATCTGGAGTCTGTAGCATCAAACAGGTCACAGTGGCGGGACATTAACATGATTTAATTCATATACACTTCCATACACTACTTGTTAGCACTTGTCATATGTTCAGCTCACTTAAATTTTCAAACAGGGCCCAGCACTTTACGCCCACAACAACGCACGGTTTACAGAAGAAGACTGGATGGGTATTCGACTAGTCTGTGACAGTATTAAGGTGGAAGATCCAATGAAAGTCGGTCGATTTGGTTTGGGATTTAAGTCTGTATTTCACATGACAGGTAGGCCCAGTAAATTAAAAAATGATCAGTACAATATATAAATATACAATAAAATATAATAAAATGACACTGGTTTATATGATTGCCGTTTGGACCTGAGCCCAATAAAGAAAAATGCGCTTTGATTTTCTTCTTGAAGACCACCAGGGAGTTACTGCCTTAAATGTTGGGGCAGACTATTACATAGAACGGAGCGACCGTTAGGAGGAACTGCGTTTGTTTCACTGGTTTCCGTCTTACGTTTTGGTATTTGTGTTTATTTTCAAGTGACGATCTGTAGACCATAATTAGTGTTTTATTCAGAAAACATATCATGAAGATGACGAGTTTATGTATAGTCTTAATAATCGCAATGGAAGAAGTTGTAAAAGTTGAAAAAGCTTGCGTTATGTATATGTGTTGTTAAAGGGATTTACATGGAGGAGGATTTGGCAATCCGCGTCAGTCGTAATGGCGTAACCCGAACGTTTGTGTGCCTGCGGAATAATTCGTCAGATATACTATTAGAGCTAGGGATGCAAAGGTTCAAATTAACGAAATTGAGCCTGAGCAATTTAGAACGTTATAGGCCTTTTCTATAACAAATGTGAAATTATTGTTTCGCAAATAAATCATAATATTTCGTTGCTCAAAAGAAAGCGTTTGACAACGTAGGGCAGGACTGCAAATAATATTTTTTTCTTGAAAGGACACGTGTCCGACTAAGTCACCATTTTGGTCGGACAAAACAAAAATGAGGTCGGACATCATATTACAGTACTGCTTGATAAGCGAGCCTGCTAATTTAATGCGTTGTCATCACAGAGTAAACTACATGTAGTTTGCATTTAGAATAAAATGCGTTGGCGTTTGCGTTTGCGTAGGAAGGCCAAAAAATGTATCCGGACATTGTGTACGACCACAGTTGGGATTTCATCGGACATTGGCAAATTTTTGTCGGCCATTGTCCGATGACCGACTGTTATTTGCAGCCAAGTAGGGGACCCCTTCGAGTAAAGGTTTTAATTTGGCAATTAGTCTCAAGATTACTGAGTAAATTTATGGGTCACTCTTCCTTCTCAGATTTACCAAGTTTACTCAGCGATTCCCAAATTGGCTTCATTGACCCCCATGGTGTTCACTTTTCTGACAAGCGCCACAGAAGAACAGGAAAACGTTGGCGACTTAACGGGGATCGGGCAGAGATGGACGAAATACCAGATCAGTTTCTTCCTTACAAAGGAATCTTTGACTGTACGGAAGACGTGTTTTCCCAGGGATGCTACGATGGAACCCTGTTCCGTTTCCCCCTAAGGACCAAACCTTCTGATCTGTCGGGGACGCTCTACTCCACCGAGAAGATGGACACGCTGTTTGAAAGTTTTCAGGCTGACGCTCACTTGGTACTCCTGTTTCTCCAACACCTGGAATCGATTGCGCTTTACGTCAGAGAAGAGGCACAGTCTAGCCCTAAAAGAGTCTTTCAAGTGAAGATCGCTGACGAAAGCCTTCAAATGGTTCGGACGAAGAGGAAGGAGTTTCGCGCAAAGATCACACCTGGAAAAGTGATGACAGAATCCGTCACAGTCACTTACCCGATCACAATAGAGACAGTGAAGTTCGACTCACCCTTTGATGGAGGTATGAAACAGCATTCCTTCCTTGTCACAAACTACTTTTGTGGAGGAGAGGTTTCATCAAGATTCAAAAGTCTGATGACAGATAAGGAGCTTAACTATCTACCCACGGTAGGTGTTGCCATGGCATTGCCAACGGGTCCCAAACTGCAGACGCCCGACATCAAAGGCCACGTGTTCTGTTTCCTACCATTACCGGTGCAAAAAACCAGCTTGACAGGTTTGCCAGTGCACGTTAACGGCTTCTTTGCTCTGAGTCAGAACAGGCGTTATATCAAATCTCCAAATGCGGATCAAGAGGAACGGGAGAAGATTGGTCGGCAGCTGACTGACAAGTCCTTGTTGTGGAACAAGTGTCTTCTGGAGGAAGCCATACCCAGAACGTACGCCACAATGATTTTGGAAGCCATTAAAGAAAAATCCTTTTTCGTACCCAGGACCTCCATCTACAAGTAAGTACTATTTTATCAGTGCAATGATTATTTGAACAACAGCCTTGGGAGATTTACGGCACCTGGTAATTATTTAAAAACACAAAAACGTGGGAACGTGATGAACAGAGGCAGGTACTTGAGTAGGTTTGTGAAAACTCGAAAGTTTGTGTTAACCAGAGCCGCAGAAGTTTCGAGTTCTCTAAAGCTCACTCGATCGAGTTTTTGCATCAAGTTTTGTAAAAATGAAGCTATTTCCATTTCTTTTATGAAAGTAACCCATAATCATCAGTTTATGAATTGCTATTAGGGCATGTGATTTGTAGTCTCTGTAGTATATTGTTGGAAGTTGTCTGTCTATATGGATTTTTTTACAAATCTTTAAGGGACTTTTAAAAATATATTCTTATGGACATATTCACGAGATAATGATATGGAAATGTACTTTTTCAGAGCACAGCTCTGACAATGCTATGTTATTCAAACATTGGAAAATTGCATGCTTCGAAATTGAATTTATTTGTCACAAAACGTTAATCATGCGAAGTCTCCAATCAAGAATATTTGTTTGTACAAAGTAGAAGGTGACACGCTTACTAATGTCTTGCAGAGCGTGGCCAGACATCACCAATATTGACCAGAAGTGGTTGAAGCTGAAAGAGCCGTTGTTTCAGTTCCTGCTGCAGAGGAAAGTTGTTTATACTCAGCTAGGGTTTGGACAATGGCTGACGGTTCAAGAAGCCGTGTTTGACCGACTGCCGGAAAATGAAACCAAAAAGCTGCTTCAAAGAGTGTTACTAACAGCTGATGTATCTGTTGTCTCTGTACCCAGTCACGTCATGGACGCCATTGCTTCCTATTTCACTGTTCAGGAAATCACACCCAGTCTCACAAGAGCAACGTTGAGGCGAGCCCCGTCCTGTTACAAGAAACTTGATAGGCGAGAGAAACTGCTGCTTCTTCAGTTTTGTCTTAAAGATCGCAAATTTGCCAAACTTTGTGACTTGGAGCTGTTGCCTCTTTCCAATGGCGCCTTCACAAAATTTTCAAATCGGGCAGAGTCAATTTATATTTGCTCGCCTGACCATCCACGAAAACTTTTTCCCGGTGTAGACCACCGTTTCTTGGATGAAACACTCGATGCAGAGATCATTGGGAAGCTGAAAGAGGCAGCAAAGCAAGGTAAAACGTTTTCTTTATTGGATGAATGAATTACCTAACTTATCGACTTAAATATCGATACTAAGAAAAGGTTTCCTTGTCATAAGTTGCATGCGACCGCGAAAGTGAAGAGACAGTTCAATCGACAGAATGATTAAGTCATAAAATGACTTAACTAAAAATGTAAAGACGAGTGAAGCGTCGTGTGGGTTTAGTTGTCAGCCCAGTTTTATTCCTTTTGTTCTTTAACTATTTATTAGAAAATGTTTTGAACGAATCATTTTTGGTCTGTATTACAAAGTAGCACTTTTTGTTGTTATGCTTGTTTCACAGAGTGCACACAATTACGAATTCTTTGTGAAGATGATGTAGCATCTCTTCTTCAACAAGCCCTGCCGTCTGAGTGGGGTAAGGGAAATACAGTTTCTTGGTACCCCGAAGACAGAAACCATAACCATCCTCCAAGAGATTGGATTAAGGTCGTGTGGAAATATCTACAAGAACATTTCACCACTGCAGAGGATATTCTGAGCCTTGGAAAACTACCACTGATTCCACTCAACATGTCACAGACACCTGTAACCTTGACGCGACTTTGCTACCCCTCCAGAGTAGTTGTCAAACGCCTAAATAATGAATGCCTTGACGACACATTGGCAAATGTCTTAACTAAGCTTGGTTTGGTCATCATGAATGATTATCCCACCTTTATAAGCCACCATCCTGCTGTTCTGGGGACGTTTGTAAACCCACCGTCCGCGCAAGGCGTTGTGGAAGCAATGGTGATTTCGTCCAACACGATGACAGTTGGAAAGCCTTCAGAAATTGTACGTAAGGTATTATCCACCGGCGAGAAGCACCTCTTGAGATCATTTCTTGCCAAGGTCATACCATGGACCGTAGAGCCCGAGGAGTATAATCTTTTGTGTTCCCTTCCAGTTTTCGAAACGTTGTCGAAGAAGTTCGTGTCAAAAGAAGAAGGTTTATGTGCAGCGCCCGTTGAGCCTCTTCCAGTTTCTCCAAAACGAGACCTGATTGACATTACTCAAGACGATTCAAAGTCTTTGGCACACCTCTTAGACGTCAGGATCCTAAAGCCCACTGAATTGCTTTGCCGAGTGGTGTTTCCAGAAATAAAGCAAGGGAGGTACTCTGGAGAGCAGATTGACACACTCATGACGTATGTTTTGGACAGCTACGCAAGTGACATTCGTAGCAATGTTAATTTCAAGCAGAATTTACAAGCCTTGGCATTTGTCTCCAAACAAAGAGGGCGTGCTATGGCGTCAGACCTTTTTGACCCCAGAAACGTCATCCTGAAGACAATATTTGCCCGCGAAAATGTTTTCCCAACCGGCTCGTACACCAACCCTTCTGCACTCGTCATGTTACAAGAAATTGGAATGAAAAGCGATGATAGCATCACCGCAAACGATCTCTACCAAAGTGCCAAACAAGTAAGCATGCTTCCTCACTTGCTAACTGCAGAGCGGAAATCCAAAGCAATTTTGCAGTATCTTAGTAATAATCCCCTCAAACTTCTCGAGGAAATTAACAGACAACCGTTATGGACGTTACTAAGAGACATTCCATGGGTGTCAAGATTGCAACAGAGGCCCCCTAACTATCCTCCGGGACTACCATGGTGGGAAACAGGCGAAGAAGGCAAACACTTTTTTAAGCCAATTGAAATGAAGAGTCACCAGCTTGCAAACCTCATTGGAACGGTCATGCCTGTTGTAGAAGCACAACCATCAAATGAAATTTACCACTATTTTGGCTGGCAAAGCCAAACTGATGTCTTCCAAGTCGTACAGCATTTGCAAGCTGTGATCAGATCGTACTCCAAAGAAGAGAAACCGTATTACATGGTTGCGGTGAACAAAATCTACT
Organism: Desmophyllum pertusum; assembly: GCA_029204205.1. NCBI lineage: Eukaryota > Metazoa > Cnidaria > Anthozoa > Scleractinia > Caryophylliidae > Desmophyllum > Desmophyllum pertusum. The sequence goes on from MU826354.1 coordinate 1,252,425, forward strand.
CATATCTGAGCCGTGTAAACTACGCTGATGTGAAACAGGCATTGGAACGGGCTCAGGTCTTTGCTTGGGTATGGAATGGAGACGGATTTTCCTCGCCAAACCACGTGCTATCCAGCAAGCCACCCATTGATCTAACACCCTACATACATTCTCTTCCTTCTGACACGACGAAACACTCAGACCTGTTTTACCGTTTTGGTATGAGGCAACTAAGTGATCCAGCCGTTTTTGTGCAAGTTCTTAACATGGTAAAAGAGAAGTATGAAGATACAAGTGTCATCTTCAGCCCTGAGGAAGTAAAGCATGATCTTCAGCTATCCGTCAACATCTTGAATGATTTGGCAAGAGAGCAGTTGTCGGAGGAGCTTAAAGCAGAGATTGTTCTTCCAACGCACATTGAAGACAACTCATATGTCAGGCTTGAACCAGTGGAGCACTGCATGTACTGTGAACGTGAGTGGCTGAAGAGAGAGGGTGATGATGAAGACATCGACTATTTTTATGTACACCCCAATGTCCCAAACAGTACTGCTGAACGTCTTGGTGTCCCAACCCTCACGAATCGAATGCTGGACCCAGATGAGCTATCCATAGGAGAAGAATTTGGACAAGAAGAAAGACTTACTACTCGACTGAACCGACTTCTGGAGGAGTACACCGATGGATTTTCAGTACTGAAAGAGCTTGTTCAAAACGCAGACGATGCTGGTGCAACTGAAGTAAGATTCCTCTATGATGAAAGAACGAACGGGGATGCCATGACCTGTTTGATTGACGAAGGTATGAAAGGTTGTCAAGGTCCTGCTTTGTGGGTCTACAACGATGCAGAATTTAAAGACGAAGACTTTGAGAACATTGTAAAGCTGAATGAAGCAACAAAAGAGCATGACACTGAAAAGATTGGCAGATTTGGACTTGGCTTCAATGCAGTGTACAATTTGACAGATGTGCCCATGCTCCTAAGTCGGAACTACTTTGCGATTTTTGATCCTCACACTTCATACCTTGGGAAGGCCATCAAGAACAAAAGGAAGCCAGGAATGAAGATTGATCTTAACAAAGATGTCAAGAGGCTTCGCAAATTCACAAATCAGTTCAAACCGTTCAATGGCATATTTGGCTGTGATTTGCATCTAGACAAGGAGGACAACTCATTTGATGGAACTCTTTTTCGATTTCCACTGAGAACCACCGAGCAAGCTTTAAGAAGTGAGATAAAGAAGCTAGCCTACAACGACCAGCAAATGCGAGAATTGCTGCTTATGCTCGTCAATGGCGCCAAAACCTTACTCCTCTTCACACAGAATGTCCTCCGTGTCAGCATATTTTCTTTGAAAACATCTGCCAGTAAAGACCAAGATGCAACGTTGACGTTTCAAGTCACCAAGTCATTATCGCCAGCGGGAATAATTAGACCCTTGTCTATCCCTGTTACCCTTCCAGCCACGGCCAAAGTGCTGACTACAGAGGACCAGGATTTCTTGAAGCAATGCAACTTTCTTCAAGCATCATCACAAATTACTCGAGCCTTTAGGAAGGGGGTTTCAACCAAACTGGTAAAATCGTCTATGAAAGTTGACATCGAATGCAGTTTGACAGAGTACGGTCAACGTTTCTTTGAATCTGGTGTGTCTTTGAATCGGGAGTGTAGTACCTGGCTTGTAGTGTCCTCCATGGGCAATGGTCAAGCACTGAAGTTTACAAAGAATGATTTGAGCCTCCTTCCATCAGCAGGGGTAGCTGTTCAGCTCGATCCAAATGGTTCTGACACCTCTTTGCCCTTGCCTATTATGAAGAGTGTTGACGGATTTGATGTCAATGGGATCCTTTTCTGCTACCTCCCACTTCCAATCCACAGTGGCCTTCCTGTACACATAAATGGAACATTTGCATTAGCTGCTAACAGACGTCATTTGCAGGAAAGACTTGAAGACGACAAGAAATGCTTTGGAGTGGATTGGAACAATGTACTTATGCAAGATTCCATTTCTTCGGCGTATCTGTGTCTTCTTGAGGATCTGAGGTCCATTGCTCCTGCTGACGGATCTTATAAGTTCCATTCATTGTGGCCAAAAGCTCACGCGTTACGCATGCATCGTACCTGCTGGCCACTTATGAAGTCTTTCTATTTACAGATTGCCATAGGAAGTTACTCACTGTTTTCAGATGGACAGAATTGGCTAAATATTAATGAAGTAGTATTTCTTGATCCAGAGTTTCGAAAGGAGCCTCTAATAGGAGATGTCTCGCTAAAGTTTTCCAGCTGTTGATGAAAGGAGCCGCAGCGGTCATTGAAGTTCCCCTTGATGTCTTAAAGTCTTTCGAAAGTTGTGGACTGGAGGAAGTACTACAGGCCAAAATGTACAACAAGGGCAGATTTTTCCGTGAAATGTTCTTCCCAAACATCTCTACTGACACTGTGCCTCCAAAGTTGAGAGATGAACTGGTGTTACATGCTTTGGATACCAACTATGATGATCTGATAAGGACGCATACTTGCATTCCAGCTTCACCATTGGGTAAAACTCTCAAATTTCCTTCTCAACTCATACACCCAGGCAAAGACGCAGCTGCTCTCTTTTCCCCCGAAGATGGAAGGTTTCCATATGGGACAAAAGAGTCTTTCCTCAACTCTCGACGACTGGCAAAACTTGAAGATCTGGGAATGGTATCGGATTATCTTCCTTGGCAGGAGATCGCAGAAAGAGCCGAAAGCATCCATAGACTAAATGCAGCCAACTGTGAAGCAGCATCTAAGCGGATTAGGGCATTACTAGCATTTATGGAGAAGACGATGAAATATATAGATGAAAACCCTCCAACCGATGCCATTCAAAGACGCATTTTGGAGGCAAAATTTCTTCCTGTTCTCAAGAAACCAAATGGCTTCCCTCTTCCTTGGAAAGGCGACGATTTCGGAAGCAAAGTGCTGCTTGCACCTAAGGATGTCTTCCTGGAAGAGCAAAAGTACCTTTTGTGCTGCACGGAACCATTAGTCGGGGTGTTTATCCCTCGAACTGTTAAAGCGTTACTGAAGCTGAACGAAAGGCGCGTGACTTTAGGCCATGTAATAGCTCAACTAGAAGTAGCTATGTCCACTACAGTTGAATTGTCAGAGGTCACTGCATATAACGAGATAAGCTCTTTGTGCAACACTGCTTACTCGTGTCTACAGGGAGCGCTTGGTCCAAATGCTGAGACCATCAAGCAACAGTTACAGGACAAGAAATTTATCCTTGCAGGAAGAGAGTTTCTCTGTGCTAGCCAGGTGGCCTTTCAGCTTAAGATTGACTGCTCGCCATATCTCCACAAGCTTCCAGAACCGTTGGCGGTAGCCTTTCCTGAACTGATGAAAGTGGCTGGTGTCAGGGAACATTTCGAAGAGAAAGATTACATTTCAAGTCTACAACAAATGAAAAGGCTCTTTTCTGAACCGAACTTGACGAACAAAGTCTTCAAGTTGCAGTGCATCTGGCAGATCAACTGGGAGAAACTCTGAGAGTTTCTGGAAGCGGTCCTTCTAAAGTACAAGAAAAGTGGGGAGCTGTTTACCTTCCTGACTCTACAGGAGTTTTGCGACCAGTACCTGAGCTTTGCATCAAGGACTGCCCTTGGATGGAAGATGAAATAGGAGTGCATTTCGTCAATACCAAATTCCTTGGCCAACTTGTGATTATGTGGGTGTTAAAACACGAAGACAAGAAGCCTTGCGATACAATGTTGTTGGGATTCCTTTTGGACAGAATGAGAAACTCACAAATCGCCTGAAGCGTCTTCTAACATGCTACCCATGCGAAAAGGAAATTTTGAAAGAACTTCTTCAAAACGCAGATGATGCACAAGCAACCGAGATTTGTTTCATAAAAGACCCGAGACACCATCCCGATAAAAGAGTCTTCGAAGATAGTTGGCAACCACTACAGGGTCCTGCCTTATGTGTCTACAACAACAAGCCTTTCACCAATGCAGACATCGAAGGAATACGAAACCTTGGGGAGGGTAGTAAGGGCGATGACCCAAACAAGACTGGCCAGTATGGCGTCGGATTCAATGCCGTATACCATTTAACTGATGCACCGTCGTTCATTTCAAAAGGAAAGGAGATTGGAGATGTTTTGTGTGTATTTGATCCACACTGCAAGTACGCTCCTGGTGCAAGTCCGCAAGAACCTGGACGAATGTTTAAAGTTGGTACAACACTCCAGAAAAATTTCCCTGATGTTTTTCCTTGTTATCTAGGAGACCATTTTCCGAGAGATAACGCAACCATGTTCAGGTTTCCCTTAAGAACAGAGCAAATGGCTCGGGAATCCAAGATATCGTCAAGTTCTGTATCACTGGAAAGGATAGACACAATGATGGAAGAGCTGAAGAATGAGTTGTTTGAAGTTCTCCTCTTTGTAAACAATGTAAAGAAGATAACCCTCTGTGAAGTCAATGAAAAAGCGGGAATCTAGTGAATGCTTATTCAGTTGAAGCAGTGATGTCAAAGGAGGATGAAGACAAACAAAAGCATTTGCTAATTACATCAAGCAGATTGGAAAGTTAGCAAATGAAAGAGGGCAGATCCTGCCAACTGAGATTCCAGTAGCAAAGGTGTCCTATGTCTTACACATTACAGACACTCTTGGAAACGAAGAAAAGTGGTTAATAGTCCAACAGATTGGCTTTGACAAGTCTGTGAATAGAAGTATTGTTGACGCCTTTAAGGACCATCAGCTTGGAATGCTTCCTCGAGGTGGAGTTGCCTGCCTTTTGGAAAAGAAAACTCAGAGGTACGTACAAAGACGAAAGAAAGCGTACTGCTTCCTGCCACTCCCATTAGAAACTAACCTGCCAGTTCACATTAACGGACACTTTGCACTGAAGCACGAGTCGAGAAGAGATTTGTGGACAGATGGTGGATATCGGAGTGACTGGAACAGTGCCTTGTTGAGCGACGTCGTGGCATCCTGCTATCTCACGCTGTTGGTTGAAGTGCGGACGTTCCTTAAACTGCCCATCGCCCAAGGTGCAAACCCTTGTACCGAAAATGAGATCTTGCAAAAGATTGAAGCGTACGAAAGCTTTTTCCCCCGTCATCCTCAAACAGATCAGTATTGGAAGACATTGGTTGATTCTGTTTATCACGAAATAAACAGGCAGAAATTGCAAATTCTACCTGTGGTTAGAAGCAGAGCCTCCAAAAGTACCACTGTGGCTGACGTTACGTGGCTTCCGCCAACTGGCAGTGGAAGGCTGCAAGCAGTTTTTAACAACCTTGCAACAACAGGTCCCTTTGCCACGTCACCTAAGAAGGATACAGACGAGAACCAAACGAAAGTGCGAAAGATGTTTGAGGCGATATTACTTGAAAGTGGCTTTAACCTCGTGGCCTTTTCCTTGGCGCTGCATGAATCATTTCAGCGAGCTGGTGTGCCAACATGCAGCATTTCGCCTAGTTGTGTGATCGATTTCTACAACACATTCAGTTCCCAAGATCCTTTGTGTACGATTGGACCAATTCCCTGTGGCGTTAATGAAACATCACTTAAAGATGCTCTTGGAGTAATTGTTGTGTTGCTGTACTGCAAAGGTGATGAACACTTTCTTGATAAGCTGCCAGGTCTTCCACTTCTTCTTACCCAAGATAACCGGCTTCAATTGTTCTCGAGCAGACAGCCCAAGTTCCTTTCTCGATATCAAGATCTTCTGCCAGGTTCTCCGCATATTTTTCTTCATGAACAAGTGTGTAGGAAGGTATTCAGTGATACTGCAGCCATAAAGTCGTCCGTTTTGAAGACTTTAGATGCCAATGCATTCGCCACGAACTTGCCTCAAACATTGCCGTGGGAACGTTATGGAAAGGGCAAGTTTGTTGAGTGGTTTCCAAACCAGAAAGCCACACCCAACCAACGATGGATATTCAGGGTATGGGTTTTCCTTCACGAGATTTTAAGAGATGTTCTGAATGATGCAAACATGGATGAGGAGAGCAAGGTCCTCAACATCAAAACAGCTCTTGAACCCCTATCTAATTGGAGCATTCTTCCAGTTACTGAAGCAAAGAGCGTACAAAGATGGACTACTCTGCTTTCATTTCTTCAATCCAGGATGCCCCCTCCCTTACAACATATTCTTGTGCCCTTGGGACGTGCAGCATCTGTCCTTGATTTCAAAACTGCCGATTCTACAAGTATGAAACTTGTTGACGTCTTGCGAAAACTTGGCCTACCTGAACTTAACTCTTCTGTACTCTCCACTGCGAGCTCAGGTACATCCATGTACTCATCTCTAAATTCCGTTAGTCTCGCTTGTATGATGGTATCGTCCCTGAAGGTGCCCTCGTCACTTCTTACGTCACTTGACCAAAAGATGGACTTAGACCCGCAGTCACTAAGAGGAAGATTGGAATCACAAGAGTGTATAACAATCTTAGAGTACTTCAGTAGAAGTGTGAGAAGCCTGCGAGCTGACGACAGGACCACCCTTCAAAGACTTCCTTTTTATCAGGCAACAAATGGTGGCATGATACAACTCGATGATCGTAAAGTTTGTGTACTACCAATTGGTATACCAAGAAACGAAATAGACGTGTTGGAGCGTGCGTTAAGTGTTATATTTTTGGAATCCTGGTCAAGTCTCTCCGAGTTGTTCAAGTTCCTGGAACTCCAATGCGTTTCTGCTGTTGACGTGTACTGTACCTTTATTCTGGCAAAGTTCTCCATTCTCAGCAAAGAGGCCAGACATTGTCATCTGGAATACATCCGTAAATCAATTGTGGAAAATCCTTCTACAAAGGATGGTGACAAACAAAGGATACTGCAATGTTTGTCAAATACTCCCCTCGTTCCTTCAGCGGATGGTGCTCTGAAAACTGCATCCTGTTTTTACGACCCTGAAATAGATGTTTTCCACATCATGCTTCCAGAAAGCATGTTCCCATCGAAGCCTCTCAACTCGCCAGAATGGTTGATGTTTCTGCGAAATATAGGTCTGGTACATAAAGTTACCAAGGATGATTTCAAGAGATTTGCCACAGAAGTTGCACACGAAGCCGCGTTAGCACCAAATGAGAACACTTGCAAGAAATCTAAAGTTCTGGTCAGTCATCTCATGCACCGACACAATGTGGTGGCTGAAGGACTGTTACAATGTATCTGCGACATTCGTTTTGTGGCCGGGGAGCCAGTTAGAGAAGCACTTCGAGCACTTTGTCTACCCTTTGGAGGCGTCGTAGGTCGTCAGATTCCATTTGTTGCATTCAAAGGAGCAGTTCCTGCTGATCAAGCCGAAATTGTTTGGACGAAAGCTCGTTTTCTTCCTTGGTGGGCGGTCCCAAGATCTCGTCGTCAGGAGCTCAACCGCCCTCCTCGTGTCCCCATTGACGTGTACTGTAATGCATTTGTCACTCAACTCCAGATTGTAGAGAAGCCATCGGTAGATCTTGTCGTTTCTCACTGCCAAAATATATGTTTGCAACTTTCAAGAAACAGCGAGGGAACAAATGCTTTACCTTATGATCAATGTCGCACGGTAATGGCAGTCATGGAACGTATTTACAAATTTTTGCTGAACAAACCGATCTCAAACAGTGATGCAAAGAAAGTCCTCGAAAATACACCTTGCATTTCGGTTGAATATGGAAAGAAATTCATTCTTCCTCGTCAAGCAGTCCTCGAGCTGTATGAGCACCTAGAGATTAAGCCATTTCTTTACAGAATTCCTAGAGAA
>MU826354.1:1860637-2029102 GCA_029204205.1 Desmophyllum pertusum
GTTTGAAGTTCTTAGCCATCGTAAGACAGCTTCCTTCTGGGGATATATATTGATCATTAAGTTCATTCCAAGGGTATAGAAAAGGGATGCAGTGTTTCTACTGTAGGTATGTGAAAGCTGGGGTACCATTTTCATAATTTCTATGGAAGGTAATGAAAGGGGTACCATTTTCCATGGAAGGTATATGAAAGGGGTACCTTTTCTGTCAAAAATGGTATATAAAAGGGTAAGGGTCGGACCTCTGGGCGGAGCCTCCCCGTATAAAACTTGTTTGAGTACCCCCCGGGATTTGAGAAAGGAGTTATTCGGTTTGTAATGAGCGTGGGACAAAGACAAAAATATGTGACCTTCTGCATACCAGTCTGATGTATATTTTTATGGCTGCAAAATTAATTATGGCTCAATTTCGAATTTAAAACATTTGTATGGGAAATCATGCACAACCTATCCTATTCAATAACCCAATGCTTTAATTTTTTGGCGAAAATTAAAAAGCCTATAAAGTTCTTACTTCAAATAAGAATATGGCTCTAAAACTACACATAACCAATAAACGATTTTGAAATGATATTCCTTGTTATTCAATTCCTTCTTTTAGTTATAGACATTTCAATATTATTGTCACAAAAACTTACCAAAAATATCCTCAAACATAGAATCATGTTGGAAAAATTCTCTATTGAACAAAACAGAATAATAATGTCAAACAAGGCCTTCGTAATTACAGTGGAATCCAGATTTCTCAAATCTCCGAGAGAAAAGAAAATTGGTTCGAGAAATCGGGAGTTTAAAATATCGGAGGAAAAATTACAGTGAAACAAGTCCAAGGGAAACGACTTTTGGTTCGAGTTATCTGGATTTTTGAGAAATCGAGGGTTCGAGAAATGAGGATTCCACTGTAATAGAATAAAGCGAAATATGAAATACACCATCGAGCACATGGCTTGCAAGATGACAGCTAAACGTATTGAACCAAAATCAGGCTTCCGAAGTTCAGTTTTAAAATTTTAGTTTACCGGTGATTAAAAATTGGAGCCCATCACAAAAAAAGATAACATTAAAATTAGTCTGTTAACCAAGTTTGGCATTTTTTCATTAGATTGCAACTATGTAGAAGGCTTTCAAAAATCAGAAAAATTATAGACTTTGTATGGATTTGGGGGACGCCATCTCTGAATTAGAGACATTTGTAATGGAATTTGGACGACCTTTGACAGCTTACAGCCAGCTGGTTATTATGCAATGTAACATATATAACCAAACTTGGTACTAATTAAACTTACTCATTTTTATGCGATCTTTCTGCTGACGGGATTCATTTCTTAATATGATGCAATTTGAGCAATGTAGGGAACTGTCTCTTTTTGGAACTTCAGAATGGGCAATACACTCTGAACATGACCCAACATTGCCAGTGCATAACTTCTGTCTAGATTCTGTCAGTTTCTGCTGCAGGAAGCGACTAAGAGTACTGCTACTCCCCTTGATGGATGCTACAAGCAATGTAGTCCATCACAGGTTATCCAAACAGTTCAGCTGATGTTGTTCTATACTCAAATTCTATTCAATGCAGTAAACACAGTGGCGGATCCAGGGGGAGGGTCGGGGGGGTCCGGACCCCTATCAGACCTGAGGAGTTTATTGCTTTTTCCATTATCCATAGCAAAGCCAGCCAAAATGCACTTTTCAGAGCCTGAAATCTCAAAAAAATTCCTGGGAGAGGCCTCCAAACACTCCCCTCCGTGCCTTTTAGTAATAACTCAGTACTGCCATCTACTTCCAAAAACTATCCCTCTACTTCACATTTTCGGGAAAAATCCTGGGATCCCCCCCCCCCCCCCCCCCTATCAAAAAATTCCTGGATCCGCCCCTATCAGGCCACCGTAGCACTGCCACAAAACATCATCTTACCTAAATATCTCATTTGGGTCACGGAAATGGAAATCATGTCCGAATCCTGCAAAGCCTCCCATAGTCGGACCTCCACCACCACCCCCTGAAGAAAAAATAACATAAAATGCTATCAGGACATTTGGAAGTGTCACAGATACTCTAAGTACACAGTCATACATATCATGTACCTTTAAAAAATCCAAATCTGGGAGGTCACCAATTTTGCGACCAAGGAGTTGAACTAGCTCGGGACTACCGAGAACAAATCCAGCTAGTGGTAGGGTAATTAGGATTTGAACCAGGAACCTCCAGATTTCAAATCCAACGCCCTAAACCACTCGACCCCACACACTGCCTTCCCCAAAAACTTCCTTCAGTTTAGTGGTAAATTATTTCTGTATCATGCAAAATAATGAACCAATAAAACGCTGACCTCCTGTTAATCCTTGTTTACCATATCTGTCATAGATTTTTCTTTTCTCGTCTGTTATAAGAACAAACAAAGAAAGAACGGTTAGTGTAGTGGGGAAAAGGGGAAAGCGCAGGAGTTAAGGGAAATTAAAGTCTACGGGAGAAGAGAGGAAAGCGGGATTCCCGTAGGTTGCATGTGGATTATTTCTGTACATGTGGAGATCAACCTCAAGGCTTAATTGAAGGGACTATCCAACTTATAGTTTCCTTCGCAGCCGTTATTTCGCTTGTTATGCAACGCTCTCCTCCCACTAATGGCTACTTAAAACCAAACCACATTCCTCAAAGGAATGCGGTTAGGAATGCGGTTCGGATTTAAGCAGCCACTTGTGGGGGAGGAGCCAAATAACGGCTGCGAAGGAGACTATATTCAACTTACTGTCTGACAGGACATCATAAGCTTCTGATATCAGTTTAAAGTTTTCCTCGGCTTCCTCTTTGTTTATCGGATTTTTATCTGGATGCCATTTTAGAGCTAATTTCCGATATCTGTAACATGAAAAAAATACCAAAAATAAAATTACCCGGTTAATACGACCAGTCAAAATACCTGGTGAGACTGCTGAATGAAAACAGACACAGTCTGACAAACAATAACGCATTTTAGTGAATGCTGTCCGGCAAAGTTGTTAGTGATTAGCGTGTTCAATTTATAGCGGAATTAAAGGCTGGTATAGTTGTCATGGCATTATTTAGAAGGGTGTAGCACCATAATTTGACCCTACCCCGTTAATACATGTACGACCAAATTTTCATGGCCCGAAGGTGGTCATATTAACGGGGTTCCACTGTACAAACTAAGTAAAACTTCAATTTTATTACATTATATTATTACATATATATAGCATACTGTCACTGTGTCCAAGTTTGTTTGTAAACAAAATAACAAATTTGCTAATGACCCAGTCTGTCTCTCAAATGGGCAGGGGGCCCTTGCAAACCCAAGCTTCAAAATTCTGGTTCCCCCTCTGGGAAGCTGAACACAAGTGCATGCATATATATATATAATATATTTCTCTATTTCTAAGTATCAGTAGCCAGTTTGTCTAGCTAGTGTGATCATCTGGTGAGGGTTAAAGTCCTGAGAAAGTACTGTTGTTAATTGGTGACTGACATTTTGACAACCTCTTCAGAAGGGGCGGCGAAAAAAATTACAGGTCTCGTAAAATTTTAGTTGAATTTCACGGGTCTCCCAGTCTCGTTTTTTGAGCAGTTGTGTATGTCTCGCAGTCTCAATTTTTTCGTAAAGCCATTTCAAAGTCTCAATTCGGTCTCACAATTTAAAAAAATTCAAAAAGTTTTAGTCTCACAGAGAAAAACGCAGTCTCAAATTTACCATTCGCCACCCCTCTCAGAGTCTAAGTAAAAATGTATTAGTCAGCTAGTCAATGGTGTAAGTCTGGTCCTATATACTGAAACTGATTAGTCAGTTTAGCCATGATCAATGTTATTGAGATTCATGTAAATTAGTTTGTAAACTGTTGATTGGTCAGTTGTTGTCAGTTTCGATCCATCCATCAACTGACTAACACATTTCACCTTGACTCTGAAGATGACTTACTCGCACAGGTTGTCGAAAATGTCAGTCACCAACAACAGTCCTTTTCAGGACTACATGTACACTCACCCGGACAAAATTATCACAAAAAAAATTGCAACATTATGCCTGCCAACAAAATAAACTTGTACCATGGGATTAATTTGAATTTTGATTGGTAAATTCAAGGAATTTTGCCCATCAATATGAGAAGGAATGAATGTTTTTCAACAAGGCTTATGTATAAGCTAATTATTAGCTGGTTCTGTCCTCCTGTACCAGTACACAAGAACCAATACATTATAACCCAAACAACACACTAAAGCTACACAATGACTCCTAAACAAAAGAAACAAAATGCTAATGCCTTGTTCACCCGGCACACCAGGACAGAGCCTTGCAATTAGAGGCTTTAAATTAGGCCTGCAAACACAATAAAAAGCTTAGGATCATGGATAAACAACTCTTAATTTTTCATTGCCTGAGATCTCTGATACAAAAATTACTATATACCAAGCCTGTGACACGGAAATAATTTTATCAGCAGAAGAACTACATAATAAAAATCAGCCTGTGTATCTTTTATTGGCCAGAAAAAACCTTGTTACGTGGAAGCAGGGCAGCTTAACATAATTCGTTAATCAAATTCCGGGTTCGATGTTATGCTAAGTATAAGCAGAAAACAGCTTTAAAATTACGCGTATATGAAATCAAACTCTGATTGAACAAATCTCTGACACAGGATAAGAACGGAAAGCATCAATGCAGACGATAAGAAGCTGAACTGATGTTTTGGTCAAAGTGAATAAGCTTATAAATATATATTGAGAATGCTATTGAAAAATACAATGTCAGAACAACGTATCAAAAACAACAGTGACACATACAATACAATATTTAAGTACCAGCATAATTCAGTCGGCTACCGTGCAATGCAGACGTAATTTACAACATTCTGCCTACATGTTCAAGGTTATGGACTGAGCTTTCTTTGAAGACTCGCAAACAATGCGAAATCTGGTAAGACTTTACGTTGTTTCGGAAGTAGCTAAAATCGCCACTTTGATGACGTGCATGCAATCCGATCAAATGCCTAAGTTTGCAAAACATGAGAAGACTTACGCTTTTTTGATGTCTTGTTCGCTTGCACTCTTTGGGACTTCCAGAATCTTGTAGTAATCTGACATTTTACAAAATGTAACGTTCGACAAGAAACAAGTCTACAGAAGTTAGTACATTTCAATTAGAATCATCTAAAGCTCGGAACTATTCCGAGCCTCTCTTTGGCGTCCGAATTAATTACGAAGATTTCCGTCATTGTGTCGTCATATAAATTCCGGGAAATGCCCGCCGATAATTTCTTCCGTGTGCCATGTGATTTTTTGTCGATTTTTTACAATGCTCCTCTCACGGCGTACCGGAGGGCCACCGGAGTGGTTTTCAGGGAGGCCCTGAAATAAAAATCACAACGCTGAAATCCTAGTCAAACAGAGGGAAAAGCTGACTCGTCTCCAGTCTTCTCCTGTGGGTAAAAAATCATCCGCGTCTCGACTGGGCACGAGTCTGATGTTTTTTTACTTTTTTCATGCGGAGAAAAAAAGGGACATTTTTGGGGTTACGTTCTGGGCCATTGGACTTTTTGGGGTCTAGCTTTAGTCTAACGGGATTGTTTGGAGTCTAAAAATGTGAATAAGTAGCAAAGGACCGCGAACGAAAATGCTGCTGGTATACGTAGGATCTGTAAAAGATCAAATCAGCCAAAAATAGAAATAAAAATGAAGTGAGCAAGGCTGATACTACGTAGAACACTTAAAGCGACAACGACATGATAGAGTCCAAACTGAAAGCCAAAAATGCAACCGTGGACAGCTGTTTCGACCTGGTTGGGCCTCGTCAGCACGGTGTAGCCGCATAAAACAGAACAACCAGCTAGAAGGCCAATTGTCTACTGAATGCTCGTGGTAATGACCTCAGATGAGCTCAAATTCAAATGTTTGCCAATTGGCCAACGCCACAGCGAGTGACCCTGAGTAACCGGCAAAGAATTTGAAATATCATGTCGTTGTCGCGATAAGGAAAGTGATGATAGACATAAACTATCCCACAGCGAATACATGGGCAAAACCATGTAAAAAAATTTTACATGTCCACGGTTGCATTTTTGGCTTTCAGTTTGGACTCTATCATGTCGTTGTCGCTTTAAGTGTTCTACGTAGTATCAGCCTTGCTCACTTCATTTCTAAAAATGTGGCCTCATTCGCACCTGGCCCGTCACTAATATACATGACTGCTCCCCCCCCCCCCCCCCCCCCCCCCCCCCCTGGGGTCTCCTGGGGTAAATTTACTAGCCCTGTCAATAATTGTGACGTTGCCAAAGTCTCTTGAAGGGTTAGGTGGACAAAGAGCCTGGAAACGGGGCAAGAATAGCTGTGGAGTTGATAGCCAAGGGAGGGAGAAGGTACCCCTGGGATAAGAAGGTAACACCTGGTATCTTAGGAGCACGTGGCATTTGTCGTCACGACAAAAATAACTATGATGATGAAAAGTAAGTTTTAAAAAATTATTAAACAAGTCTTATCGTGTAACGTATTTTTATTTAAAATAACAAAAAATAGAAATGAAAATGGTCGGCTTTTCCACAGTGTAAATAAAAAATATAAGGCTGGTGTTACACAAGTTTTTTAACATGAATAATGTTTAGCTGTTTACATTACAATCTTCTCGTTGTCAACCAGAAAAGTAACATTATAACATCTTACAGTGCTGCATAGCAACTAGATCACCGACTTCATCCTGATTACAACATTATTTTTTTTCTCATTTTTTCTTTTTTTTTCTTTTTTTTTCTTTTTTTGCAATTAAAAATGGTTGGTCTTGTTCAAGAGTTTAAGACCCCATGATTTAAACGGAACACTGAAATAAAGTCGGATAATAATGAAGACGGTGTAAAAGTTTCGCCTTCAAAAACGTTTCATCGTCGAGAAGGAATCCAGCAAACATTATCAAAGTTGATCTCAAACAATTTTTTGTTGTTTGTTGTTTTTTTGTTTTTTTGTGTGTTTTTTTTTCTTTACAATAAAATATAAAAATAGTCTTTTCACAAGTATAAGACCCCGTGGTTTCAGCGCAAACTTAAAAGTAGTAACGAATTCAATATGTAATCAGGGTTTTCACGATTTTCAAAATTAAGGATAATACAAAGTATGTATTCATCAGCTCTATGCCTTTTTATCAAATTAACCATTTGTACGAAAAGAAAGTTGAAAAAGATGAAAATCAAAGAAGCATTGAAGCAAAATTCCATCCAGTTTTCATAGAGTAGAAATTGATTCATCAAGTTATTTTTCGGAAGAGTAGAGATCCTCATTCAGGTTGATCTCGACCATAACAGATTCGTCATCACTGGTCCCCGACCCGTCAGCGTATCCTGAGAGAGGCGTCTCTGTTTCCTCATTTTTTCCTGATATAATCTTCAGGTTCCACCACATCCTCATCCTCCGAGTCCACGAGAGCGTTTTCAGGATATCCCTGCGAGCCTCTTCGCTGTCTCCTTAAACCTTCCATTAACGCCTGCGCAGTGGTGTCTGATTCATTTCCGGTTCCGGTTCCTGTTCCGGTTCCGGTTCCGGTTCCGGTTCCTTGTTCCATTTTGCTGATGGGATCTTCAGCCTCTGAGCTTCCCTGCTCAGAAGCACGACTGCAATGAACGAAAAACAGACATCAACACTGTAGCTACAAGGAACTTAGTGCGGTAAAATTATAGCGGGTGTATGTTGGAGGTGGGAACCCCATATAGAACGGGGCAGAAACCGGGTCAAGTCCAAAAACGAAACGAACAGGAGGAAACGGGAAACGATACCTCCCTGGTCTCCTACCCCACAACATACTCCGCTCCATAAATTGTGCTGAAATGTTGTAGCCAGGAAACTGATTTTATTGTTTGAAGGTGTCGATGAAGATTGCAAATGTCTTCCTCTCACCTGAAAAATTTGTGCCTGTAGTGTACAATGATCCAGCAAACAGCAGCCACAGAGAGCAAGCCCATAATAGTCAAGACAATCGCACCAGCCACCATTAAAGGAGTAAAACAGCGAGCACTTCCATCATGATGAAAATGAAGGTGAGGTAAACCTCCTGCCAGGTTGTAATGGTGGTGTCTGTCGCCTGTGAAAGTACAAGCAAGTAAAAATAAACTGGGTTATGTGGCATCGTGATTAGATTTAAGTCTCCCAACCTATATTATTAGAAATGCATGACGGCTGTTAGGGAGAAGTTGTATGTCGTTAATAACAGGGAACTTACCATCCATTTTGTGAGTTTCCTTGGTCATTAGCGGCATCATTTTTTGACATTTAATCTTGTGTCCATCGAATGCCTTCAGTCCAGCTTTCTCCCTCAGCACGTGTTTCAAGGTGTAGGTAGTCGCATGGTCACAGTCCAAAGGGTTGTTGCTGATAAACCTGCGAACAAACAAACCAAACACTGTCAGTTGTTTGATATAACTGGAGTCTTTGTTCAGGAGAAGATTGTCAAGATTCTATCGAATGAAGACGCGAGCAAGAGAGAGCTAAGAATACAGACATTTAATAGAGTGATTTCTGACGTTCTTTTTTCAGTTTGCGCACGTATTTTTTGTCAAAGCTTTTTTAAATGAACTTTTTCATTTCCGCGCGCATTTTTGTTTCTTTTGGGAGCCAATCAGGTGCAAATATTTTTTGAATGGCTTTTTTCATTTGCGCGCGCATTCTTTTGTAGCCAATTAGGTTTAAAGATTCCAAGCTAGCGCGTTTTTCGGGACTGGATGTGTTTTAGTTGAAGATTCGCTCTATGATTATTTTGGTTTAACTTATATGGAACACCGCTCTTCTATCAACTTTTGAAAGGGTCAACACTTCACTTACAAGTTTTCCAGGTTGGTGTAGGAGTTCACGTCTTTCTCGTGAATATGTTTGATTTTTCCATAAGTTACGTCCCTGTAGGTAAACAAACAAAAGAATCATAATAACCATTTTACTGAAAAAAATATTGCAGCCCTTGCGCGGTGTTCAGTAATACTTCGTCCTTCTGTTTTTCAAAATTTCAAGATTTCATAATCTCTTCCAAAAAAATGCTTAGAAATTTGTTCTTTTTCTTCAAAACGAAGATCCAGACGACCGAACTTCGCAGTAAGCAATTTTGACTTCCGCTAACTGTCCATCATTGAACTAAAAACTATTTCCATTTGCTGAAGTCTTTAAAACCATTTGAATGCAAATTGAACTAAAAACTGTTTCCATTGAAGTTTTTAAAAACCATTTGAACGCAAAAATGGGGACAGTTTTCAATTTTTTGCGGATTACTTACAAAGTTTTGACTTTCGATGAAAAGCCAAACACGGGAAATGTTTCCATTCCTCGGCATCTCACCACGGAGAAGTCGTCACTGCAGTCGCACTGCAGGGGACATTCATCTTTCGCTTGAGCAAAAGATAACAAAACAATCACAATAAGCACAATGCTTAGTTTTCTCGAAATCATCTCGAAGCAGTCCAAAAACGCGCGAACGAAATTAAACCGAAGTAAACTCGAGTGATGATTAACACTTTGTGACGTCACACTTAATGTGGTAATGCCGCGCGCGCGAGGTTAATTAGCCACTTAAGACGTGACGTCATTATAAGGCGAAAAAGGAAACCACTGATCTCCGTACAAAATATGTATATATTTAATTAAATTTATTAACTGCAACAATCTGATATAGTGACATCGCACCAAATGATTTTAAAACTTCTCAGGAATGGTATACTGTGCTTCCAGTGCTGGCCGCACAGGTTACGCACTGGCCGCACAGGTTACCCAAGCAACATTTCAATTAAACAATAAACTTGTGTTCTAATGGTGCCGGAAAGTAGCTGGTGTATTCCACGCAACCTATCCATCTGGAATACTTGAATTATGAGTTTTTACTTTTTTAATTTTAGTATGGTTACTGCCTCCAGAGTTGTGTTGTAGTTCGGGCCGTTGTAAAATCGTCATCCACTTTGCGTGACATATACGATCTGTCGTGTTACCTCGTGTCGTTGAAGTCACACTTGTCACGCATATGAGTCTCCAGGAGCCAGTCGTCGTACTCAAATTATAAATGTAAAAAGCTTGCGTCTCAAATATTAAAGAGAAGAGTTTTAACGTGTCTCGGCGGAATGTTCTTGCATTTAGTGACCAGAACTGGATTTGTGATATCCTCTAACACATACCGGCACCATTAGAACAGGTTGTTATTGGTTAATTGCAACTACAACGTACGCTTGGGCAGCCTGTGAATTTGCACAGTAAACCTATCTGCGTAGCAGGCGCTGTAGTAAAATAGAGCGCGACGCGAGAAAGGAAACGCGCATAAATCAACTAACTCGCCTCTAGACTCTCGTGTTTCCTTCCTCGCGTGCTGAACTCTCGCGCACTATTTTACTCCAGCGTGTGCTGGCGTGTGCTACGCTTGGGTGCTACGCCTCGCGCGCGCGTAATTGCTATATTCTATGTGACGTCACAAAGTGTTAATCATCACTCGAATCTACTCGGTTCAACTTTTCGTTCGCTGTTTATGTGCGTTTTTGGATTGTGCTTGTCCAGATTATTTTGTCATTTTTCGCTCTAGCGACGGATCTATGCCCCTACAGTGTGATCGCAATGTGAAAATTCCCCGTTTGACCGGCATAGTTGTGTAGAGCTGCTTGCACTGTGCTGGCGTCACAGGCTGCCTGGGCGATGTTGCAATTAAACAATTAATGGTTTTCTAATGGCACCGGTATGTGAAGGATACCATGTATTCAATCGTTGGAGAGTAAATTTAAGCGAATCCGCCGGTACAAGCTAAAATTGCTCCTCTCTCATACTTGAGAGTTACGTTCTTACACTTTTCATTTTAGTATGGTGGCGTGACGAGGACATTCTTCCGTGTCGCCACGTGTCGTTGAAGTCACGCATGTCACGCGAAGGGAAGATTTCCGTTTTCGTAGCATCCAAAAAACTATAAAAGATATTTCGTGACAACCTCGTCCCCAGGGCCATCTCCGCTTCCAAGATGGCGGGTGGGAGCGAAGAAGACCCTGGCGAAGAGCAGGCCACGTGTCTCCAAAAATATTGGAGATTTTGATTGTTTCAAAATGGCGGCGGGCTCGCGATTGGCTAATTTTGTGGTCACGTGACCTGCTCTTCGCCAGAGTCTTCTTCGCGCCCACCCGCCATCTTGAAAGCGGAGATGGCCCTGGGGACGAGGTTGATTCGTGATTAACAGGGTATCTGATATGGCCATTTTTCGGTGTGTCCTCGCACACAGATTCTCATTCGATTCAAAACTAGATCCGTGTTTTCCTGGTTTCATGTACAATTTTCCGGCTCCCAGGCCATGACCGTGACCGCGCAGATTGTTTCAGTGACGTCATTAGGATGAATTGACCGCGCGACTAAACCGAATGAGGCCTGGTAATATTACTGGCTATTTCGGTGCAATTAGAACGCACTGTAATTGTTTAATTTCATTTACGGACTCACTGTCAAAACCTTGAGCATCCAGAATGGTCAACACTCACTGATGTCCGTACAAAAGACAAACAGACTTATTACCTGGAGTGTAACATATTGAATCCCAGTTTTAGGATCCACAAATTCAATCAGCAAATCCCCATGCGTGACAAGCGTGACTTCAAGGACACGAGATAACACGACACATCGATTATGTCACGCAAAGTGAATGACGATTTTACAACGGTGGTCACTTAGTGGTCACTTTGTAGTCACTTGGTGGTGACTTGGTAGTCATTTGGCAGTCGTGGTGGTCACTTGGTAGTCGCGGTGGTCACTTTGTACTCATTTGGTAGTCACGGTGGCTACTTGGTGATAATTTGGTACTCACGGTGGTCATTTGGAAATCGCGGTGGTTACTTGGTAATCGCTGTGGTCACTTGGTAGTCATTTTGTGGTTGCGGTGGTCATTTGGTAGTCGCGGTGGTCACTTGGTATTCATTTAGTAGTCAGTTGGTAGACATGGTGGTCAGTTGGTAGTCATTTGGTGGTTGCGGTGGTCACTTGATCGTCATTTGGTAGTCGTGGTGGTCACTTGGTAGTCATTTGTTAGTCGCAGTGGTCACTTGGAAGTCATTTGGTAGTCGCGGTGGTCACTTGTTAGTCATTTGGTGGTCGTGATGGTCACTTGGTAGTTATTTGATGTTCGCGGTTGTCACTTGGTAGTCACGGTTGTTACTTGGTGGTCACTTCGTGACTTCGTGGTGACTTGGTGGTCAGCTGGTGGTCACTCGGTGGTGATTTGGTAGTCACATGGTGGTCACTTGATGGTCACTTGGTGGTCACTCGGTGGTCACTTGGTCGTTCCTTGGTGGTGACTTGGTTGTCACTCGGTGGTCATTTGGTGGTAATTTAGTGGTCACTTGGTGATCACTCAACGGTCATTTGCTAGTCACTTGGTAATATATCTGTGGTCAGTTGGTGGTCAATCGGTGGTCACTTGGTGGTCAGTTGGTGGTCACTTGGTGGTTACTCGGTGGTCAGTGGGTTGACAGTTGGTGGTCATTTGCCAGTCACTTGGTGATTTATCTGTGGTCAGTTGGTGGTCACTCAGTGGTCACGTGGTGGTAACTTGGTGGACACTTGGTGGTCACTCAGTAGTAAGTTGGTGTGCCTACCAAGTGACCAACGCAACAACCAAATGACTAACAAAGGTGACCACCGCGACTACCAAATGACTACCAAGTGACCACCGCGACTACCAAATGACCACCAAGTAACCACCGCAACCAAAAAATGACTACCACGTGACCACCGAAAGACTACCAAGTAACCACCATGACTACTAAATGACTACAAGTAACCACTGCGACTTCAAATGACCACCATGAGTACCAAATGACCACCAAGTAACAACCGTGACTACCAAGTGACAACGGCGACCATCAAATAACTACCAAGTGACCATCACGACCACCAAATGACTAACAAGTGACCACCGCGACTACCAAATGACTCCCAAGTGACCACTGCGACTAACAAATGACTACCAAGTGACCACCACGACTACCAAATGACGATCAAGTGACCACCACAACCACCAAATGACTACCAACTGACCACCATGTCTACCAACTGACTACTAAATGAATACCAAGTGACCACCGCGACTACCAAATGACTACCAAGTGACCACAGCGATTACCAAGTAACCACCGCGATTTCCAAATGACCACCGTGAGTACCAAATTATCACCAAGTAGCCACCGTGACTACCAAATGACTACAAAGTGACCACCGCGACTACCAAGTGACCACCACGACTACCAAATGACTACCAAGTGACTACCAAGACCACCAAATGACTACCAAGTGACTACCAAGTGACTACCGAGTGACCACCGAGACCACCAAATGACTACCGAGTGACTACTGAGACCACCAAATGACTACCAAGTGACTACCAAATGACCACCACGACCACCAAATGAATACCAAGTGACCACCGCGACTAACAAATGACTACCAAGTGACCACCGCGACTACCAAGTGACTACCACGACCACCAAATGACTACCAAGTGATCACCACGACTACCCAATGACTACCAAGTGACCACCACGACTACCAAATGACTACCAAGTAACCACCACGACTACCAAGTGACCACCACGACTACCAAGTGACTACCAAATGACTACCAAGTGACCACAGCGACTACCAAGTGACTACCAAGTGTCCACCATGACTACCAAGTGATCACCACGACTACCAAATGACTACCAAGTGACCACCACGACTACCAAATGACTACCAAGTGACCACCGCGACTACCAAGTGACTACCAAATGACCACCACGGCCACCAAATGACTACCAAGTGACCACCACGACTAACAAATGACTACCAAGTGACCACCGCGACTACCAAGCGACTACCACGACTACCAAGTGACTACCAAATGACTACCAAGTGACCACAGCGACTACCAAATGACTACCAAGTGACCACCACGACTACCAAGTGACCACTACGACTACCAAGCGACTACCAAATGACTACCTAGTGACCACAGCGACTACCAAGTAACTTCCAAGTGACCACCACAACCACCAAATGACTACCAACTGTCCACCACGACTACCAAGTGATCACCACGACTACCAAATGACTACCAAGTGACCACCACGACTACCAAAAGACTACCAAGTGACCTCCACGACCACCAAATGACTACGAAGTGACCACCACGACTACCAAATGGCTACCACGTGACCACCACAACTACCAAATGACTACCAAGTGACCACCGCGACTACCAAGTGACTACCACGACCACCAAATGACTACCAAGTGATCACCACGACTACCAAAAGACTACAGAGACCCAGGGTCGCTGGGTCTTTGAATCCAGCGACCCAGAGACCCGGGCGCTGGGTCTTTGAATCGAGCGACCCAGAGACCCAGGGTCGCTGTGTCTTTGAATCCAGCGACCCAGAGACCCAGGGCGCTGGGTCTTTGAATCCAGCGACCCAGAGACCCAGGGCGCTGGGTCTTTGAATCGAGCGACCCAGAGACCCAGGGTCGCTGTGTCTTTGAATCCAGCGACCCAGAGACCCAGGGTCGTTGGGTCTTTGAATCCAGCGACCCAGAGACCCAGGTTCGCTGGGTCTTTGAATCGAGCGATCCAGAGACCCAGGGCGCTGGGTCTTTGAATCCAGCGACCCAGAGACCCAGGGTCGCTGGGTCTTTGAATCCAGCGACCCAGAGACCCAGGGTCGCTGGGTCTTTGAATCCAGCGACCCAGAGACCCAGGGTCGCTGGGTCATTGAATCCAGCGACCCAGAACCCATGATCGCTGGGTCTTTGAATCGAGGGACCAGGAGACCCAGAATCGCTGGGTCTTTGAATCCAGCGACCCAGAGACCCAGGGTCGCTGGGTCTTTGAATCAAGCGACCCAGAGACCCAGGGTCGCTGGGTCTTTGAATCCAGCGACCCAGAGACCCCACAGACCCAGGGTCGCTGGGCTTTGAATCCAGCGACCCAGAGACCCAGGGTCGCTGGGTCTTTGAATCCAGCGACCCAGAGATCCAGGGTCGCTGGGTCTTTGAATCCAGCGACCCAGAGACCCAGGGTCGCTGGGTCTTTGAATCAAGCGACCCAGCGACCCAGGGTTGCTGGGTCTTTGAATCCAGCGACCCAGAGACCCAGAGTCGCTGGGTCTTTGAATCAAGCGACCCAGAAACCCCGGGTCGCTGGGTCTTTGAATCAAGCGACCCAGAGACCCAAGGGCGCCGGGTCGCTGGGTCTTTGAATCCAGCGGCCCAGAACCCAAGATCGCTGGGTCTTTGAATCGAGCGCCCAGGAGACCCAGGGTCGCTAGGGTCGCTGCGTAGTTGAATCCAGCGATCCAGAGACCAAGGTTCGCTGGGTCGTTGAATCCAGCGACCCAGAGACCCAGGGTCGCTGGGTCGTTGAATCCAGCGACCCAGAACCATGATCGCTGGGTCTTTGAATCCAGCGACCCAGAGACCCAGGGTCGCTGGGTCTTTGAATCAAGCGACCCAGAGACCCAGGGTCGCTGGGTCTTTGAATCCAGCTACCCAGGGCGCTGGGACTTTGAATCGAGCGACCCAGAGACCCAGGGTCGCTGGGTCTTTAAATCGAGCGACCCAGAGACCCAGGGTCGCTGGGTCTTTGAATCCAGCGACCCAGAACCCATGATCGCTGGGTCGCTGGGGTCGCTGGGTCTTTGAATCCAGCGACCCAGAGACCCAGGGTCGCTGGGTCTTTGAATCCAGCGACCCAGAGACCAAGGTTCGCTGGGTCGTTGAATCCAGCGACGCAGAGACCCAGGTTCGCTGGGTCGTTGAATCAAGCGACCCAGCGACCCAGGGTTGCTGGGTCTTTGAATCCAGCGACCCAGAGACCCAGGTCGCTGGGTCTTTGAATCAAGCGACCCAGAGACCCAGGGTCGCTGGGTCTTTGAATCCAGCGACCCAGAGACCCAAGGGCGCCGGGTCGCTGGGTCTTTGAATCCAGCGGCCCAGAACCCATGATCGCTGGGTCTTTGAATCGAGCGCCCAGGAGACCCAGGGTCGCTGGGTCTTTGAATCCAGCGACCCAGAGACCCAAGTTCGCTGGGTCGTTGAATCCAGCGACCCAGAGACCCAGGGTCGCTGGGTCTTTGAATCCAGCGACCGAGAGACCCATGATCGCTGGGTCTTTGAATCCAGCGACCCAGAGACCCAGGGTCGCTGGGTCTTTGAATCAAGCGACCCAGAGACCCAGGGTCGCTGGGTCTTTGAATCCAGCTACCCAGGGCGCTGGGACTTTGAATCGAGCGACCCAGAGACCCAGGGTCGCTGGGTCTTTGAATCAAGCGACCCAGCGACCCAGGGTTGCTGGGTCTTTGAATCCAGCGACCCAGAGACCCAGAGTCGCTGGGTCTTTGAATCAAGCGACCCAGAAACCCCGGTCGCTGGGTCTTTGAATCAAGCGACCCAGAGACCCAAGGGCGCCGGGTCGCTGGGTCTTTGAATCCAGCGGCCCAGAACCCAAGATCGCTGGGTCTTTGAATCGAGCGCCCAGGAGACCCAGGGTCGCTAGGGTCGCTGCGTAGTTGAATCCAGCGATCCAGAGACCAGGTTCGCTGGGTCGTTGAATCCAGCGACCCAGAGACCCAGGGTCGCTGGGTCGTTGAATCCAGCGACCCAGAACCCATGATCGCTGGGTCTTTGAATCCAGCGACCCAGAGACCCAGGGTCGCTGGGTCTTTGAATCAAGCGACCCAGAGACCCAGGTCGCTGGTCTTTGAATCCAGCTACCAGGGCGCTGGGACTTTGAATCGAGCGACCCAGAGACCCAGGGTCGCTGGGTCTTTGAATCGAGCGACCCAGAGACCCAGGGTCGCTGGGTCTTTGAATCCAGCGACCCAGGGCGCTGGGACTTTGAATCGAGCGACCCAGAGACCCAGGGTCGCTGGGTCTTTGAATCAAGCGACCCAGAGACCCCGGGTCGCTGGGTCTTTGAATCAAACGACCCAGAGACCCAGGGTCGCTGGGTCTTTGAATCCAGCGACCCAGAGACCCAGGGTCGCTGGGTCTTTGAATCCAGCGACCCAGAACTCATGATCGCTGGGTCTTTGAATCCAGCGACCCAGAGACCCAGGGTCGCTGGGTCTTTGAATCCAGCGACCCAGAGACTCAGGGTCGCTGGGTCTTTGAATCCAGCGACCCAGAGACCCAGGGTCGCTGGGTCTTTGAATCCAGCGACCCAGAGACCCAGGGTCGCTGGGTCTTTGAATCAAGCGACCCAGAGACCCAGGGTCGCTGGGTCTTTGAATCCAGCGACCCAGAGACCCAGGGTCGCTGGGTCTTTGAATCCAGCGACCCAGAGACCCAGGGTCGCTGGGTCTTTGAATCAAGCGACCCAGAGACCCAGGGTCGCTGGGTCTTTGAATCCAGCGACCCAGAGACCCAGGGTCGCTGGGTCTTTGAATCCAGCGACCCAGAGACCCAGGACGCTGGGTCTTTGAATCGAGCGACCCAGAGACCCAGGGTCGCTGGGTCTTTGAATCCAGCGACCCAGGGTCGCTGGGACTTTGAATCGAGCGACCCAGAGACCCAGGGTCGCTGGGTCTTTGAATCGAGCGACCCAGAGAGCCAGGGTCGCTGGGTCTTTGAATCAAGCGACCCAGAGACCCAGGGTCGCTGGGTCTTTGAATCAAGCGACCCAGAGACCCAGGGTCGCTGGGTCTTTGAATCCAGCGACCCAGGGCGCTGGGTCTTTGAATCAAGCGACCCAGAGACCCAGAGACCCAGGGTCGCTGGGTCTTTGAATCAAGCGACCCAGGGACCCAGGGTCGCTCGGTCTTTGAATCATGCGACCCAGAGACCCAGGGTCGCTGGGTCTTTGAATCCAGCGACCCAGAGACCCAGGGTCGCTGGGTCTTTGAATCAAGCGTCCCAGAGACCCCGGGTCGCTGGGTCTTTGAATCCAGCGACCCAGAGACCCAGGGTCGCTGGGTCTTTGAATCCAGCGACCCAGAGACCCAGGACGCTGGGTCTTTGAATCGAGCGACCCAGAGACCCAGGGTCGCTGGGTCTTTGAATCCAGCGACCCAGGGCGCTGGGACTTTGAATCGAGCGACCCAGAGACCCAGGGTCGCTGGGTCTTTGAATCGAGCGACCCAGAGACCCAGGGTCGCTGGGTCTTTGAATCAAGCGACCCAGAGACCCCGGGTCGCTGGGTCTTTGAATCAAGCGACCCAGAGACCCAGGGTCGCTGGGTCTTTGAATCCAGCGACCCAGGGCGCTGGGTCTTTGAATCAAGCGACCCAGAGACCCAGGGTCGCTGGGTCTTTGAATCAAGCGACCCAGAGACCCAGGGTCGCTCGGTCTTTGAATCATGCGACCCAGAGACCCAGGGTCGCTGGGTCTTTGAATCCAGCGACCCAGAGACCCAGAATCGCTGGGTCTTTCAATCAAGCGTCCCAGAGACCCCGGGTCGCTGGGTCTTTGAATCCAGCGACCCAGAGACCCAGGGTCGCTGGGTCTTTGTTTCCAGCGACCCAGAGACCCAGGTCGCTGGGTCTTTGAATCGAGCGACCCAGAGAGCCAGGGTCGCTGGGTCTTTGAATCCAGCGACCCAGGGTCGCTGGGACTTTGAATCGAGCGACCCAGAGACCCAGGGTCGCTGGGTCTTTGAATCGAGCGACCCAGAGACCCAGGGTCGCTGGGTCTTTGAATCAAGCGACCCAGAGACCCAGGGTCGCTGGGTCTTTGAATCAAGCGACCCAGGGCGCTGGGTCTTTGAATCAAGCGACCCAGAGACCCAGGGTCGCTGGGTCTTTGAATCAAGCGACCCAGGGACCCAGGGTCGCTCGGTCTTTGAATCATGCGACCCAGAGACCCAGGGTCGCTGGGTCTTTGAATCCAGCGACCCAGAGACCCAGGGTCGCTGGGTCTTTGAATCAAGCGTCCCAGAGACCCGGGTCGCTGGGTCTTTGAATCCAGCGACCCAGAGACCCAGGGTCGCTGGGTCTTTGTTTCCAGCGACCCAGAGACCCAGGACGCTGGGTCTTTGAATCGAGCGACCCAGAGACCCAGGGTCGCTGGGTCTTTGAATCCAGCGACCCAGAGACCCAGGGCGCTGGGACTTTGAATCGAGCGACCCAGAGACCCAGGGTCGCTGGGTCTTTGAATCGAGCGACCCAGAGACCCAGGGTCGCTGGGTCTTTGAATCAAGCGACCCAGAGACCCCGGGTCGCTGGGTCTTTGAATCAAGCGACCCAGAGACCCAGGGTCGCTGGGTCTTTGAATCCAGCGACCCAGAGACCCAGGGTCGCTGGGTCTTTGAATCCAGCGACCCAGAGACCCAGGTCGCTGGGTCTTTGAATCCAGCGACCCAGAGACCCAGGACGCTGGGTCTTTGAATCGAGCGACCCAGAGACCCAGGGTCGCTGGGTCTTTGAATCCAGCGACCCAGAGACCCAGGGCGCTGGGACTTTGAATCGAGCGACCCAGAGACCCAGGGTCGCTGGGTCTTTGAATCCAGCGACCCAGAGACCCAGGGTCGCTGGGTCTTTGAATCAAGCGACCCAGAGACCCAGGTCGCTGGGTCTTTGAATCAAACGACCCAGAGACCCAGGGTCGCTGGGTCTTTGAATCCAGCGACCCAGAGACCCAGGGTCGCTGGGTCTTTGAATCCAGCGACCCAGAACCCATGATCGCTGGGTCTTTGAATCCAGCGACCCTGAGACCCAGGGTCGCTGGGTCTTTGAATCCAGCGTCCCAGAGACCCAGGGTCGCTGGGTCTTTGAATCCAGCGACCCAGAGACCCAGGGTCGCTGGGTCTTTGAATCCAGCGACCCAGAGTCGCTGGGTCTTTGAATCAAGCGACCCAGGGACCCAGGGTCGCTCGGTCTTTGAATCATGCGACCCAGAGACCCAGGGTCGCTGGGTCTTTGAATCCAGCGACCCAGAGACCCAGGGTCGCTGGGTCTTTGAATCCAGCGTCCCAGAGACCCCGGGTCGCTGGGTCTTTGAATCCAGCGACCCAGAGACCCAGGGCGCTGGGTCTTTGTTTCCAGCGACCCAGAGACCCAGGACGCTGGGTCTTTGAATCGAGCGACCCAGAGAGCCAGGGTCGCTGGGTCTTTGAATCCAGCGACCCAGGGCGCTGGGACTTTGAATCGAGCGACCCAGAGACCCAGGGTCGCTGGGTCTTTGAATCGAGCGACCCAGAGACCCAGGGTCGCTGGGTCTTTGAATCAAGCGACCCAGAGACCCCGGGTCGCTGGGTCTTTGAATCAAGCGACCCAGAGACCCAGGGTCGCTGGGTCTTTGAATCCAGCGACCCAGAGACCCAGGGTCGCTGGGTCTTTGAATCCAGCGACCCAGAGACCCAGGTCGCTGGGTCTTTGTTTCCAGCGACCCAGAGACGCAGGACGCTGGGTCTTTGAATCGAGCGACCCAGAGACCCAGGGTCGCTGGGTCTTTGAATCCAGCGACCCAGGGCGCTGGGACTTTGAATCGAGCGACCCAGAGACCCAGGGTCGCTGGGTCTTTGAATCGAGCGACCCAGAGACCCAGGGTCGCTGGGTCTTTGAATCAAGCGACCCAGAGACCCCGGGTCGCTGGGTCTTTGAATCAAGCGACCCAGAGACCCAGGGTCGCTGGGTCTTTGAATCCAGCGACCCAGAGACCCAGGGCGCTGGGTCTTTGAATCAAGCGACCCAGAACCCAGAGACCCAGGGTCGCTGGGTCTTTGAATCAAGCGACCCAGGGACCCAGGGTCGCTCGGTCTTTGAATCATGCGACCCAGAGACCCAGGGTCGCTGGGTCTTTGAATCCAGCGACCCAGAGACCCAGGGTCGCTGGGTCTTTGAATCAAGCGTCCCAGAGACCCAGAGTCGCTGGGTCTTTGAATCCAGCGACCCAGAGACCCAGGGTCGCTGGGTCTTTGTTTCAAGCGACCCAGAGACCCAGGACGCTGGGTCTTTGAATCGAGCGACCCAGAGAGCCAGGGTCGCTGGGTCTTTGAATCCAGCGACCCAGGGCGCTGGGACTTTGAATCGAGCGACCCAGAGACCCAGGGTCGCTGTGTCTTTGAATCGAGCGACCCAGAGACCCAGGGTCGCTGGGTCTTTGAATCAAGCGACCCAGAGACCCCGGGTCGCTGGGTCTTTGAATCAAGCGACCCAGGGCGCTGGGTCTTTGAATCAAGCGACCCAGAAACCCAGAGACCAGGGTCGCTGGGTCTTTGAATCAAGCGACCCAGGGACCCAGGGTCGCTCGGTCTTTGAATCATGCGACCCAGAGACCCAGGGTCGCTGGGTCTTTGAATCCAGCGACCCAGAGACCCAGGGTCGCTGGGTCTTTGAATCAAGCGACCCAGAGACCCGGGTCGCTGGGTCTTTGAATCCAGCGACCCAGAGACCCAGGGCGCTGGGTCTTTGTTTCCAGCGACCCAGAGACCCAGGACGCTGGGTCTTTGAATCGAGCGACCCAGAGACCCAGGGTCGCTGGGTCTTTGAATCCAGCGACCCAGGGCGCTGGGACTTTGAATCGAGCGACCCAGAGACCCAGGGTCGCTGGGTCTTTGAATCGAGCGACCCAGAGACCCAGGGTCGCTGGGTCTTTGAATCAAGCGACCCAGAGACCCAGGGTCGCTGGGTCTTTGAATCAAACGACCCAGAGACCCAGGGTCGCTGGGTCTTTGAATCCAGCGACCCAGAGACCCAGGGTCGCTGGGGCTTTGAATCAAGCGACCCAGAGACCCAGGGTCGCTGGGTCTTTGAATCAAGCGTCCCAGAGACCCAGGGTCGCTGGGTCTCTGAATCCAGCGACCCAGAGACCCAGGGTCGCTCGGTCTTTGAATCCAGCGACCCAGAGACCCCGGGTCGCTCGGTCTTTGAATCCAGCGACCCAGAGACCCAGGGTCGCTGGGTCTTTGAATCAAGCGACCCAGAGACCCAGGGTCGCTGGGTCTTTGAATCCAGCGACCCAGAGACCCAGGGTCGCTGGGTCTTTGAATCCAGCGACCCAGATACCCAGGGTCGCTGGGTCTTTGAATCCAGCGACCCAGAGACCCAGGGTCGCTGGGTCTTTGAATCCAGCGAGCCAGATACCCAGGGTCGCTGGGTCTTTGAATCCAGCGACCCAGAGACCCGTCGCTGGGTCTTTGAATCCAGCGACCCAGAGACCCAGGGTCGCTGGGTCTTTGAATCAAGCGACCCAGAACCCAGGGTCGCTGGGTCTCTGAATCCAGCGACCCAGAGACCCAGGGTCGCTGGGTCTTTGAATCCAGCGACCCAGAGACCCAGGGTCGCTGGGTCTTTGAATCAAGCGACCCAGAGACCCAGGGTCGCTGGGTCTTTGAATCCAGCGACCCAGAGACCCAGGGTCGCTGGGTCTTTGAATCCAGCGACCCAGAGACCCAGGGTCGCTGGGTCGTTGAATCCAGCGACCCAGAGACTCAGGGTCGCTCGGTCTTTGAATCATGCGACCCAGAGACCCAGGGTCGCTGGGTCTTTGAATCAAGCGACCCAGAGACCAAGGGTCGCTGGGTCTTTGAATCCAGCGACCCAGAGACCCAGGGTCGCTGGGTCTCTGAATCCAGCGAGCCAGAGACCCCGGGTAGCTCGGTCTTTGAATCAAGCGACCCAGAGACCCAGGGTAGCTGGGTCTTTGAATCCAGCGACCCAGAGACCCAGGGTCGCTGGGTCTTTGAATCAAGCGACCCAGAGACCCAGGGTCGCTGGGTCTTTGAATCCAGCGACCCAGAGACCCAGGGTCGCTGGGTCTTTGAATCCAGCGACCCAGATACCCAGGGTCGCTGGGTCTTTGAATCCAGCGACCCAGAGTCGCTGGGTCTTTGAATCCAGCGACCCAGAGACCCCAGGGTCGCTGGGTCTTTGAATCAAGCGACCCAGAACCCAGGGTCGCTGGGTCTTTGAATCCAGCGACCCAGAGACCCAGGGTCGCTGGGTCTTTGAATCCAGCGACCCAGAGACCCAGGGTCGCTGGGGCTTTGAATCAAGCGACCCAGAGACCCAGGGTCGCTGGGTCTTTGAATCCAGCGACCCAGAGACCCAGGGTCGCTGGGTCTTTGAATCCAGCGACCCAGAGACCCAGGGTCGCTGGGTCGTTGAATCCAGCGACCCAGAACCCATGATCGCTAGGTCTTTGAATCGAGCGACCAGGTAGCTACTAAGTGGACTACCAAGTGACCACAGCAACTACCAAGTGACTACCAAGTGACCACCACGACTACCAAGTGATCACCACGACTACCAAATGACTACCAAGTGACCACCACGACCACCAAATGACTACGAAGTCACCACCACGACTACCAAGTGACCACCACAACTACCAAATGACTACCAAGTGACCACCGCGACTACCAAGTGACGACCACGACTACCAAATGACTACCAAGTGACCATCACGACCACCAAATGACTAACAAGTGACCACCGCGACTACCAAATGACTGCCAATTGACCACTCCGACTACAAATGACTACCAAGTGACCACCGCGACTACCAAGCGACTACCACGACCACCAAATGACTACCAAGTGATCACCACGACTTCGAATGACTACCAAGTGACCACCACGACTACCAAATGACTACCAAGTGACTACCAAGTGACCACCACGACCACCAAATGACTACGAAGTGACCACCACGACTACCGAATGACTACCAAGTGACCACCACGACTACAAGTGACTATCAAGTGATCACCACGACTACCAAATGACCACCAAGTGACCACCACGACTACCAAATGACTACCAAGTGACCACCACGACTACCAAGTGACCACCACGACTACCAAGTGACTACCAAATGACTACCAAGTGACCACAGCGACTACCAAATGACTACCAAGTGACTACCAAGTGACCACCGCGACTACCAAATGACCACCACGACCACCAAATGACTACCAAGTGACCACCACGACTAACAAATGACTACCAAGTGACCACCGCGACTACCAAGCGACTACCAGCGACTAATACGACCACCAAATGACTACCAAGTGATCACCACGACTTCGAAATGACTACCAAGTGACCTCCACGACTACCAAGTGACTACCAAGTGACCACCACGACCACCAAATGACTACGAAGTGACCACCACGACTACCAAATGACTACCAAGTGACCACCACAACTACCAAGTGACAACAACGACTAACAAATGACTTCCAAGTGAACACCGCGACTACCAAGTGACTACCACGACCACCAAATGACTACCAAGTGATCACCACGACTACCAAATGACTACCAAGTGACCACCACGACTACCAAATGACTACCAAGTGACCACCACGACTACCAAGTTACTACCAAATGACTACCAAGTGACCACAGCGACTACCAAGTAACTACCAAGTGACCACCAAATGACTACCAAGTGTCCACCACGACTACCAAGTGATCACCACGACTACCAAATGACTACCAAGTGACCACCACAACGACCAAATGACTACCAAGTGACCACAGCGACTACCAAGTGACCACCACAACTACCAAGTGACTACCAAATGACTACCAAGTGACCACAGCGACTACCAAGTAACTACCAAGTGACCACCAAATGACTACCAAGTGTCCACCACGACTACCAAGTGATCACCACGACTACGAAATGACTACCAAGTGACCACCACAACTACCAAATGACTACCAAGTGACCACCGCGACTACCAAGTGACTACCACGACCACCAAATGACTACCAAGTGATCACCACGACTACCAAATGACTACCAAGGGACCACCACGACTACCAAATGACAACCAAGTGACACCACGACTACCAAGTGACCACCACGACTACCAAATGACTACCAAGTGACCACCACGACTACCAAATGACTACCAAGTGACCACCGCGACTACCAAGTGACTACCAAATGACCACCACGTCCACCAAATGACTACCAAGTGACCACCACGACTAACAAATGACTACCAAGTGACCACCGCGACTACCAAGTGACTACCACGACCACCAAATGACTACCAAGTGATCACCACGACTACCAAATGACTACCAAGTGACCACCACGACTACCAAATGAGTACCAAGTGACCACTACGACTACCAAATGACTACCAAGTGACCACCACGACTACCAAATGACTACCAAGTGACCACAGCGACTACCAAGTGACCACCACAACTACCAAGTGACTACCAAATGACTACCAAGTGACCACAGCGACTACCAAGTAACTCCAAGTGACCACCAAATGACTACCAAGTGTCCACCACGACTACCAAGTGATCACCACGACTACGAAATGACTACCAAGTGACCACCACGACTACCAAATGACTACCAAGTGACCACCACGACTACCAAGTGACTACCACGACCACCAAATGACTACCAAGTGACCACCACGACTACCAAATGACTACCAAGGGACCACCGCGACTACCAAATGACAACCAAGTGACCACCACAACTACCAAATGACTACCAAGTGACCACCGCGACTACCAAGTGACCACCACGACTACCAAATGACTACCAAGTGACCACCACGACTACCAAGTGACTGCCAAGTGACCACCGCGACTACCAAGTGACTACCAAATGACCACCACGTCCACCAAATGACTACCAAGTGACCACCACGACTAACAAATGACTACCAAGTGACCACCGCGACTACCAAGTGACTACCACGACCACCAAATGACTACCAAGTGATCACCACGACTACCAAATGACTACCAAGTGACCACCACGACTACCAAATGAGTACCAAGTGACCACTACGACTACCAAATGACTACCAAGTGACTACCAAGTGACCACCACGACCCAAATGACTACGAAGTGACCACCACGACTACCAAATGACTACCAAGTGACCACCACGACTACCAAGTGACAACAACGACTAACAAATGACTTCCAAGTGACCACCGCGACTACCAAGTGACTACCACGACCACCAAATGACTATCAAGTGATCACCACGACTACCAAATGACTACCAAGTGACCACCACGACTACCAAATGACTACCAAGTGACCACCACGACTACCAAGTGACCACCACGACTACCAAGTGACTACCAAATGACTACCAAGTGACCACAGCGACTACCAAATGACTACCAAGTGACTACCAAGTGACCACCGCGACTACCAAATGACCACCACGACCACCAAATGACTACCAAGTGACCACCACGACTAACAAATGACTACCAAGTGACCACCGCGACTACCAAGCGACTACCAAGCGACTACACGACCACCAAATGACTACCAAGTGATCACCACGACTTCGAAATGACTACCAAGTGACCTCCACGACTACCAAGTGACTACCAAGTGACCACCACGACCACCAATGACTACGAAGTGACCACCACGACTACCAAATGACTACCAAGTGACCACCACAACTACCAGTGACCAACGACTAACAAATGACTTCCAAGTGAACACCGCGACTACCAAGTGACTACCACGACCACCAATGACTACCAAGTGATCACCACGACTACCAAATGACTACCAAGTGACCACCACGACTACCAAATGACTACCAAGTGACCACCACGACTACCAAGTTACTACCAAATGACTACCAAGTGACCACAGCGACTACCAAGTGACTACCACGACCACCAAATGACTACCAAGTGTCCACCACGACTACCAAGTGATCACCACGACTACCAAATGACTACCAAGTGACCACCACAACGACCAAATGACTACCAAGTGACCACAGCGACTACGAAGTGACCACCACAACTACCAAGTGACTACCAAATGACTACCAAGTGACCACAGCGACTACCAAGTGACCACCAAGTGACCACCAAATGACTACCAAGTGTCCACCACGACTACCAAGTGATCACCACGACTACGAAATGACTACCAAGTGACCACCACAACTACCAAATGACTACCAAGTGACCACCGCGACTACCAAGTGACTACCACGACCACCAAATGACTACCAAGTGATCACCACGACTACCAATGACTACCAAGGGACCACCACGACTACCAAATGACAACCAAGTGACACCACGACTACCAAGTGACCACCACGACTACCAAATGACTACCAAGTGACCACCACGACTACCAAGTGACTGCCAAGTGACCACCGCGACTACCAAGTGACTACCAAGTGACCACCACGTCCACCAAATGACTACCAAGTGACCACCACGACTAACAAATGACTACCAAGTGACCACCGCGACTACCAAGTGACTACCACGACCACCAAATGACTACCAAGTGATCACCACGACTACCAAATGACTACCAAGTGACCACCACGACTACCAAATGAGTACCAAGTGACCACCACGACTACCAAATGACTACCAAGTGACCACCACGACTACCAAATGACTACCAAGTGACCACAGCGACTACCAAGTGACCACCACAACTACCAAGTGACTACCAATGACTACCAAGTGACCACAGCGACTACCAAGTAACTCCAAGTGACCACCAAATGACTACCAAGTGTCCACCACGACTACCAAGTGATCACCACGACTACCAAATGACTACCAAGTGACCACCACAACTACCAAATGACTACCAAGTGACCACCGCGACTACCAAGTGACTACCACGACCACCAAATGACTACCAAGTGATCACCACGACTACCAAATGACTACCAAGGGACCACCGCGACTACCAAATGACTACCAAGTGACCACCACAACTACAATGACTACCAAGTGACCACCGCGACTACCAAGTGACCACCACGACTACCAAATGACTACCAAGTGACCACCACGACTACCAAGTGACTACCAAGTGACCACCACGACTACCAAGTGACTACCAATGACCACCACGTCCACCAATGACTACCAAGTGACCACCACGACTACCAAATGACTACCAAGTGACCACCGCGACTACCAAGTGACTACCACGACCACCAAATGACTACCAAGTGACCACCACGACTACCAAATGACTACCAAGTGACCACCACGACTACCAAATGACTACCAAGTGACCACCACGACTACCATGACTACCAAGTGACTACCAAGTGACCACCACGACTACCAAATGACTACGAAGTGACCACCACGACTACCAAATGACTACCAAGTGACCACCACAACTACCAAGTGACCACCGCGACTACCAAATGACTTCCAAGTGACCACCGTGACTACCAAATCACTACCACGACCACCAATGACTATCAAGTGACCACCACGACTACCAAGTGACTACCAAGTGACCACCACGACTACTAATTGACTATCAAGTGACCGCTGCGACTACCAAGTAACCACCACGACTTCCAAGTGACTACAATGACTACCAAGTGACCACCGCGACTAACAAATGACTACCAAGTGACTACAAAGTGACCACCGCGACTACCAAGTGACCACCACCACCAAATAACTACCAAGTGACCATCAAATGACTAACAAGTGACCACCGCGACTACCAAGCGACTACCAAAATGACTACCAAGTGATCACCACGACTTCGAAATGACTAC
The DNA here is from genome assembly GCA_029204205.1 of Desmophyllum pertusum. NCBI lineage: Eukaryota > Metazoa > Cnidaria > Anthozoa > Scleractinia > Caryophylliidae > Desmophyllum > Desmophyllum pertusum. Next base: position 1,889,109 of record MU826354.1, read on the forward strand.
CAAGTGACCACCACGACTACCAAGTGACTACCAAGTGACCACCACGACCACCAAATGACTACGAAGTGACCACCACGACTACCAAATGACTACCAAGTGACCACCACAACTACCAAGTGACAACAACGACTAACAAATGACTTCCAAGTGACCACCGCGACTACCAAGTGACTACCACGACCACCAAATGACTACCAAGTGATCACCACGACTACCAAATGACTACCAAGTGACCACCACGACTACCAAATGACTACCAAGTGACCACCACGACTACCAAGTTACTACCAAATGACTACCAAGTGACCACAGCGACTACCAAGTAACTACCAAGTGACCACCAAATGACTACCAAGTGTCCACCACGACTACCAAGTGATCACCACGACTACCAAATGACTACCAAGTGACCACCATAACTACCAAATGACTACCAAGTGACCACAGCGACTACCAAGTGACCACCACAACTACCAAGTGACTACCAAATGACTACCAAGTGACCACAGCGACTACCAAGTAACTACCAAGTGACCACCAAATGACTACCAAGTGTCCACCACGACTACCAAGTGATCACCACGACTACGAAATGACTACAAAGTGACCACCACAACTACCAAATGACTACTAAGTGACCACCGCGACTACCAAGTGACTACCACGACCACCAAATGACTACCAAGTGATCACCACGACTACCAAATGACTACCAAGGGACCACCACGACTACCAAGTGACACCAAGTGACCACCACGACTACCAAGTGACCACCACGACTACCAAATGACTACCAAGTGACCACCACGACTACCAAATGACTACCAAGTGACCACCCGCGACTACCAAGTGACTACCAAATGACCACACGACCACCAAATGACTACCAAGTGACCACCACGACTAACAAATGACTACCAAGTGACCACCGCGACTACCAAGTGACTACCACGACCACCAAATGACTACGAAGTGATCACCACGACTACCAAATGACTACCAAGTGACCACCACGACTACCAAATGACTACCAAGTGACCACCACGACTACCAAATGACTACCAAGGGACCACCACGACTACCAAATGACAACCAAGTGACCACCACGACTACCAAGTGACCACCACAACTACCAAGTGACTACCAAATGACTACCAAGTGACCACAGCGGCTACCAAGTGACTACCAAGTGACCACCAAATGACTACCAAGTGTCCACCACGACTACCAAGTGATCACCACGACTACCAAATGACTACCAAGTGACCACCACCACGACCACCAAATGACTACGAAGTGACCACCACGACTACCAAGTGACCACCACAACTACCAAATGACTACCAAGTGACCACCGCGACTACCAAGTGACCACCACGACTACCAAATGACTACCAAGTGACCACCACGACTACCAAGTGACTGCCAAGTGACCACCGCGACTACCAAGTGACTACCAAATGACCACCACGTCCACCAAATGACTACCAAGTGACCACCACGACTAACAAATGACTACCAAGTGACCACCGCGACTACCAAGTGACTACCACGACCACCAAATGACTACCAAGTGATCACCACGACTACCAAATGACTACCAAGTGACCACCACGACTACCAAATGAGTACCAAGTGACCACTACGACTACCAAGTGACCACCACGACTACCAAATGACTACCAAGTGACCGCCAAGACTACTAAGTGACCACCACGACTACCAAGTGACTACCAAATGACTACCAGTGACTACAGCGACTACCAAGTGACCACCACGACCACGAAATGATGATCACCACGACTACCAAATGACTACCAAGTGACCACCACGACTACCAAGTGACTACCACGACCACCAAATGACTACGAAGTGACCACCACGACTACCAAATGACTACCAAGTGACCACCGCGACTACCAAGTGACTACCACGACCACCAAATGACTACCAAGTGATCACCACGACTACCAAATGACTACCAAGTGACCACCACGACTACCAAGTGACCACCACAACTACCAAGTGACTACCAAGTGACCACAGCGACTACCAAGTGACTACCAAGTGACCACCACAAATGATCACCACGACTACCAAGTGACCACCACGACTACCAAATGACTACCAAGTGACTACCAAGTGACCACCCCGACCACCAAATGACTACGAAGTGACCACCACGACTACCAAATGACTACCAAGTGACCACCACAACTACCAAATGACTACCAAGTGACCACCGCGACTACCAAGTGACTACCACGACCACCAAATGACTACCAAGTGATCACCACGACTACCAAATGACTACCAAGTGACCACCACGACTACCAAATGACTACCAAGTGACCACAGCGACTACGAAGTGACCACCACAACTACCAAGTGACTACCAAATGACTACCAAGTGACCACAGCGACTACCAAGTGACCACCACGACCACCAAATGACTACCAAATGACTACCAAGTGACCACCACGACTACCAAGTGACCACCACAACTACCAAATGACTACCAAGTGACCACCACAACTACCAAGTGACCACCACAACTACCAAGTGACTACCAAGTGACCACCACGACTACCAAGTGACTACCAAATGACTACCAAGTGACCACCACGACTACCAAGTGACCACCACGACTACCAAATGACTACCAAGTGACCACCACGACTACCAAATGACTACCAAGTGACCACCACGACTACCAAGTGACCACCACAACTACCAAATGACTACCAAGTGACTACCACAACTACTAAGTGACTGCCAAGTGAACACCACAACTACCAAATGACTACAAAGTGACCACCACAACTACCAAATGACTACCAAGTGACCACCACAACTACCAAGTGACCACCACGACTACCAAGTGACTACCAAGTGACTACCAAATGACTACCAAGTGACTACCAAGTGACTACCAAGTGATCACCACGACTACCAAGTGACTACTAAGTGACCAATGACTACCAAGTGACCACCACGACTACCAAATGACTACCAAGTGACCACCACGACTACCAAATGACTACCAAGTGACCACCACAACTACTAAGTGACTACCAAGTGACCACCACGACTACCAAGTGACCATCGCGACTACCAAGTAACCACCACGATTACCAAATGACGCCAAGTAAGCATCGCGACTACCAAATGACTACCAAGTAACCACCGCAACCACCAAATGACTATCAAGTGACCACCACGACTACCAAGTAACCACCGCGACTTCCAAATGACCACCAAGTGACCACCGTGAGTACCAAATCACCACCAAGTAGCCACCGTGACTACCAAATGACTACAGTGACCACCGCAAGCACCAAGTGACTACCAAGTGACCACCGCAACCACTAATTGACTATCAAGTGACCGCTGCGACTACCAAGTAACCACCACGACTTCCAAATGACCACCAAGTGACCACCGCGACTAACAAATGACTACCAAGTGACTACAAAGTGACCACCGCGACTACCAAGTGACCACCACATAACTACCAAGTGACCATCAAATGACTAACAAGTGACCACCGCAACTACCAAATGACTACCAAGTGACCAAGTGAATTTTATCGCATACTTGCATGTGATGGTATCAAAAACACCATTTTGAATGCGCGTTGTTTAAAAAAAATAACTCCCACACGTCTTGCGTGCCTATGTTTTGTCATGCAAGGCAAAGCAACTGATTGCTTTTCGACAAAATTTCGGAGTCAATCTTGAAAAGAAGCACTTCAAATTCCTAATTAAGCTTACAGTCAGCCAACAGTTTTAGTGAGTACGAGCTGTTAATTGATAGCCACCTTCTTTGGACAGTGAAAATGTACCTTGACTAAAATCCGTTCATTGCATTGTTCAGCTTAGTCGCACGTTCTCTCTGAAGCAGTGTGAATTAATAAGTACATAGTAAATGGGTGAAGTGAGCTGACAGTGAAGTATCAGGATGGTTAGGCTCGATTACCAGCCGCTGTTCGGGAAAATGAGCCCACGCATTATGGTGAGCTCATGAAAAATCCAGGATAGCCACCTTAAAAAGGTCAGTAACACACACAAAATTAAGTATAGAGAATTTATTGCCATTATGAGTTTTGAAATTTGAAAATACATTCGCTGGTGACGCTAGTGTTTGATAGCCATCGCATTTTATGTCTAGAATGAAAATTGTATAGATTCAAAGTTTACATAGTCTCCTTTGCAGCCGTTATTTAGAAATAATGGCTGCGAAGGATTCTATGGTCTACACTAAAGTAAGGCAAGGTTGAAAATGTACATAGAAAGAAAACAAGAAATGAGAACAATGTTCAGATTTCTTTCTTTCTCGGTGTGCATTTTACGAAAAACACTGGTTCATCGCATTTTTTTTTTTACAATGATGCAAGCGAAGCGGTAAATCCAACATCACCCTCTGGCGTCCTGGCATCAACATACAAATTCTCCTTGCCAGGCTGCATACACTTCTTATGGCACAAGTTGGTAGAATTTAAATGCTAATCATTACTAGCAACTGCAAGAGTCAAGTCCTTTTATAATGTTTCATCAAATTCAACTCAAAGGGGGGGGGGGGGGGGGGGGGATAGGAACCCGGGAGTTAAGGGGGAAGGAAATCTACAGGAGGCAAAAGAAAAGAGGGTGGTAAACGGGAGAAATAGCAAAAACGTTTGCAACATTGCATGATATTTTGCAATAGAAAAAGCACAAAGAAGCGTGAACCACAACAAAATGGACGGAAACTGGGAGCACCACCACCTCCCCCCCCTTGTCCCCACCCCCACTTAACACCCACATCAATTAAAATCACCTGGCTAAAAGCACCTTTCGTTTCAAAACAAAAATATAAAATTATAAAATAAAAAGCCTTTTCTTCACTGGCGCTTTAGAAGTGCCAATCGGGCCATTTTCTAATGCTACTAAAGAAACAGAAAGCAACATAAAATAAATGTACAAAGTTAACTGAATGTGATGAACAGATTATATAATACAGAATCAAGAGAGCATGATGCAAGGAGAAAGTCTCTTCATCACCCCTAGATAATTCCTCTTTGTTTCTATTTATATCACTGTACCAGTGCCCCTCGTTTTGTGGACATGTTCTGACTTGAGTTTTGAATTGATGGGTTGAATATAAATGCGACATGACAAGATGGAATCTTATTGGCTAATCCTCTCTCTAGAGGTTGAACTAAAAAACCCTGCTAGGAATTATGCAATATATGGGGAGTTTGAGACAGTGACACAAGCTACTCGGAAAAAACAATTGGGGGAGTTTGTTCTCTCATGGCTTCAATCTCTCTTGACAGAAAAAGTATGAAGACAAACAAAAAAAGATCATAAATGAAGCGCCACCTTGCATCTAACCAGTTGAGCAGGTTTACATCTACCATAGCTTTATACCAGTTGAACAGGTCTTTTGAAGACAACACACCACACGCATATAAACCAGACACTGACAACTGCATCTTAATCTTGAGAAGAGAAACACAGCCTGTTGGCCACAAGAAATTATAAGAATGCTTACACTGCGATAACTTTGACGCGAACTGCAAAATGTGAACACTTTTCTACAGCTCGCTGACTGTCACGCAATCCACCATGACAAGCTTCCGACCCAGTTCACGGGGGTTAAACATTTAAGGTGGCTCACAGCATTTGACACTCATTTGCCATGGCTTCAAGCCTTGGCATTCTACGTTCTAAAGAGCTAAAAAGTTACATATCTATTTATATATATAGCATTTACACAATATTTTTGCTTCCCTGTTATATATTTGCTATGCAGAGTAGCATTTTAAAAGCCATAATTTAAATGACAAATTCTTCTAGCAACTGAGGTTTTTAAAAACCCAGATGCTTTAAACATATATGTACAGGTAATAATTACAAAGTTGCCGGGGGAATATTTGATGAAATCGCACACTAGAAACTCCTTGGAAGTCTAATGAACACGTTTAACCATCTCACCATGTGATTATGATCCATGACTCGAGGATACAATGAATAATGAAAACTCGTAAGCTAAGCTATATATTTATGTTAATATATCTCGACAAGAGAGGTTGATCTAAGAGAAGGATTCCCCATGCCCCATGAGACTTTTTAGTTCTGTGCCATGCTGTGAAAGTTATTTTTATTTCCTTCTGACTGAGGTTCCAATGTCACGTTACTCAAACTGTCCAATCAGGTAGTGCTCTTAAAATAGCTCAGCTATGGACTGAAAATTAAAAATAGATTTCAAAAAAATTATCATTGGAAGAGACCCATGTATGGCGGAATGCTTCTCTTAGATCATCCTCTCTTGATCTCGAGAATAAAGGAGCTATGTCACGATATACTAAGTCAATTTTTCTGATGTACAAAATTAATCGGAGGGAAACCTCAAAATAATAGTTGCTACAGTAGAAAAATACCAAAGAGATCGTATGACACCAAAAGGAACAAGGATGGTTAACACTGGAGAGGATTGAGACGTATAACGAACGACGAACTTGAAAAAAGTTTAGGCCAAATGTTTCAAGATACCATCCATGACATAGCTCCATTAGGTAAGGTGGTTTGTTCAGACATTTCACCACACCTTCATGTAAGATGCACTGAGGTTGACTCCCATTACACCAAGCCAACTGTTTACCTGATCAATTTGAAAGCTGAATCAATCCAAGGAACAAAATGGAGGAATCGTTGTAAAACCCCATGAAGATTCTTAGATTATTTTTTGGCCACACATTCAAATAATTTGCAATTATTGCAAAAAGTCATGTTTCTTCGTAATTTATTTGACGAATGATGCAGGATCAATTAATAGCGCAATCTTTGCTGACCTCATTGTGTACATTAGCAAGAATATTACACACGATAAACAAGCAAACACCATAGGTAACAATTTAGCCATCATGCCAAGATTAGATTAAACACTAGGAAGAAAACTGCTTCCCAAACTCATTAATAATTCATCGAGTTAAAACAAAATGATTTGACGGTGGTTTGGATATCTGATCTTAATTAGCATAGACATTTAAGATTTTATTTCTCCGTTTACTCGTTAGTTTTTGTTTCGATTGAGAAGATATATCAAACACTCGAGACAGTGTTTCATCACATTTCCAAACACCTTGAATTTCGTCAAAAATACTCTGCTGCGCGTCGTCTTTTCAACTCTCTTCTCAGTGTTTGGAAATGTGATGAAACACTGTTTGATATATTACTTGAAACACTGCATTCAAGTTCCTTCTTGCCACACAATCACACATGCAAGTACGTCTTCCAATTGCTCATTCGATATTCCACTTCCTTGTCTCATTCTTGTCGCAATTAATAAATTTCAGTCTATCATTATCCTATACTTTTGTTTACGAGGCTAAAATTTAATTCCGATAGTTTATGCTAATGTAAGCAATAATGTAAGCAAAGACAGCCCTATTGTTCGCAATGACCGGTAACTTGTTCCTCAGATTGGTCAGCAGTCACCACCTAATATTTGTCTCCACTTCATTTATACCTACACGAGTCTGTAAAATTCCATTTGTAAGATAAACCTTTATGCATAGAAACAAAATACCTATGTAAGCTATTCTATCTAAAATCATTCCTTTTTTTCATGTTTCATCCTGCTCCTCTTCCATGGATTCATCAATACTTCTGGAATTTCAAGAGTGAGAAATTACTTCAATCAAAGGTCACGCTATTTTTTGTTACTGTCACATACAAATGGGAATAGTTACTAAATGGCACAGTCGCTGTTAGGTTATCATATGCGTATTCATGGGTTGGGCGGGCCCACAGTAGGTGGAGACCTGAATTGAAATTTGTTCCTTTCTCGCCAAAAAGGTGGAGCCCAACCCCCCCCCCCCCCCCCCTAAAATAAAAAAAGGTGGGGACTCCGACCCCTCTCCCCTTTCCTACCTGGATTGGCCATGGCAATACTACAGGGAACATTACATACTAAAATGTCATCTCTCTCTCTCTCTCTCTCTCTCTCTCTCTCTCTCTCCTCTCTCTCTCTCTCTCTTACTTGTCTGATTCCTGTACAACTCCCATGGAAAGTGACGCCAGTGCCGTCACCGTGTCTGCCTCTTCTTTCTCTCGCTGCTTAGCTTGTACTAATGATTGACAGATCTGCGTGGCTGCTCGCTTTACATTGTTCCAGTATCTGCCTGTAAGAAATAAGATGCATTCACTGATTTGGTGCAGGCACACAAGTCAATACACACAAGAGAATACACATAACCCAGAGTCCATCTGGCTCAATCCGGAGTCCAAGGTCCCCCAACTCCTTATAGTGTAGTGATCCACCCTAGTGTGTAGTCTAGCATGCAAACCATTGGTTCACCTAGCTCACCACACGGTCTCTGTAGATTCTGCTCCTGTTAGAAGAGCTTAGAAAACCTTTTTCTACGTTTCTCCATATTGCTGACTGAAAAATGTATTTCTAGCCAGATTCACTAAGCTAAGATTTAACACCACTCAATATTGCATACCTTGAATGGTTATCGTCTTCTCCAGAAGAGCTACTGCATTTGGATTTGGAGCTCGTTTGATACTCTCCTTAGAAAGCTCAGGTACCTGAGATAAAACATTATGGAATCAAAGGCTTGTTGAGCTCATCTCATATAACATAATTCTTACCCTCAGTATTTTACATTCATCTAACAAATGACATTGTCTTGTGTATAGAATATGGAGTACTTAATAGCTCGTCACCTTTTCTCCTAACAAGGCCTTCGCACACGCCTCAGCTGCATCACACAGCGATGGCAAACTGTATCCTCCTTCCAGCGCCATTACCACATGACCCCCAGCCAAATCCATCAGCTGTTTGGTCAACTGTGCATAACCTGACAAAGACAACAGCTATACATTAACAACTGTTCATCAAGCAAAGTATAGTGAGGCATAACTGAGAAAAGGCTAAACCCTTTCACTCCCAGAGTCAAACCTTGAGTCAATAAATGTGGTTGTACCTTTCGAGTCTGTCGATGAAACCCTAGTGTGTGACCATTCAAATGAAAGCTATTGAGCAGTACTTTCAAGTGGTGCTGTTTGTGTTTGACAATTTTGCAAAATAATTTTTTTTTACTCAGTTTTTAACTTAGCACTCTTGGGAGTGAAAGGATTAAGACTTGTATGGCTTTGCACCAGCTTGGAGTTATCTCAAACATTATACTTTGCAATATTCCTATCCTCATAATGCTATCCACCAGATAAATACTTACAAGCTGCTGTAACCTGGTACCCGCCCAGTGCAGGGGAATGCCCAGCTGCTGCGTCGAATCCTGCTGACACTAGCACAATATCCGGTTGAAATTCCTTAGCTATGGGAAGCACTATAGAACGAAAAGCTGCAAAGTACTCTGGATCTCCATATATAGGATCTGTTGGAGTAAACATGGAAGTAATATTTTCTTTTGTTGTTATTTATTTATTTATTTTTTTTTCAGAAAACAACAGCTTGCGACATACCTGACACAATATATTATCAACCCTTTCCCTCCAAGAGTGAAACCTTGAGTCATGAAATGTGGCCAAACTTCCATGCAGTACTGTTTGTTACATGTATACTGTACTGTTTTATTCAATTTCCAATTTTTTCTCTTGGTATTTTGGCATTTTTAGAACGTGAAGGTTTAACAGTGTTGAAACTCACCTAATCCTCCCATAAAGGCAATGTTCACATTGTAGCCCACACCTATTCCGGCACCACACTAAAACAAAGAAAAGACCATGATTATCAAACTGAGTAAGCCTTAACTTAGCCTGTTGCAGGCTCTCTCAACCAAGCTAGCTTAAACGCATTTCTTATCAACTCATTCGGAAATGTTTTTATAACGCTTATAAGCCACCTCCTGCCTCTTCCCCCATTTACAAGCCCACCCAAGACCCCTTATGAAGTTGTATAAGCCCAGGGCTTATAACTGGGATTATACTGTATAATTTTTTTATTACTAACATAAAAGTGTTCCAAAAGCTGGTTATAATTTATTTATCACCTCTTCAGACTTTCCTGTGCCAGGAAAAAATGTTCCATCATCATGTCGATGAATTGAAATGTACATGACATGAGGGTCGTCATAAAACATTTGCTGAGTTCCATTTCCATGATGAATGTCCTAAAAAAAACATTCACAGACATTAAGGCAAGCATATTATTGTAATCCAGGCCTATGTTTGCTGACATCACTGTTTGCATCTCGTATTTAGAAATTCACCCGATTGAAAAACAGATCATTATCATAACTAGAAAGATCATGCAAAGTTTAGTTATCGTGCCATGTTTGAAAAGGAACGTCGTCTTGAAATCTGCTTCAAACAATGAGTTCAAAAGTTGCAACATTTAGAGCGTTTGTATGCCAAACAAACATCTTGTTTAATTGTATTGTAACGTATTCCTCTCATATTTGCTATAGTTACTAAATGGCACAGATGCTACCAATGTATCATATGTATAAGTTTGCCACACTAAATTTAATTTTCAGCAAATGTATGCTAATGAGGAAAAGAAAGCCAACAAGAATAAATTTAAGGTAAAACGACTCAAGACAATATGAGTACTAACCCAGTCTACTATAAGAACTCTTTCAACAGACAGCTTCAATCTTAAAAGCCTGGCTGCAATCGCTACACTGTTGAAGTAACAGAAGCCCCTGAAATAGAAACAAATAACATTAAACATTATTGAACGTTCATCTGGAGTGTGATGATCCAGGTCAGAGTAACCTGCAATGGACAACATCACATCCAGGGGGAGTAGCAATACTCCAAGCTTCAGTGGCATGGGGGACACTTTGGTGGCCCAAGTGCAAACTAAATCAGACTAAATATCACCATGTCACCAACAACACAGTCTTTCTCAAAACAGGTTGCCCTGACAATGTGCGGTTCCAGAAAATATCCATACCCACCCCAAGGAAGGTCATTGGAAATTCCGAGGGGGAGGGGGGTCTCAAAAGCCAAACTTTTTAAAGGAAAGTATGAAGCTAAACTGGAAATTCCTGGGGGTAGGGGGGGGGGGGGTTCAAACCAAAAAACCTTCCGTGGGGGAGGTATGGATATATTCTGGAACCACACAATTCAATGGTACCCATTTATACTCTGGGTGAACAGAAGCACTGTAAGAGTGACGTGACTAGCTCAAGAACACAACACAATGAGCCCAGCCAGCGCTTGAACCCAGACTGCTCAACACAGAGTCCGATGCACAAACCATTAGGCCAACTGCACCACCCATGTACCCATGTGTACTGCAATATACTTAAGACTATAAAAACCCTACACTAAATTCAAACAGACTGAGACACCTATAAAACATTGTCAACAACTACCCGCACCTTACAAACTTGACTACCAAGATAAAGCATTATTTGTATTATAAAACTACATGTAAAACTTACATTGCCTGATGTGCTTCGGCATGGTGGCCCGGGGGTCTCACCAGCGCTAATCCATTCTGATAAGGGCAAGTAAAAAGTATTAAACAAAAGAAGTACTAAATTACACTCCTCTTAATCCCCCTAATGGCATGCACTACAGAAAACAGTGTAAAAAGCCTAGATTTTAGGAAAGAACAATGTTGTATATGTAACTGAAAATACTGCAACAAGTATTGCGATCGGTAGTAGACATTTTTCTAAAAGATTTTTTAAACCGATCTGTTTTTTTTTTACTACTAAATTTTCGGTGGCTTCTGTCCACCTTCATCAGAGTGAAAAAAGTTTGTTGGTGCTCGCGCTATACGCCTGTGCGTAATTTCGAATTAAAGGGACATAAGCATGAGGGAACGCTTTTCTCTTGTTCACAGCGTCGCTGTCCAAAGTGGAGTGCGGAAAGTAGTACAATACTTCTATACTTTTCTTTAAGGTACTGGTACCTTAATCTGTTGGTAGAAATGTGAGGCTAGTACATGTAAGTTCCACCTACCTTCAGTTCTCCAGAAGCAACCTTGAAGGCTAATTCCACAACACACCCTACAGCCTAAACATAAACAAGAACAAAAATTACAAATCCACTTACTCTTGATTGTCATTCAAATACAGTAGAACCCCGCTAACTCGAACTCGGACAACTCGAACTCCCCGCTATCTCAAACCCATTCCCCTTGCCCTTGTTTTTCAGTCATTTACTATCGGCTAACTCGAACCCCCGCTATCTCGAACCCATTCCCCTTGCCCTTGTTTTTCAGTCATTTACTATCGGCTAACTCGAACCCCCTGGCTACTCTTGCCCCTATGGTTATTTCAGGTAGCCAGTACTCTACTTAATTTCCATTTCTTTTCACTTTCAAACTGTAACTACTTTATCTTGAGTACAAATAAAGATTGTTGGTGTTGTTTGCCTACTAAACAAAACTGTAAAAGGAAACAAATCAAACTGTTTCAGTCTATTAATCCAACAGAAGGAAAGAGCAGTTAATAAATGCACTGTTTGTGTGATTTCAACATGTCAGCTAAAGTCAGCATCCCCGGGCAGATTTGAACCCTTGCCGCTGATCTTGATTATCAGATTGAAAGAAGAATTAGGACACAAGCACACCATGTGACATCATGTGCCAGTGCCCATCTCCATAAATAAATAAATATGGACAGTGACACTTCACATGACTTGATTTTGCCTTTGCTGTTGGGCAGACAAAATCCATAGGCCTTGCATGCTTGCGAGCTGAACTACTGATTTATTATTTACCATCCTTGCAGCATTGGCACTGTGCATTTCATTCCATATTGTGTCTCCGTCAACCTAGAAAAAATAATAAACCTTTAAAAGATTAATCCAGTCTACAGGTATCTGACTATTGTTTTCAACAAATCACAACAGTTCTGGTAAAAATAAACCTTACAAGTTCTTTTTTGTATCCTGTACAAGGAATTGTCTTGAAGTACCACAAAATTCTCAGTATTAGTGTGTGGCAATCAGTAAAGAGACTCTATCGATTTGGAACTGAAACCTGGTTAATAGAATCTATTTGCAAAGGAATATTTGTACCTACCCCTATCCCTCCACAAAAGAGCTTATTAAAACACTTGAGCATGGTGGTGGTCCCTGTGAAGGAAAAACAACATAACAATGGAAGAATGTCAGAGATTCCAAGCTTAATGCATGAATGCAAGTTAAATAAAGAATAACACATGGGTGCACGGAGATATGAAATTTCTCTTTGAGTGTTCAACATAGTATCTCAAAAGTGACAGATAGAGATAGTACCCTTGACTTAATATGTCTAGCTTTACTAGCCAATTACTTGCTTTGTTAGCTTTCCAAGTGAGATATCAAGTTGAATAACAAATTTCAAATCTCCAAGCAATCACATATTTTGTTTTGTTTGTTATCTTTTGTTTATGTTTTATGTATCTTCCCTTGCCAGAATTGATACCAACTGCTACACTTAGTAACTGTGGCAGAGGAATATACCACAAGACTTTCCTTAAAAAAACGTCAAATTTACAGACGTTGTGTATTTTATTTACTTATTTATGTATATTTTATTTATTTATTTATGTATTTTACCTACCATCTTCATTCTTCGTTCTACACTGAGTGCTTCCACCAAACAACATGGTGTGCTGTTCACTGCAATCAAAACACAGAAATTATCAATCATTTCTTCTTACAATATTATATCAATTAATTTTAACTTATAAATTTGTAAATTTCACATTTTACACAAGAAAACACAATCATGTTCTAGTGTATATACATTGTATCTTACCTATGAACTGTAAGTATCTCTGCTAGAGTTGCTTTTCGTGGCCGAACACGCTATAGAAAAAAAATTCAAGTTATTGTAAGTTACAGTCATGGATGTAAAAATAAAATAAAATAATTAAAATTACTTTTTTAAGTGCCATGTATTTAGCACTGTTGTGCTAATTGAGGACACTGTAAATGAACAAACAAATATTACAAAATAATTGAACACAAACTTGTTAAGAATCCCAACTGGTGGGAGGCTAACCAGTTGGCTATTTACAGAGCGTGATCGAGGAGTTGAACTTGGGACCACCAAGAACAAATCCAGCTAGTGGCAAGGTGGGGGATAAAGTTCTCATAAAGTGACATCAAGTTCTCTTAAAGACAACACTAAAACTATGTGTACAGGTGGTAATAGAGTACTAAAGTTATGACGTCACAAAAATGAAATTTGCAAAATTATGAAATTTGATCAGCTATTCGGAGGAAGCATGCCAAAAAACGTCTACTTACCAAAAATTAGCTCTCCATTGCAATTTGCGGCCGAGATATGGGCACTTCAGGTTTTAATTTCTTCATACAAACCCATCTAATTTTGCATCTGTTCCTTCAGTTTAGAACAGGCGAAAAATTAGAGAGGTTTGTATGGGACGGTACCAAACTTTGAACCTCTATATCTTCTGTTCTATTCCTGCTAACAAGTTGAAATTCTGTGGCTGATCATACAGCAGCAATCTTTATCTAATGATGGGATTTTGAGGCTTGATAAAAATAATTTGAAAATTTGTGACGTCACACTTTACCACTCTATGGGGTTTTGAAAAAAGACTTACTTCACATAGATTTGCTACACCAGTCTCCTGTAGCCTTGCCCAGATACTCTGCAATCTGCCAGGGTGTTCTGGGTGGGAGCTAGCATCACCACATGAACATTGATGTTTCAACATGACTGTGTCGTAAACAAGGCCAGTGCGGCACATAGTGTCAGATATCTGACCACTACCTGAAATGACAACAAACACAGAAATGGATCATTATAACTGTGATAATCCTTATTCTTACTAATTTTCACGAGTACTAATTTTCACAATTTTCGCGATTGGAAAAAATTCGCGAAATTAAATACTCGCAAAAAAAGGTGCCGTGAAAATTAAACACGCAAAATTTAAAACCCCATTGCACAAAGAAAATTGTAATTTGGTAAAATACAACGGGTAAAAATTGTCACAATTCTGTCCATGATTTATGCAGCACCACATCACTCGTTTTTTTGCAATTCCTGCAAAATGTCTCTGGTGTAGTCGTCAAAATTGCCATTCACAGTACTGTTTTTCCTTCAACTCATCAACTCATCAACTGAACACTTTACTGGTGATTGTGAATGACGGATTTTTTAAATGGTGATTAAAATTTTGTGACATTGTCACAAAATTCAATACATTTCGAGTCCATTTTTCCCGTGAATTCACGAAATATGACTCTGTCATTTTCGCGAAATTAAGTGCACGTGAAAATTAGTAAGAATAAGGTAAAAGGAATGAAATTGTCAACAAAGGGATACACTGGAATTATAGTAAAAATCTAGTGGATGAAGAACCTACAGACTGAAATGTTGCAACTTAACACTCAATATACTGTCTTATTGTTGTAAATAAATAAAATAAATAAATTTGAAAAAGTCAGTTAAGGAGCCCAAAAGTGTGACCACTTTTAATTAGATGTAGTCGCCTAATGGTTAGTGAGTTGGACTCTGGATAAAGCAATCCGGGTTCAAGCCCTGGCCTGTATCATTGTGTTGTGTTCTTGGGCAAGGCACTTTACTCT
Organism: Desmophyllum pertusum; assembly: GCA_029204205.1. Lineage (NCBI taxonomy): Eukaryota > Metazoa > Cnidaria > Anthozoa > Scleractinia > Caryophylliidae > Desmophyllum > Desmophyllum pertusum. Next base: position 1,904,625 of record MU826354.1, read on the forward strand.
CACATTGCCACTCTCTACCCAGGAGTATAAATGGGTACTGGTGACAAAATGCTGGGGAGGGGGAGGGGGAGCCTGTGATGGACTAGCATCCCATCCAGGAGGAGTAGCAATACTCCTAGTTGGCTTCATGCTAAGGAAACCGGGATAAGCTCCGACATTGTGGGTCAGTTTGGCTCGAGTGTAGCTTTACCTTTACCTTGGAAAAATGCAGGTCCTTATATGCAGGGTTTTTTTATATTCTCCCAACTAATACTGAAAGAAATATGTAGGACTAGTAGTGAGAATTTGCATGTTGACATCACAACTTTACTTACCTACAACAGGAGATGAATGTGCTCTAGAAAGAGGTCTGTGACCCACATTTGCTCCGGGGGAGGCAGATCCCGCTGCCGATGCTGCGGCCAAATCTGCTTGACGAAGCTGTAAGGAATGTTGGTGCCCCTGTTGCAGTGATCCATCGTGAGAGGAGTCCTGTTGCCGTAATTGACGAATAAGTTGAAGCTCTTGGATTTGTTGCTCTTGGGTGGACTGTGGAGAGGGAAGGTCTTCGTGGCTGTGTGTCTGTGAATGAAACACTGACATTCAAGTGATTTATAATTTATTTTAGGGGAAATAGACTATGATCTAAATCGTCAATCAAATTCTAACTTGCCACAGTTGCCTAATGATAACGCTATAGCAATGGAATCCAGAACAATCCAGAGGTCAGACCAAGTGTGTGACCATTCAAATGAACGCTATTGAGCAGTACTTTCATGTGGTACTGTTTGTTATGCTGTACATACAAGGTGGTTCTAACTTTCAAGTTGTGGATAAAACCCTAGTGTTCAATGTCCAAATGAAAAGCTAATGGGCCGTACATTTACATGGAACTGTGGAGAAAGTCTTAATGGTTAAGAATTTTAAGTCACTTACACGAACAAGTCGTTGTGGTGGTAGTTGGTGGCTGCTGCTGCTGCTGTTGTTGTTGCTGTTGCTGATGCTGCAATTGTTGTTGAACTTGTTGAAGTTTCTGCTGTTGTTGTTGTTGTTGCTGCTGCTGTTGTAACTGTAAAATACGCTCTTTCCAAGCTTCTTTCTGTTGCATTTGTTGCTCTAAGTGTTCTTTCAGTGCTGCCTGGGATTCTTTGTGCAGCTGTTGTTGCTGTATCTCCTGCAACTTTTGCAAGTTCATTTGAAGATTTTTCGTTCCGATCTGCTGTAGAAGTAATTCCTGTTGCAGCTGCTGTATAAACCTGGCTGGATTCTGCTGGTATTGCCGCTGCTGCTTCATAAATTGCACGTGCTGCTGCTGTAAAAGTTCTTGGTTTTGCTGCTGTTGATGCAACGCCACACCATTTGACAAACTTAGGCCTGGCGCAGAATAAGACTGCCGCAAAGGTCGATGCACAGCCTTTAATTGACCCCCTACCTGTGGAGACGTTAATGACGCAGAAAGACCTGCCCCCTGGGGTGGTAACAAATTGTTCTGTCCCTCAGGGGATGTGGATGTCCCCGGGGGTGATGTGGTAGGTGGCGTTGCAGAATTCATTTTATAATGTTGTCCTCCATAGCCCATTGACAACATCTGTGCCTGCGCTTGGGCTAATGCCAATTGCTTCCACCGTGCTTGGTGCAACGCGGCGGCAGCAAGGTCATTCTCATCTTCCTCTTCTATTCCATCTGAAATTGTTTGACTAGAATACGGACTTTGCTGTACCTCCATGTGAGTCGTGTCCTTGCTCGATAAGCTACTGGTATGGCTCATCACACGGGGCTGGTGCGCGAGTTGACTGCCAGAAAGCCACAGCTGGTTTCCCCGGCTGTGATCCAGTCCCGATGGGTAACGTGGAATTGCTTGGAGGTTGGGTAGACTGTGGCCAAGCCCAGACCCTGGCCCAGTGCTTAGGGGTGATGAGCCCTGATGAAAAGAAACATTTTGATTGAACAAGCTGAAACAAACACAACAATCTTTTCCTACGCAAACAGTCAAATGGGACAAAGGACTTAACAAACTGTTTTTGTTATGGTGATTTTGTTATTACATGTATTTAATTAGCCTTATAAACAGACATATCTCTTCATATGCTCAATTTTTCCCCTGAAAAAGAAAAATTGAAGTGTCTCTGCCTGAAGGCAGAAGGGCCATCCATGTAAAATGTGGAGCAGGGTGGTAGAGAGGGAGATGGATTTGAAAACCTGGAGAGAGATGGCCGCTGCTGCAGCTTGGAGACAATGGGCACGCAGCGCAACAACCTCGTCCCCAGGGTCATCTCCACTTTCCAATATTTTTGGAGACACATGACCTGCTCTTCGCCAGGGTCTTCTTCACGCCAACCCGCCATCTTGAAAGCGGAGATGGCCCTGGGGACGAGGTTGGAAGCCCAATTCTCCACTTGGAGAAATGGACAAATGATGCCGATGATGTGTCTCAGATTTGTCGTTACATGTACTTGTTCATTATACTGGGTTGCACTGTAAATAGAATTTAATAACAGAAGACATTTCTTTTGTACTACCTCTTGTGCGAGCCTAACAGTTAGTGTGTTGGACTCCGGATCGAGCGGCCCAGGTTTGAGCAGGCTTTTAGCCAGAATTTGAAAAGTGGGTGTCCTGGAGGCATGTCCCCCCATAAATTTGTTAAAGCTTTGGTGCATTTTTCATCATTTTCTCCCAGGATTGGGCGTCCACAGGACACCTGGGGCGTCCACAGGACACCTGGATGCCCTTCTGGCTAAAAGCTTGGACTGTTTGAGCTCTGGCCTGGGTCATTGCGTTGTGTTTACTCTCAGTGTCTCTCTCCACCCAGGAGTATAAATGAGTAATGGCAACAAAATGCTGGGGGGTAACCTGCAATGAACTACAGATCCCATCCAGGGGAGTAGCAATACTCCTAGTCGGCTTCATGCTAAGGAAACTGGGATAAGCTCTGGCAGTGGGGAGCCAGTTTGGCCCAAGTACGGCTTTACCTACCTCTCTGTGTGGAGAAGCTGATGATGATTGGTTTGGAGATCCTGGACTTGAAGATTCAGCCATTTCACCTCCCGCATTTTCCACTAAAAACCAAACCAATACAATACTTAATTTAACATGGAAGAACTCTCAGCTACAAGCTAGTTAACAGGTAATCCACAACAAAAGAGAACAAGTAATTCATATCTAAATTTCTTGTGCTGCAGTACAGTACAAGTAAACTCTGCTCCAATCTCAAGTGGTTATGAAGAGCATATCTAGAGGCTCAGGACTGGTTTTAGTGACATAAAGGGACTAAGAGTATTAAGACGGATTCTGCTCAACGTTCGAGCAATAAGTGCAAAAATTAATTACTAAAAAACTTCTCATAGCACGGTAACATTTTGAATACTATTTGAAACATCACTTTAATTCATTTCTCCAAGTGACCCCGCAATTAAATTCTCAAGCATTCTCAAGAAAATTAATGTCAAACCTCGTAAAAAATTATAAAAACGCACGCCATTTTGTTTTGAACTGACATGAAGCGTCTTTTTAATTCAAATATGTAATGACTTCTCTCGCGGGGTCAGCTTGGGAGCTAATTTATCGATAATTTCTTCTTAACTGTATTCAAAATGATACCGTGCTATGAGTAATTTTTTGGTAACTTAATTTTTTGCACTTTTTGCTCGAACGTCCAGCGGAAATCGTCTTAACTACTTCCTATAGAGTCCCATCTGTCGGGTTACCTTAACCCTTTTGCTACTAGAATGGCCAAAAGCGGCCAACTGAAAGTGGCATTTTATTCCTGGAGCAGCCCAAAGTGGCCAAACAAACCTATCTATTTTGAAACTACACGTATCCTCCCTTCCCTTTAACCTTCCTTTTGTAATAATATTATGAAGTTTTTCAATTATTCTTTTAATTCTCCATGGGGGATGGGGGGGGGGGGGGGTACCTCGCATGGGTACTTGCATCCCGTTTGCGCCCCGCCTGCCTGGGTAACTACTTTTTTTCTCTCCTTATTTGTACTCCTTTATTACTTTTGTAGTTTAACCCAATAAAGTTGTTAAATTATAAAGGAGTTCATTGTACCACACATCTGTGAGACAGTGCTCATGCATCACTTACACGTTAGGCTCCTGTGGATTCTATTTCCATTGGGTCGATCTCTCCGTCTGTGTAGCAAGGGGCTTCCATAATTCCTAAGTCGTGCTTTGAGTCGTGACTTCACCTTGAGGGTAGGTTCAGAAGCTGTAGAAATGATCAAGGAATTCTGTCAGTTCACATTTAAGTATTGTACAGTGGTCCAGAAATGTTAATTATTTTCTCTGTTTTACATGCTTTTTTAAATGCCTGAACAAAATTCAGGCTTGTAAGGGATTTAAACCCATGATTGATTGTTATGTTCGATAAAACATGTTTTATTAGCCAATCAGAGTGAGCGCAGACTCCAGCCATATTATAAATGTGCGGTTCCGAAAAATATCCATACCCACCCAAAGGAAAGTCATTGGTTTGGATGGGTCAGCAGGTTTTCAGTTTGGTTTCAGGCTCATTTCGAGACATTTCTGCTACGTCCTGCATTTTTAGAGGTGTTTTTTTCCACTGACAGTGCTCTGGGGTGCGTGAGGACTCATGGCTGGGTTGTAGGCTGGGTTGTGGGATGTGCCAGCCTTTGGGATGGTGTTCCATCGGGGTGGTGTTCCATCTTGGGGATGGGTCCTCACCGCTGGCCTTTGGCTTATCCCCGGGTGTCCAATTGCAATGGGGTTGTTAATACAATACAACATAAAATAATTTGGGGTATTATGCAGCACATGGCACGGCCTTGTGCGCCTACTGGCACGAGGAGCAATCACGATGATAATGATGAAGATGCGCCACATGGTGCAAAGAGGCCTTTTCAAGTTACATGTAGTAAAATAATTTGACTATTTACAATAAATCCAGTAATTTAAATTCCTGACCTGTTTTGCGAAGGGGGAAGTTGACACCATCATACCCTGCTCCAAGAGGTGTAAGTCTATCTGAATCATGTTCAAATTGTTGATTCCTAAAAATGAAATTAAACCATGTGCCTGAGTCACAATAAAAGAGGTATTTTTTGTCGGTAACAAGTTCTTTAGGCCTTAAAAAATAAAGCCAGAGGACTAAAAACAACATTGCAATTCAGAAAAGTACATACAAAACATATACGTAATAGTGAAATTTTGGATTGGTTTGAGCCATATCAGGCAAGTTTGATCGAGTCATACAGTAGTTCCTACTTGAGATGTAGTCGAGGCAACGTAGCTTTGGCAAGACCAAACCAGCCTGATATGTCACCAAAGTTGCATGATTAGCCTAGGTATTGTTCTTTTTTTAAGCAACAAGATTTTCTTCAAGTCAAAATGTGCCATGTGTTCCTTGCCAACAACAACATGGTTTCGTATTTTTCTGTCTTGCTGATTATTGAGACAGCCGTTTGATATTAGTTACTGGTAAACAAATTTTAAGCACTAAATTTGTAAAAAGAACAAAACTATTTCCAACTAACCAGTGCTTGAATGCCTGAGCTCCACCAGACAAAGATGCTAATGCTAGATCCTTTTGCTTTTTGCTGATAACAAATTCATGAAGACGCTTTTTCACTTCACTGGATGTTACTGCAACAGGAGTCAAAAGAGTATTTACTGTTAGTATAAGGCTTAAGGTAAAGCTGCACTTGGGCCAAACTGGCTCACACTGCTGGAGCTTATCCTGGTTTCCATAGCATGAAGCCGACTAGGAGTATTGCTACTCCCCCAAGATGGGATGCTAGTCCATCGCATGGTACCCCCCAGCATTTTGTCGCCGGTATCCATTTATACTTGTGGGTGGAGAGAGGTACTGTGAGTGTGTTTCTTGCCCAAGAACACAACACAATAACCCTGGTTAGTGCTCAAACCTGGACCACTCGATCCAGAATCCAACACGCTAATTAACAATATTATTAGATTATTCGCTCTCAATTTCTATGATGTGATAGTTGATGAGGCCGTAGGCCGAATCAACTATCACATCTTAGAAATTGAGAGCGAATAATCTAATTGTTTTAGTAAAAATCATAACAAAAAAAATAATAACTCTAAATGCTCTTCCAAAACGTCAAAGAAACAAGAAGAAACCACAATTTTGTAGACACCTCCAGCCACTGAACACTAATGGCTGATAGTATACGAGTAGCTCAGCCAATCAGATTGTCTCATTTGCATTAGTATACTAGTAGATTTTTACTAATAATCGTTAGGCTATAGGCTATAATAAAATTAAAACACAATAAAATTAATTTGATGAGAACTTACTTTCTGGTGGGGGCTGTTGAGATGCTTGGGACTGCTGTGGCGGTGGCTGGGGTTGCTGCTGCTGCTGTTGCTGCTGTTGCTGCTGTTGCTGCTGTTGCTGCTGTTGCTGCTGTTGCTGCTGCTGTTGCTGCTGCTGCTGCTGCTGCTGCTGCTGCTGTTGTTGTTGTTGTTGTGAATGATGGTTGTCCTGTGGTTGCGGTTGTTGAAAGTGTTGCTGAGTTGACGATGGTTTAGCTGGAGGCTGTGCTGCTTCTTGTTTGATTTTAGATTGTTTTTCTGGAGGTTCGTCATCTTGTTCCATAGATGTGCATCCTTGTCCTCTGTCACTGGGTTCTTCAGGTTCAACCTAACAAAGCCAAACAAATTTATTCTTACTGTAGTCTCCCTGATTAAGATGTAACTGGGGTTTGCTATCAGGGTTGGCCCAAAACCGGGTTAGATAAAGGTGCTTTGTTGATGGGCTATGCTCTGCGAAGAGCTAAGTGCCTAAGGCTATGTTCACACTTGGTGCCCGAGTATGGTGCCCGAGTACGATTCTTGCTGGACACTAATGTAAACACACCTTTTTTTCAAGTACCCACACCAGAATTTGTGCCGGATTAGAGACCTTGTACCCGTGCACGGGCAACATGACGATATCTCAGGGCACGAAATTGCGCCTGATTCAGTCGCCAATGCGCCTAAGTTTTCCACATTGGCAACCAAATCCTGAAAATTAGTCGCCAAACTGGCGACTACACCGACTAGAATTCTGACATCTTACCTGAAGTTTTCAGTTCTAACTTTGCCATAAAAAAGTCACACAATAGATTAAAGTTATAAAACAATATTTCTCTGGTCTTGTTTTGCTTTCATAACGAGAAAGATGGGTCAACAAAGTTTCTCTCAACTGAGTGCACAAAAACGCCCTATAATGCTTTGCAAGTCGTGGAAACCATTGAATACGTCATGTATGCCGATGGATTGTGTCTCTGGTGCTGAATTTCTACAACAACCACCAGGCATTTTTCTTAGGGACAACCCTGCAACCAGTTTGTAACTTTGGAGTTAAATTGAACCAAAACACATGGAATGTTGAGTTTCTTTTGTACATGTAAGTAGTATATTGAAGCCTTGTATAATGACTGTAACGGGATGTATCAGGAGGGGGATGTAATGGGCTCCTGGATGGATGTAAATTATAAATAATAACAAGGGTGGCTATCGGACACCAAGACTGCGTTCTTGTATTAAAATAGTTATTATTGTTTATTGAAATTGGTTAATTAATTAATTAATTAATTAATCAATTAAAAATGGCGACTAACTTTTTGGAGTTGGCGACCACTTTGGAATATTTAGGAGCCAAATGGCTCCTGGAAAAAAAAGTTAATTTCGTGCCCTGTATCTTATGTACCCAGTGTCTGAACACAGCACCATCCGGCCACCAAGTGTGAACAAAGCATAAGTAAGTAATAATTAGGAAGAAGACACATCCAACCCAGGCTCACCTTAATTTTTGGTTGAGGAAAGCGGTACTCCCTTTCCTTTTGTGCTTTTTCTTGGAGTTCTCTCTGACGTTGCTCCTCTTGTCTCTTCCGAAGCAATCTGTTCCTCTGTTCCATGACTCCAGACCGCTGAAAATCAAGTTGGTACTGAAGATAACCAATCAAAGCAACTTTCTGAGAAGCCAATTGCTCCAAATCAGCTTTAAGCAGATTACAATAGTCCAACATGCACAATTCCTTAATGGATTCTTCCACAAATAAATCAACTTTGTTTAACAAGGATGATACACTGGACAGTATTACGACTGACAAACCTGTGGCCTCAGATCCCAGAATTTAGAAAGGTTGGTTTTTGTGAAGGAAAAAAAAAACAGAGTACCTGGAGAAAAACCCTCGGAGCAAGGATGAGAACCAACAAACTCAACGCACATACATGTATGGCTCCGAGCTGGAATCAGTGGGAGACGAGCGCTCTTGCACTGTCATCCCTGCTCCTCATAAAGAGACAAATGATCAGAAGTTGGTGGGAGTGGGAAGATCATGTTCAACAAAAATACTCACTTATTGTTAAACACTTAGTTGATTATCAACTCGAAGTCGATAAAGGTAAATTAACTGCCGTAGCGAATTTCTAGAAGCTGACATTTTGAGCGTCAGGCGGTTAATTTACCTTTATCAACTTTGAGTTGATAATCAACTTGAAGTGTTTTACTTACATGTACCTGCAAATGCAGCACCACAGTTTCATTAGGGCCTCCACAGACTAGAGAGATAGTTGTTGACAACTATTTAGTTGTCAATCATAACAAAAAAGCCAGCGTGCGAAGCTAGTTATCGATAACTTAGGCCCTTAGTTATCGACAACTAGCTTCACACACTGGCTTTTTTTTATGATCGACAACTAAATAGTTGTCAACAACTATCTCTCTAGTCTGTGGAGGCCCTTAGAAACTAATCACTCTCACAAATTTTAAAGCCTGTTTGGAAACTTGAGCATGTTGGAAAGCTATTGTATTATACTTGACACTGATTGGCTAGTTTTTTTTGAGAATGTACATGTATACTCCAGAGTTTTTTTGGTATTGTCTATACCTGCAATTCATGTTGCTGTTGTTGCTGTAGTGCTTGTAACTGGTGCTGGAAATTTTGGTACAGAAGTTGTTGTTGCATCTCCTGCTGTTGTTTGAGGTGAAAAATGTCGGCGAGTTGCTGTTGTTGGTTGGCCGACAGAATAAATCGCGGCACGGCAACCCCCTCAGGGTGACTGAAGCTGCATAGTGGTTGTTCATGTCTGGAAAAAAAATTAAAATTGGTCAAAAGCGTGCCAACATGCATTTTCATAAAGTGCCTGTATAGCCAATCAGATTGTAAGTTTGCCAACGGTTAACCACTGAGCTACACATTGTATGCTTATTATGCTTAGACTAGTAGGACATAAAATATTTTAGCCTGATTTCACAGGATCAGCATAAACACTTGATTACCAGTATAATGTTGTGCTAATGGAACCACTGGCACTCTATTGCTGCTTGATGTCACTCTTGTGGGAGACTCTGAAAAACATTTATCATAATAGCTGTTATTACAGTTGAGCCCGCAGTCAAATATTCTTTTGTTTTTAAAAAGTATGCAAACAAGTTAGGCTCAATTTCCACCGCTTTCTCGAGTCCGGGCTTCGTTCTGGTCATTTTTCCGAACAGCGGTTGGTAATCGAGCCTACAAATGAGGCTAATGGGCCAATACAATGCCAGATTGACCCTTTCGCCTAATTTTCATGTCAAACGGCTATGTACTAGACATTCACAACAAACATAATTCTATTTCACTGGCTGGAAATGTCATTTAAACGGCATTTTATGCTCACAATTTGAAAACAGCAATAGTCAAAGCATCAAGTGCTGGGTCGCATTCACTATTCAGTCATAGAAAACTCTAGAACACAGCCCAGCTGCCTTATATTCATCTACATCTTCTAATCTTGAAAAAAGTGTGAATAAAACAAAATTGAAATTGAAATTCATCTACATCTATTTCCTAACCTGCAGACAACAGAAATCATACTCTAAACATCTTAACATTGTTTTTGCTTGCAGCTTGTTAGGACAGCTTTCCAACGATCTTACATGTATACTTTGTTGTCAAAACTCCCCAAAGGGGCTGGCTTTTCAATGACAATGATAATTTTAAAATACATGTAACTTACAACAGAAAGGATTAAGATCATGCTTTGTCCATGTGTCTGCCACTAAACTACATTGCACATGTAAACTAGCTTGGTGATTGGTTCAAAGACACTTAACGTGCAACTAGGCACGACCAGACAGAGTTAACATGTTTAACTCTTCTCAATCAACCAAACACAACCATCAATTGGCTAAACCTTTTAGACCCAAAGTCAACATCCACATTCTCCACAGCGCTTGTAAAATATTTTGTAGAACTATCTTTAGGAGAATTCAGTTTTCTGTCACATGCTTCCAGACATGATTAGATGCTGTATTCTCTTAACCTGTCGACTGGATCTTGACATAAAAATAAAGAGAAGTCAGAAAATTATCACCGCTGGGTTAAAAGGATAAAAGGATCTTCACAAATGGTACTAACAGCAATTTTCTGCATCTATATACACAGTCACAGGGCTGCAAATAACAGCTGGTCATCGGACAATGACCAACCAAAATTTGCTTATGTCCGATGAAATCCAAACTGTGGTCGAACATAATGTCCGGATATTTGTTTTGCCTTCCAATGTAAACGCCAACAAGTTTTATTCTAAATGCAAACTACATGTAGTTTACTCTGCGATAACAACGCGTTAAATTAGCAGGTTCGCTTATCAAGCAATACTGTAATTAATATTATGTCCGACCTCATTTTTGTTTTGTCCGACCAAACTTTTTCTTAGTCGGACACATGTTCTTTCAAGAAAAACAAAATAATAATTATTTGCAGCCCTGCAGTCAGGGTGTTCCTTTTCAAATAGAGTTGGTGTAGAAAAATTGAAAACTGTCGGAGAAATCAATCCAAAATTCTTATAAAATCCAAAGATAGTTTTGCAGTGGAAATTTAAGTTGCAGGCACGTTCACATGCAGTGGAAATCGTACATGTGTATGTCGCCTGTAGAAAAGAAATATATCAGCTACGAAAAAATTCTTAGTTTTCTCTGAAAATGTTTTAATTTCTATCTGAACACATGTGTTTGCATGCTAATGGTAAACGATGTGAACAACAACCATTTCATTTAAAAATATATCTATATTATATACATCAAGAGATGTCCTGGAGTTCATTTACAGTTCATTCTTATGGACACAGCTTTTATTTGAGATATTCACACTTTGTCTATCAAACAAAACACATATTCTGTTGTGATAGACTCTTGCTTATTCTGATTCTTGGTGAAGATGCATTAATAGCAACTTGTGTTTGACATTCGAAAATTTCCTTTCAGGTGTTTGACATTTGTCTATAATTATTCCATGCCTAGACAGTTGATAATGGCTACTATGCATAATAATAATAAAAAAATCATTATTCCCAAAACTGAAATACAATTCTCAAAGATTTAACTTCAGATAATTTACACTGCTATCAATAAGGACATGACTTATGGCAAGTTTACAATGCAGCGAAAGAGCTATTTTCTAATTTCTTTGTAGTTATACACGTTTCTACAACTCCAGAAAAACAGGTGATTTCGGATTACATACATCTGTATTCTGATGAAGATTATTTTTAGAAGCGCCGTCCAATTAGCATATTAATTGAACTCCCAGGTACTAATAATATTACTTATGTTGAAAACGACAGGCTGTAAAGCATTAACAGCAGGATCAAGGGTGATAATCTCCTTACTGTTGGTCATACTGTTATTGTAAGGTTAGTTAGGAGAATTTACTTCGTGATACACCATATTCTTATCACCTGTTTGCTTGATAAGTTGAGAATTAAATAATTAAAACAAATCGCCTTCAGTTGAAAAAATGGCAGTTATCATGAAAATGTTTTCTAAATGAAAAAAAAAAATGATGGAGACTGAAATAACGATAGAAAAAATTAAGTCTTGTAATGCCAACACGATTTTTAACACAAAAACTGAATTAAAAATTAACCCAATCTACATGAATAGTCAACTTAAAGGATAAAACATTAATTTAGACATTGCCAGTAATTTGACAGAATGATGAATATGCAATAATTATCTTACAAATACAGCTGAATTGAAGGCCTATTTTGAGCGTCGGTGTAGCTGTCACAAGAACAAGTTTTCAAATTATTTTTTTTTAGTCAAAATAATAATAATTTGCCATCAAAGATGGGATCAGTAGAGTAAAGACAATATAGAAGACCCTGTAATATACAAATTCAAGTAAAACAAACCAAGGTGCTACATATAGCGACACGTAAACAATTGACCTCATCGCCTGTCGCCTGATGAAGACTAGCAGTAAGGCAGTTGAAACGCCACAATCAACAACTCAAAGTGACTCCATCGTGAGACAAACGATTAAACGTTCATCTACATCAACCTTTACAATGTATTTGCTTTCACTTTTACAAACAGTGTCTGTGTTTTTTGTAGTTCTTACAAGAGCATTTGCAAATTGAAATTCAACTGAAATTAGTTGTAGAATATACATGTATTGTATTGTCTGGTTGCTTAAACATTATTGGTCTGTTTACAAAAAAGGTCGCCATCCTTTGTTCTCAATTAACGTTGTGATTGGTCAATTTTCTTGCAAGCGGCCCGGTTCAAGTAGTCACACAGTAAACACTGCCCAAACTTCTTTTTAAATAATCAACCCTTTGTCTTCCCCACACTTAATTGTTGTATTTCTTTCTCAGCTCTCAACAAACTTTAGGCAAATTTACACACTTTAAATTCCTCTTACAACATCTTACAATATCACTACTAGACCTACTAACACTGTTTAACCCTTTCGATCCCAGAGTCAATAAATGCAGTTATACCTTTCGAGTCTGCAGATGAAAGATGAAACCCTAGTGTGTGACCATTCAAATGAAAGCTACTGAGCAGTACCTTCAAGACCCTTCAAGTAGTATTGTTTGTTTTTGACAATTTTGCAAACTGAAATTCAAGAATTTTTCGTCGGTTTTGAACTTAGCACTCCCAACAACTAGTGCATAACATCTGGATTAGCTACCACCATATTCTCAGAAATAAATATAATTAAAAAATAAATGGCAATTGGTATTGGGGCTTACTGTTATATAGAAGATAACTTTCAGTAACACTGTTCCTTTTAAACTTACATGTACATTACTTAATGACCTCCGTCGTGCAATTTTTAACAGGAACTTTTTATTCAATTTCAATTTTTTTTTCACAGACTGATTTGCATTTACAGAAAGCTCAAGTGTCCAATAAAATATGCATAATACGCATGGCTAGGTTTTGAGTGGCCTGATAAAACAAACGTCTCTAACTGCACTAACCATGAGACAGATATCTGAGATTCAACCCAAAAAATTCCATACTGATAACATAATAAGTACTACTAAGATATTAATTTAAGGTCATTCCTTAGTATTGCACTGCGCATCCTTTCTGCGCATCATTTCGCGCGTAATTAGCGCGCGCACATTAAAAACATGGCGGCTTTTCATTATGGCTATGCTCGCCAGAGAGGCAAATGATTGTTTTCTCGTAAACGAGCGTGGTGACCTATCATTTTTTTTCGCATATTTAAGTCTAGTAATCATCTTCTTTCTATACAAGGAGTATAGACCAATTCTCAGTGCAGACAAATTAATAATCACTGAAAACGTGAAAAAATACATGTTTTTGGTTGATTTTGTAAGGAATTATAAGGTATTTTAGTCGATTATATCTCTTTCGCGGGGCTGGTGACCTATTCTTTTTATTCTATATTTTGAAACATTACATCACAATGTTCAACTAGGGAAAGTTTCAGAAACTTCCAGTGTAACTTCTATTTCGATGGAATAACCTAATGTAGTCTCTTATTGGTTGTTACTAAGTTATGATTTTCCAACTAAGTGCAAGTAACAGCTAATCAGAGACAATATGTGGATCTCTGTCACGCTACATCATTGCAATCACAGCCAGTCATCGGACAATGGGCGACAACAATTTTCCCACATCTGACAAAATCCAAACTTTGGTCACGAATATAATGTCTGGACAAATTTTTTTGTCCTCAATGGATTTATACTACCATCAGTTGAATCTAAGCGTGAGCACCTGGCGAGAAAACATGATCTTAGGAGTATGAAACATGACGTAATTGACTGTCAAACGTTTCAAGTTTGAAGGTACATGTGTACGTTAGGCGAACTTTCATGCTCGAAGTGAGTTGATTAATACTGAAGTTTGAATGAAACTGTGCTTAATCAAGGCTAAGATAAATCTTTTAAGCGTTCAAACAATTTTAACCCTTTCACACCCAGAGTAAAAACTTGAGTCATTAAATGTGGTTCTAACTTTTGAGTCTGTGGATCAAACCCTACTGTGTGACCATTCAAATGAAAGCTATTGAGCAGTACTTTCATGTGGTACTGTTTCTTTTTGACAATTTAGCAAAAATAATGAAATTCAAGATTTTTTCCTCAGTTTTGAACTTAGCACTCTTGGGAGTGAAAGGGTTAACTCACTGCAAAACATGTTTCTAAACCAAACTCGTATCTGGTCGACAGTTACAGGTGCAAAAGTTCACCTAGCCTAGAAGGACCTTGGGGTGCAACACCAACAAAACAAATAAAACGTATTTATTATGAACCAGGCATGACCCCCAGGCAGCCCTGTTAACAAGCCATAACAATCTGTGACAAGCCATACCAATGCAATGACGACTAAAGTTTTGACTACAGCTGTTTATAATGTAGATAAGTTATGACTAAAATGTAGAGCCACAGAAGTGGGCTGTTTATAATGTAGTACAGTGAAACCTCCATTATTAAGGGGACACCCTCGGAACAGAAAAAGTGTCCCCTTATAGAGGTGTCCCTTTAATAGAGGTGGTAATGGATTACAAAGATTATATGATTGAGCATTAATTTTACTGGGACAAAAGTTTGTGTCCCTTAATGGAGGTGTCCCAAAGTAGAGCTCCACTGTAGTTCATAATGTAGAAGAAGTTACAAATAAAAATAGAGCCTTAGAAGTAATATATAAAACACTCGAGACAGTGTTTCATATGATTTCCAAAGACTGAGAAGAGAGTTGAAAATACGACGCACAGCAGAGCATTTTTGACGAAATTCAAGGTGTTTGAAATCGGATGAAACACTGTCTTGAGTGTTTGACATAATTTATTATCTTCTCAATCGAAACATAAACTAAGGAGTAAACGGAGAAATAAAATTGTAATGATTATGATTTCCATTGTTGTAACTTGATGAATTATTAATGAGTTTGAGAAGTATACATGGACATTTATATTGTACAAGAAAGTGACATCTTTTAATACCGCAACATATCAAACTTCAATTTAATTTTGAAATATTTGACAAACCAGACTTTTTAAACCTGTTCATTGCTTTGCTTTCACAAGTTAAAAATGTAGAAGCGTACATACATTTATTATTCTACTATTACGTCATTTCACCATATAAGGTCACGAGAACACATAAAATATGCCACGGTATTGACTAGTTGAACAGAGCGAATACGGAGAATAGCATAATAGTCGGAAATTTTGCAGTAGAATAATAAATCCCTTATTCGATGGTTTAACATATAATACGAGCGGACATTTTGCTCATTGCTCGCATTTTTCCTCACCCGGGGCTCTGAAAAAATAACGCAACTCGCAAAATATCCGCGCGTATTATATGTTAAATCATCGAATAAGGTGTATTTATTATACGACATAGCATTTTAGAGAGCGAATACACACCAAAACGAGTGCAAATATGAGACCGTATTACACTCATCTTAGTCCCAATATTTTAGGAAAGAATTATGACGTATAATAAACAAATTTATTCAGCGGAAATTTGCGTAATACAGCTGGGCATTTTTACTCGTCAATGTTTATTTTTTTCGAGCCTGAAGGCTCAAAAAAATAAAAACTGACTCGTAAAAATATCCAGCCGTATTACACAACTTTCCGCTGAATAACCGTCTTTGTATGAAGCTGTACAAAAACCAGAATACCTGGAGAAAAACCCTTGGAGCAAGGCCAGACAACCAACGCCAAAAATAGCCTGCATGCAGACGTCTCCTACATGTATTTCCTTGCTTCACGCGGAAAAGTCAACTGCAACCCACCTACCAATAAATTGTGATTCTCGACAGGAATTGAACCTGTGCGACATTTGTGTGAGGTGATTGCTTACTCGACAGCACCATCCCTCATCCCTACTCCCTTGCTTGCATGTTGCACATAAAGATGTGTACAGTACGCATGCTCGTATAATTTCACGTAAACTACAGGTGTAGTAACATCTGCATTTAATAATACAAAATATTAATTGAAGCACACAAAAGCAACATCTAAATTTATGGCGACGAACCATTTTGCACCTACAAATATAGAAAGAGTCTGAAACACTAATAGTAAATTATTTTAATCTCCTTCCAACACAAGGAGAGTTTTTGACTGATTGCCGTTACTGTAGGAATCAAATTAATTCCTGATAAATGTAAAATATAATGTGAACTGTACAGTGTGAGCTGGAAAAATCCAATAATTTTAATTTTGATAACACTATGCAGGTCAAACATGGTATACAGAATGGAAACAGTTAGAGGCACTATTGTGGAAAAAATACACAATGCAGTAACATAATATAGCTTTGAACAACTCAAGGAATATTTTACCTAAAAATAAATTGATTTCAAGCTGTGTAGTTTTCCATTTTCAAACCTTAAGTCATGCTGTACGTGTGTACATTGTACAGCACAATCCAAAACACTTGAAATAAATAAAATGTTTGTGAAGCAACTATTTTGTTTACAATTTGGTCTATTTCAGTAAACACGACGTTATCAATTCACGTCAGTCAAATTCACCATGGCGATATAAACTTTATATGTTTAGCTTTTAAAAGATTTACTTTTCAACTTGAAAAATATATCAGACTGTTTCAAACAGACCTGAGCCAAGATAACATGCGACATAGGTAATGATGTGGAATTCTAATTTCCAGAGGAAAACAATGCTTTCATTTTATTTTCGAATTGAACACTCAGCTGTCTTTCAGAGACAACTGCAATCGATCTGCAGCATGAGTCTGCTAAAAACACACTGATTGAATCAGAAAGCATGGCGAGATCGCATCAAAACTACAAATTAATTTCTCACTGTTTGAAGATTACTTTTTCTGTGTTTAATATTCCCAGATATAGCGGCCCTAAAACGCAACTGAAATAGCAGCCCTGCGCTCTCTTTGAAGCATTAAAATACATCTGTGACAGCCCTCAAAGATCTATTTCGGTTGCTGGTAGATTCTAGTTTCTAAATTAATACATTGACAAAATGAAATCGAAAAGTTGAGGCAATAATCTTATCTGTGAACCCGGTAGAAAAACCTCAATAGCTTATAACTGCGAAGAAATTCATGTGCAAAGCTATACCATATTGTAAACAAAGGAGACATCGGAGGTTATGAGCGCTGTAATCACAAATTGAATCTTCCGGTAACCCCTTATACGCAAAATACACATCTTCTATCTCTCGCATCGATAAATACGAACACAGGCAGACCTTGAAAAAGATTTTGGAAATCGAAAAACCGTTCCTTCCTGGGTCAAGTGTATTTTTGTCACGATCTACCGGAGTTCAACAACAAAACGTTCTTTACAATGGTAATTAAAGAGCTGGAAGCAAAAATATTGAGAAACGTCTAAACTCGTCGTACAATCTCGCTACACTGATGTCTCTATCTTGGAAATTGCTAGGCGCGTACATCGCATCAATGCTCAAAAACACCGTGTAAATCCCATATTCGATAAAATAGTTCTCAGAAAAGGAGAAAATGAGAAAAACTACCTGATTCGCCTCCTCCTGGATCCATCGTAAGAGTCTGGCTGCATCTGCCGAGATTCGCGGAATGTGCTGAGAATCTTGTGAGTGTGACCGACGACTTCTAAAATATTCCCTCGCGAGTAGAATTCCACACGAACATGGTTTAAAACTGAAAAATAAATACCCCTCCATTACTATACACCTACCAGGAATAAAACTAAGCCTTCAAATAACTACACGGCCTGTAAAATAAAGCAAATGATGGGTGAACAGACTCGATATGGACGAGAAATTTATGCTGAATATAAGTCGAGCTTATGTTGGCTGAGAGCGATATGGCGGGAGCATTGAGCGTTCTTCGCTCCCATGGAAGCGAAACGCCATAATTACCAACGAAACAGAAAAGCGCCACATTGTACCTAAATTTCCGAAGAAAATGGCTGGTTTTCACCCCTGTGAAGATCCGTGAGCACTCTAAAAACACAATAACTTCGCAAACTAGCGTCTATAGCAGTAGAACAACATTGATCGGAAGGGAAGGCACGTCACGTGACCCCTTTGCCCAATCCGGGCCTGATTTTTCGCACCTTTACTCTGAATAATTGCATGCAGGCGGCCATCAGTTTATTCACGGATCTAAATATAGCAAGGCCTTTTTTAGCTGCAGACCACAGCCGATAAAACAGCGCATAAATAAAATATGGATCACGATTTTTTTTCTGGCGAGAAAATGGGAAAAAATATATCCGCGTGGAAACGAAATAGCTGGTATATTTTTCGTATTTTCCAGCGCCACTTCAGAAAACGTTTTCCACTTTTTGGGGTCGCACAGTTCACGGAACCAATAGGTGTATGACGTCAATTGACGTCAATGGTTCTCTATCCGTCATGCACTCAGAGGGAACCAGTGGGCATAAACTTTCTACGACCTTCTGACGCTATTTTTACTGAAAAAAAATTCAAGATTTTTTGTTTGTTTGGACAAGAGCACTTCAGTTCGAGCAAATAAGTCACCGTATAAAGTCAACCTTTGATACCTTCCAATTATTTCGAAGTTAGGAATTTAATTTTATGTATTCTGCATAGAAAACAAACAGCTTGTTATTTTAGTCCGTTGCACCCCCCACCCGCCGACCCCTTTCCAATTTTTGGTCCCCCTTCGCACCCCTCCTCCGGAAAAATTGACAATTTTTACGGTCCGACTGGAGTTGCTTTCTATTCTTGTTCAGCTCATAAATTTTGTTTTCGTCAGCTGTAACTAGAAGTCTATACTTGGCGACGTCAAAAATATATGTATAGATGGCCGGATTTGCACGGAAATTTAATAATCGCCCATATAGCCTGCGAACAGGCTTTCCGGGCGCACTCAGACGACGGGGAAAATCGTTTCCGCCCGGGAAAGCCTGTTCGCAGGCTATCGCTCATATAGATCGTATGAATAGCTTGATCCGAAAATGAAAGCAAACGCACTATTTCACATTATCAGTAATATCAGGGTAATGGGCTCCTGGTAATATGAGCTGAAAAGCTCGGTGGCTGCGTAAGATACATGACAATAAAAAATATACATAAAAAATCGTGAACTAAAAGTGCCAAAAGTTTTTTTTTAAACATAAAATTCACATTATGCCCATCTGTTGTTTTTAAACCGCTTCAGGGCCTTTAACATTTCAACGAGTTAATAGGTACATCTGGTTTATAATCAATTTAATGAGTTTTATTCATTTACAGTGGCAGTGAACCACTATCTGTCTAAATATATTTCCATGTACCTACTGATCTATCTAACCGCGTACAACTCACTGAAAAGGAATTATTGAAACAATAGGCGCTCTCATTCACTTCCGGTTCCTCTTGGTAAGTAAACTACTACAGTTAGCTACCGTATTTCCTTTATTTAGCCCCTCCCTCTATTAGCCTGAGCGCACCCCCCCCCCCCCCCCCTGGAATTTCGGCCACAAATGATAATCGTTAACAAGGTCTGTCATATAATGCACGAAAGCTTGTATGGAGGGGGGAGGGAATCAGACTTGTAGCCCTCCACCCTACCATTCGCTGGATTTGTTCTCGGTTGCTCCGAGTTCAACTCCTTGGCTCAGGCGTTCTGTAAATAGCCAACTGGTCTGCCTCCTGCCAGTTAGGATTTTCAATGTTTATTTGAAATATTTGTTTCTATACACGGCCCCACAAGCTTCTAGCTTTAACACAAACCGTGTATAAATAAAGTTGCTTTACTTTACTTTTTACGGTGAATATCAATCAGTAGGTAACTAAAGCAATAAGCCCCCTAACTCTCCTTCTACCCCCCCCCCCCCCCCCCCCACACACACCTTTTGTGAGACCCAAAGTTAATAAGTCCCGGACGGGGGGGGGGTGGGGTAAAGGACATCGTACGGCGTACGGTAAAGATTCAGCTAATACACTTGAAGCAAATAACCAATGATCACCCCGTCGGACTCCGCCTAGGAGTCCCCCGGGGGTGGGGTGAAACGCTCGTGCCTGAACTAACTATGGTCGAAACGCATTCGTTCGTTTTATCATACGTTGCATGACGTTATGTTTCGTTTACGTGATAAAAATCGCACATGCTCACTTTCCACATGGAGTAATCTTACAGATCAGACTTACAATCGAGGGAATGCTATAGACAATAGAATATAAGGGCTGGCATTTATATGAGAACAGTTCATTATAAAAGAATGATTGTAATGTGCTACACACGTATGCAATAAAGTTCACTTTTATAACTCACCTTTGGTGTTTTCTGTAATTGTGGCTTGTGTTTTCGCTCTGGTTTAGATTTCATAACATATAATAATGTTCGCTTTTATAAGATTACTGACCAGCAAGGATACATCAGAGCTAAGCAAATACAACTGCCAATCGCAACAAAGGTAAAACAAAAACGAACCAATGAGAACTCGAAGCAAATACACGTAGCTGGCGCAAAGCGCGGGAAAACGCGTGCGACAAATTTGGTTTTGCATCTGATTGGTTAAGTAGTTGGCGCAAGTTTTTTAAACCAATCACAGAGCGTAGCAAAGTAAAACCAGAGCACTCACTTAAAAACTGCTCTATATAAGGGAATTCAGATTATAGACTTTGAAATGAAAACAGTCTTCTTATAACCAGAAAGCCTGTGACCTTTCGCCTTTTCAAGGCAGAACTTTAAACAGGAAGTTTCAAAAAGGAGCTAATACAACAATATATGCAGTCTCGTTTACAGAGGCGATATCATTGCTTGAAAAAAATTGAATAAAACCCAAAAACCTATGATATAACATCTAAGGAGTTGACTGAAGAAAATCAGTGGAAGTCCAAAACTGACTTTATTTCTTTCAAGAGAAAACGCGCATTTTCGTTTCAACGTTATATATGTCGGTTTTGCAGGAAGGTTATCTGCTAAGAAAACATCCTAGGCGTTGGTTATTTAGTGGCACGCGTATCAATATTTTGTCTTCCTTAATTATTTCTAGTTGTCGACTTGTTTTCCTACCCACGTCCCACGACTCTACGTGACCGACCAATGTCAAGTATTATATAGACTCTCGAGACCGTGATCCGACCACAAATTGAAAAACAAAATTTTGGATATGGCGTCGTCCGCATTCGAAAAAGGAAGTTTTTCTAGCTCGATACTGACTGAACTGATAGACTTAAATCTGAAAGACTTGTATAATTCCTGAAATACAAAGGCCAATATAAGATTTAACCATCTATCAATCTCATCTACCGTGACTTTTTCCTTCAGTTAAACTCGCCCGTTATAAGGGAATAGTGATATTCAGTTTTCAGCGTGGGAGAAACCGCGCAAACCGGCTGAAGAATCTCGTCGTTGTTGTAGGCCATTTTCGAACTAATTTCTCTGAATCAGTTGTTTACGTCAGTTCAACACAGTCTGTATGGGGTTATAAAAGTTTAACTTAATTATAGGCAACTATTTTTCAAGTAGTAGCGATATTTCATTCAAATCGCTAATTCGAGATCGAGTTAAGTACCTGCTAAATAGACTAATTAGCTATATTTACACCGTCCTTGTTGCACTGACTCAACTCAACTCCCAACTCAGCTATATTTAAACTACATTCCGTATTGGGGTAAACTTTTAAAAATAAGTCGATGGAGTTTACTTTTGTTCAAAAGGCTTTCTGTTAAGCTTATTTTCTGCAGGGCGTATTGATTTTGTGGTTAATTGTCACAAATTAATGAAAAACAAGCTCTACTCACTGACATCAGGAATGAACATCAAAAGTGTCTGAATATATCCTTTGACTAATTATTTCTATTGTTCACTTTTCATTTTTTTTTTCACAATTCTTTGTTGAAATGAAATCGCTAAAAATAAAAGAAATCGCAAGATTTAAACTGACTCGCTAAATTTGGTGATCGTTAATAATAGTGGTCTTATGATATTTTAAGGAAAGCTTTTCAGTCGTACTGGGTACGAGATTAGAAAGCTTTTATTACTGAGTTATTTAAACAAGTAATTGACAGGCACAGTATAGGCAAATGGCTCAATGTACGGTATTACTAATATAAAATTGCCTCTTTAGCGCACAATCAAACTGACTGACTATTTAAACAACTGGTCAAAATTTTACTGGCGGCAACAGAGTCATCGAAGCTCAAATTTAACTTATAATAACAATTTACATGTCATGGAAAGTATTGTTGTTGGTGATTCACCGTGCCTGGGAAGTACTATTAACCAACGACAGTAAAATATATTTTAGTGTATCTGAGCGAGAGGCTATATAAGTAGCTCTAAAAGCAGAAACGCCGGGGGAATGAGGAATGAGATCGCGAGCGATATCTTTAGTGGCTAAATTGTAAAATTGTGCGACAAACGATTTTAAATATATTACAACTCTTCAGTAAATCAGTTTTTAAACAATACTTGTCATGGCCACTATCATTAGAACTGAAGTGATGTAAATCAAAGACATCCGCGTAGTACGTAACGATTTTCACTGAGATTGACAAACCACCGCTGAACAACAGCTGACAGTTGGTCAACCCTGAACTGAATCTAGTCACGTCTCTGAATGTGAAGAATCCGGAAACAGTGAACTGGGTAGACTCTTCAACAGACTGACTTCATACGTCTTCTGAACTTGAACTTCAGCTCCCATTATCATCTATTTTTAGCCTGTTTTCAAATACCTACATCATAGAAAATCCAAAAATAACGGTTTGGTTTTATAAAACTGCCCTCGGTAAATGACAGGAACCCAATAGGTGGGAAGGATGATTGACGATGACGCCGAGGATTAAAATACGGCGGCAACCTCGTCCTCAGGGCCATCTACGCTTTCAAGATGGCGAGTGGGCGCGAAGAAGGCGAAGAGCAGGTCACGTGACCACAAAATTAGCCAATCGCGAGCCCGCCGCCATTTTGAAACAATCAAAATCTCCAATATTTTTGGAGACACGTGACCTGCTGTTCGCCAGGGTCTTCTTCGCGCCCACCCATCATATTGAAAGCGGAGATGGCCCTGGGGACGAGGTTGATACGGAGGCTCGCAGTATTGTCAGTATTGGATTCTTTTGATACTGGGTTACTTTCCATATTTCGTTGTAGTTCATGTTTTTGTTTCAAAACGTGGGAAACATGCACTGGCCTGGGTTGAGGAGACTAACACTTCTTGTTTTAAGGATTTGGCTGACATCCACACTATAAACGATGCGTTTTCGGATCCAGGAGAGGGGCCTGGGTACCAACCTTTTCAGCCAACGCCGAAGAGTTTGTCAACCTCGTCCCCGGGAGTTTATTTCTGTTACGTCGTATATTTGTTTTAGTTCTGTATAAGAAAGAACGTTTGTTTTCTTTTGTTTTATTCTTTTCGTTTTGGGATATATAATATCTGAATTGTAATAAAATACATTTCTCGTAAAAAAAATTCTGACAGAAGACCACTTGATTCCAGTGTCGTAACTGATTCATTACATAAATGTGGTTCACGTGTCTTGATTGATTACAACATTGGCACTTGCAGAGTTCGTGTAATTAGGGTTAGCCTCTCCCTCAAACGTTCCTTTTGATTCTTGAGGTGTTGTTCCAGCCTTAAAGCCTCTCTCAGAAGTTCGTCGAGTCTTGCTGGACAAAATGCTTCAAAAGATTCACCCTCCCTGGAGAACAGAGAAAAGCCAATAAATGCAGTAAATGTTTAAAAAGATTGTGATCATTTACAGTCTACATTCTGTGTGGCCTTTCATTGTAAGCCGGGTAACAAAGATAATCAAAGCGTATTATGAAACTTTGTTTAGATTTAAAATTCGTAAGTACATGACTGACCGTTACCAAAAGGGCTGAAATGAGGGAGAGAGGGAGGGGTGCAGTGAAGATGCGGGGTATTTTCTTGCTTGAGAAAGAGCTGGCCTTTTATTATTCGAATAAGGCCTAGGGGGATAGAACTCGACGCACTACTGAACTGACCGGTAGACCAACGTGCCTGTTACGTAACTTTGTATAGCCCTGTGACCACAAAATTAAATGCCATGTCAGTGACTTTGGTGAATATCCAGTCTAGTGGCGGATGGGCCCGCCTCACAGCTCCCTTTGTTGAAAAATATAAGGCCCGAACCGGTGAAAATGTCCCTTCCCCGCCACCTATTAGAGCATGAATGGTCACCCCCACCTTCACACCGGCTCCCGCTTATTCGAGCAAGTAAAGGCCCACCGTCGCGTTAGGCCTCCTCCCCCTCTGCCCCCTCCCTGTCTTTTCCTAGTAGATCCTCCACTAATATCAAAAATTTAGCTCTAAGATTTGCTGGGTGTATAAAACAGACTGTCTTATGGCTAGTCGGTTTCTGCTAGGTATAACAGCGATGTTACGCATCAAAACTTACGCGAAAGGTTGTGCCCATTTCAAATACACCATCTTCATGTCTTGGCCAAGATCTGTGGCAAGAGAAAAAAGTGATTAATTAAAGTCAATTCTCTCAAAGTGGACACCATTGTAAGGTACATGGACACCTCTATAAGGCGGACATGGTTGGTTGGTTGGTTGGTTGGTTGGCTGGTTGGCTGGTCTGGGCCGAATTTCACTTGTTTGCCTGTAACTAAATTCCCTTTATTGCGGACATTATACACACAGTTATCTCAGCAGGTTCGAATTCTTTAGTCCTGAACACAACTCACCTCGTAACACGGCTTCGAGTCTTGCTTTGTCATCACTGCTGCCTGGTTGGCTGTTATCCGGATGCAAAAAGGAACCTGTAAATGTTTTGAAGAATCAAAATTACAGAACAATTATGTAAGCATACGACATCTGTTCATATAAAATACATTGTACTTTCTTGTAACTCTACATATGAATACTTTGGTGTGGTCTTCAAATAGGAAATATGATCAAATATAAGGAGTGTATCATTGGTGTATCATTGGTTGTGCTTTAGGTGATTATTAACTTGAGTAAAATTTGTTCCGACAAAGGCCAACGCTCAAAACGTCAGCTTTCTAATTGTCTAATTCGCTACCGGACCGGTTAAGTTGGCTTTTGGTTTAGTTTACTACGCTCTACCTATGATTGGCTTAAAAAACTCCCGTCACCCACTCAACCAATCAGATGCAAAACCAAAAGCAATCGCGACTTGGTCGCACGCGTTTTCCCGCGCTTAGCGCCGGTTACATGTATTTGCTTCGAGTTCTCTTGTCTACGTTAGTTGTTGGCCATTGTAATTGCTTTAGTTTTGGTTTTAGACACTCGGTTGAAAACCTCTCTATCCCATTCAAGTTGATAATTAACAAAGTGTTTCACTTGCCCATTGATGCAGCACAGAAGCTTTAGGTGATAAGCTTCTGTGCAGCATAATAGCTTTTTTTAGATCGGCTTTAGAACCTAGTCGCCTTGAGAAGTTTTAAACGCTCAAGTTTTGTAAAACATGTTTTCTTTCTTTCTGTTTGGGACAATGATACTGAATAGAAGGAAATATTATTGGAAAGACGGGCTTTTTTTAGCTCACCTCCTTGTTGCACATGTGGTGCCATTTGAGCTGAAGTGTTTATTATCTGATTGTTATCTTGTCCGGCTACCTAGTAGGAATCAAAGCGAAAAATAAACCACTTCGTTTTTTCCTCCACCATTTTGGCGCAAAATACTGTGTTTGTATGAGAATGCGATGTATATCGTATTTCCTCTATTTAGCCCCTCCCTCTGTTAAGCTTTCCCTTTCAGGGATAAATATTAATAAGCCCCCTCCTTCTTTTAAGCCCCCCCCCCCCCCCCCCCATCCCGGTTTCAATGTGAATTGTGAGTTTTCACTTCGCGCGTCATCTCACCACACCAAATGACAGAAGCTTATCTCTATGGTGATAAGCCCCCTTCGAATAAGCCCCCCTCCCTCCCCTTAAGCCCGGGGAGGGCTTATTAAATCTGAAAATGAAACTGCACGCTTCACAGCTCAGCCAGCTTACTTCACTAAATGGTATGAAACTGAATTCAAAAATTGCAGAAAGGTAAGCTGAGCAACGTGTATTCAGTTTACTGATCTAATCAAATATTACCCTCTTCTCTCAGTTATTGACTCGTGCACTTTGATATTAACCCGGGGGAGGGAGAGTAACTCCCTCCCTACTAGCTAGGTGGGAGTGTTTAGCTGGGATGCTGCCCAAGAAACCCTGCTATTTTAAGCCCATTCCAGACAGTGAAGATGACGCTACCGTTGCCACTCGACAAAGTTTTTGATTAATTTTTGACATCTTTTTGACAACTTTTTGACGACTTTCGGATGGGTTCAGTTTGACTTGACCAGGGGCGGGCAGAGGAGGTTGATCACTGACCACGTGATAAAAATTGGCCAATCACAGCGGCGTAAATTTCAATCAACTTCTGCCGAATTTTGTCACGGATTTTTAGAACATCGACGTGGAAAACCATGTAGTTTGAAGGTATGTGAATTTAAATCTCCTTTTAAATGCTTGTTACTGTTAGATTAGTACATGAACCAAAGTCATGCAACGTTTCTTTGAATTCAGATCGTTCTTTCTTATCGTTTAAGACATTTGAAATTCCTTCACCCAATGTCACACTGTGCAGTTTTAGACTGTCGAATGGCACATTTATAGGCTTTATTTTTTCTTCTCTGTTTCACTCTACACGATCGATTTTTTCAAAATCCTATGCTATGATTATGGCAGATTTAAAAAATCGGGGCGCACCCCATCGCACCTCTCACCGTTTCCTCACAATTCTTCAAAGAAAGATGCCAAGTTGTCCTCGTGTCACTTCACACTTCAGTGAGTAGAGGGTTTAAAAAACAGCTTTTATTGTTGAGTTGTTTTTATTTTTGTCGTTAATAGAGAAGTGCAGCAGTTAATATTCATCTCATGTTTGTCTAAAACCAATAATTACACTGTTAGGACCGCTATATTCGATGATATTTTCTTCTAAACTCCTGATACATTGAGTGACTACCACTGGCCGCCATTTTGTTTCCTTGTGATATCTTTGTCCTGTGTCATTGTATTATTGCATTGATAAATCCTTGTTTGTTTCGTTTTAGACTGAATGGCATCCAAAAGAGGGAGTGTGCCTCTGGTAACACTCCAGGAAAGCCTCAATCTAAAGGAAGAAATCGAGATGGGAGCGGTACTCAAGGAGAACCTTATTCGAGTCAGAGGGGCAGTCATTTATATTTATTACAACCCAGAGGACAACCCTCTGGATCCATTTCACATTTTTATCTTCAGTATTTATTATTTGTAGTTCCACATAATATTATGTTAAATTGTTTAAAGTAATTATTTGTTTTAACATTTGAAATACCTGGTACTACAGTGTTGAACCCCTATTAAGCTGCCAATTAGGCGGCTACTGACTTGCCCAGAGGGTGGTGGCCTAATAGGGCTTCAACTGTAAAAAATAATTATCCTCCACTTATAGGGTATATCAGCCCATTTGCCAAAAGCCCCCTGACCAGGTGTAAGCATGTCCTTTTTACACATGTAATATGGCTCCAAGTTGGTCAAGAGAGGAGCTAACGACTATCCCAAAATCAGTTGATATGTGGTACTCCAATGACCTATCATTTGGGAACAAATTGTGACGACGGTCATAGTGTAACCTGTTGCATTGTATGGCAAGTTACCATTCGGTATTTCGTAGGTAAATATGTGGCTCAGTGATCCCCATTTTTTTTTATCAAATAATGATCACTATGTTAGAGTAAAAAGCCACCTCTGAACCCAGATCATTATATGATACAGTGTAGTTAATACAAGCCATCCAAGCCAAGGGTTATGGTTGATATGGTAATCTATTGCCACAAATATGGTCCCATTATGTGGGCTTTCATTGTCAGGATCAATCCATCAAAGCACAAGAACTATATGCTGTTGTGCATGCTTGCATGTACCATATAAAGTAATCTTCAGATATCAATACTGCATTTTTGGTTGCCTTAGATGGAATAAAACATATTCTGTGTAGAAATCATTCAAAGACACACCCTGTGTGAAAATCATCTTGTCAGCCATAACACACCCTGTGTGAAAAATCATCTGGTCAGCCATGTGGCATTGAAACCTTATATTTTTGTTTTGTTGTGTACAGAAACCGGTTTTACTAGTTATTACGTAATCGCATATGATTTTGGATCACGTCGCTTTGCAGTTAGTCAAGACACTATAATTTCTGTTTTGGGAAAGTTTTGTAGGAAATTTTTTAACAGGCTGTTAATTGGATATGTTGACACATTATATTGGTGTATAAAGTGTTATTGATTCTACATGTAGATGCAGGATGTAGGCATCGTTGGAGTTATATTTTAGAAATAGAAAATGGTGTACATGCTCAGATACACTGATGCAAACAAAAGGACTGGGGAGAATTTTGTGAAAATTTGAAAGTTTGTGTCAACGTAATCAGCAAGGAAAGGGTTTTCACAAGTACTGTTCAATTATCCTAGACTTCATGTTTGCATCGATTACATTGTATGTATACAGTCGAACCCAACCACAATTAATATTAGTATAATACTGTCCCCGAGGGTGGATGCTTGATAGGGGTTTCCACTGTACTTGTGGTTGCTTTTTGATAGATGGGATAAAACATGTATATAATGCAAGAAAATAGTATTTTATTAATTTTAAAAACTCATTTCTCTTTTTACGGTTTTAGTTCAAGAAATTAATTAGATCTATGCTGGAATGTCATGCATAATCATTTGTAATATATGATTAATCTATTGGTCAGTTGCCCAATGGCTAAGGCCAAAAGAAAATAGCTAATAAGAACATGTTACTGCGATTCATTTTCATTATTTTTATTAACTTTAAAATATCTTTTAAAAATTGTAGGTATGATAAATTTATCATCAAATTCCAAATCCAAGACCTGGGAAATGGATTATTGTCAGATAAATTATATTTAATTACAGCATGGACACTCGAAACCGTGAACGCTTTGGCTTTATTTTGACTTTATTTTGACTTTATGTTCACTTATTTTGTACTTATTTTGTATTTTTTTCTGAAAAAAATACAAAATTAGTGAAAATAAAGTCAAAATAAGGCCAAAATAAAGCCAAAGCGTTCACGGTTCGAGTGTCCGCGCTGTAATGTATAAATAAATTATTAAAATATATATTTTTTAACTTTTTGATGAAAATATTAAATCTCTCTTTATACAGCTTTCATAAATAACAGGAACCATTAAAAAGCAGTGATTTATCACATGGTCCAGAAGAATGAATAAAATTATAGTCAACATCAAAAGTGTGACCACTTAAATTAATTCACATTCTTTCATGTGTGCAAACTAGAGCTTCTGATTGGATAGTCTGTGCTCACAAAAGAATGAATTAATCAAAGTGGTCACACTTTTGGGCTCCTTGCTGTAACTTGCATTATGCAAATGATTGTAAATAAATCACAAATGTGTCTTCATACGTACACAAATGTGTATTACAATTCCATATACTTTTTTACTGCGCCTTTAAAAAACATGCAAACTCTACTAAAGAAACAGAAGTTAACTTCAACGGCTTCAAAACTTGAAGAGTTTGTACATTATTGAAAGGCGCACATAATTACGACAAGCTAATGACTTGCCAGTCAAAAGGAAGACTTTACAAGACACCACGACTTTTGAATGAAACATGATAATGCTCCCATGTTCCCCATCTTGTGAGAAGAAGTTTCATATAGTTTCAACTGAATTGTACACTGCTTTGTACAAACAATTTCCTTTGGTGTTGAAAGTGGGTCAGCATGGCACTTTTAAATCAGACCCCGTACTTCCTTCCCATCAAGTAAAAATACTGCAGATTTGAAGTCAATGGCAAGTACTGGAAAACAGGGGATGGTCCAGGATATGGCCTCACCAACACTTGAAACTGTCATTTTGAGTCCATGATGATGATCTACAAACAATTTTATTATTATTATTTTTTCCAAATTATGACTCCTTTAAAAATGTTTATGTCTGTATTTAAATATGACAACATAAAGAATCAAATTCTACTTTTGATCGATCCTGGGGGGGGGGGGGGGGGGGGGAGGGGGCAACTCAAAACCTATAATACTAAACAAATTTCCGTACTCACTTATTCCAACATGATAAACTTTGATCTATGTCTAGCAGTTGTTTCTTAGATTAAAGTGGGCTCAAGCAATGTGTGATTGCCCCTAATGTAAAACTGATCGTCCAAAAAGTCCTATTCAAAATTGTTATTTGTACAGACTGCTGTACATTTCACACTACAAATCATTGAAAATCACCTGGATGACTTCGGAACCACTTCAGAAGAGACATCCACTGCATTTCTGAAAAACGTTTCCGCTGCTTCAAGCTCTCCATTCTCTTCTAGCCGAAGCCCAGCACTCACGTTACTTTCTCTGTCCCTGTGTTATTAACCAAATAGAGTTTGAATACACAGTTCGATCGAGATGAGAACAAAAATAAATATAAACAGACATAATATATTCGTGGTAAGCTTACTCTACGCTTTGCTTCGACGCCGGCTTTTCTGGAAGTTCATGGCCGTCGAACACAACAGCTGGGTTTACGTTATTATCCAGCAATAAATGGATGTACTCTAATGCACAAACCTACAGCATGGTAAAAAGAAAGGCAGTAAGCTTATGTTTTAAAAAGATAACAAATCGATTTGATAAAAACCAAGGTGAGAAAATCCTTAAGCTTACCTCGAGGTTTTCAATGCCGAATCTCGAGCGCAAGTCGAAATACTTCTAAGTAAGATGCAGTAGCCATCGATCCCTGCTGTCTTGCCACTGAAATCACTATATGTATTCGCTCCTGAATAGGCTTCAGCAAATTTAAGAGTTCTTTGCTGACTCCCATTGTTTTGATTTGAGCTCCGGAGCTCCGCACAGCTCGACCTGCAGTGGCAACTGAGGCGTGCAACAATTTACGACCAGCATGCTTTGCGGTCAGTGATCAACCTCAATATGACGTCACATCCGGTAAAAAATTGCCTCGAAAGAGTCGTTTTCGCGACTACCGAAATCAAGTTTCGAATCGACATGATTTCTTCGTTTTTTTTGAACCTATGGTTTGGTTGAATTTTATACTATGGATATAAAGAAGTTGCAGAGATATTGCTTCGACTATTTCAGCAAAGGTTTCGGCAAAAGAGAAAGGTTTAGTATTGTTTTGAAGGCAAATAACACAACGCGAAGTGCCGTGTCATGGCGGATATTTCCCGTTCTCAAAACAAGTGGCGTTCCATCTTTTGGCTCTAATAGTTCCTGGTTCTGTGATAACATCGATTTCTATAGCCCACTCGATTTACAGCAACATGGATGAAACATTGGTGGTCATAGTATGCAGTGTATACTCCGGGAAGGTAATTAGCACTCGCCGTAAAGTGTTGGAGGTCGATGTTGTTGCTCTTGACCCGTGTGTGTTTTAATTGAAGACACAAGCCAAATCTATATACTGAAGGTTGTTATTTTCTTTTTCTACATCTCCTTGTTGAAGATTGTTGTTTCCAGTAAGACACAATACATGTATGCCCATGTATATTCCGGTTCAGTCGCTTTTGTTCCGTGAATTAATTTTAATATCATGATCAAAGAAACAACCATTGAATCCGAATTATTATTCGAATCATGTCTTAGCATCATGACCATGTACTTATTTCTGCTGTACAAAGTAGATCCAAAAATTTATCAAACCCTTTATGGGGTAAATAATATGTAATTATGGCAAAATGACTAAATACTGCAGGGGGCTAGATTTTCCCTTGACACAAAAATAAAGTTTATTATTATAATAATTACCCTCAATAATAGTTGACTGCTATATTAAGACCTGGTCTAGATCTTGGAACTCTCTCGACTGTGGCAGAAAAAAGACTTCTATCATTCCCATATCATTGTTGGAGCCCAGCTGGGATGCATGAGATACAGTAATAGTATACTCAATAAATCCTCCAACATCTGGGCATCAACAATGCATACAAATGCCGCAGCGACCAGGATCCAGAAAACAGCAGTCCTGGCCTCTGCCCACATCTTGCAGATATTTCTATCATGCTACTAGGATTATAAGGCTCATTGGGACTGGTTGTCCGCCTGCCTAGCAGGTGTTTTTAGCCAGTGCATCCCCAACTGCACTGTGAGAGACATGACATAATAGTACAGTGGAAACCCGGTTCATACGGACACAAAGGGACATGAAAAAAGTGGCTCGTATTATCCGGTGTGTTCGTATAACCGGGCTGATATAAGAGAAAATATGTGTCGTCAGGACAAACAAAAACTGTCCGTAATAAGCGGGTGTCCGTATTAACAAGTGTCTTCCACTGTAATCATTATTATCCCCTATATTCTTATAAAATAACAGTGGGAGGGGGAAAGGGGATTTTAGAGCCAAGAAGGGTAAGCAATTTGAGGAATTTGTAAGGATTGTGTATAGGTAAAAGTTGTCATTTTCTTTTGTTTTCTTTTCAGAAAATGTATGTTTCCTGTTTCCCCTAACTGATTAGACGAGATATGCACAAGACTTAACAGCCCAAGAAAAAAATGAGAAACGATTTGAAAAAAGAAGTCTTGATACATATTTGCTGATAGTAAAAAAGGGCTATTTTTCATCTTGACCCGGGTGGGGGCGGGTTCTCAACCAAAGTTTGAGTGGGGGTGTGCCGCCCAGGCTGTCAAACCCTGACCCTGTTTATGACAAAAATTTCCACTTACCCTACCCTGTTGATGACATGTATTTACGGAAGAAGGTATTTATTTGAGCATTTGATTCCCGAAAGTGATCTGTTTTTCAACATTGATATCATTTTGTCGGACACAAGGTTGGATGGCAGCCAGGCCTGCAGAAATTGTCGGGGAAAATAATTCCTTGTGACTGAAGGGCACCAATGTACCCTGTCTATGATAGCATTGAGTCAAAAACCCATAGCCCTGTTTATGAATCTAGGTCGAAAAACTCATACCCTATTTAGTGACACATCCCGTATAGGCCATATATGATGGGAGTATCCTCTCCCCAACCCCCCTGGACATCAGTTGACAAGACAGCTTATGAGGAAAAGTCTACTGACTCTATTGATAATATATTATTTATAACAATGACCACAGCACAATTACCTTATTGTATAGTGTGTTTTATTGTCTGTATTAATGTTTAGTTAATCAGGGTTTAAACTAGCCTAGTTAAGCTAGCTAAATTAATTAGATGCTCCTGTATAACCTGCAAACCTCCAAAAAGTCTAGGGGCACAATTGATTTAGTATCACCATTTAGAGTAATTAAAACTTGATTTACATTGACTCGACAAAAGTAGAATATTATTGAACTAGCTAAATCACAATTTAAAATATTGAAAACAAATATTTATGTTAAAAAATAAAATATTGATGTTATTAAAATCAG
The DNA here is from genome assembly GCA_029204205.1 of Desmophyllum pertusum. Lineage (NCBI taxonomy): Eukaryota > Metazoa > Cnidaria > Anthozoa > Scleractinia > Caryophylliidae > Desmophyllum > Desmophyllum pertusum. The sequence goes on from MU826354.1 coordinate 1,938,173, forward strand.
TCTGCAATACAGACAACAAATAAATAAAAAAGTAGTTAACTATATTTATGTATTACATGTATAACTCAATGATCAAACTTTAAAATGACACTGCAAAGATCAAAGTGCCTTTCAATAACATAAATTCTGAAGTTCAAAAAACCTCGGTGATCTTCTCTCCATCTCCCTCCTCTCCGAACCCCCATCCCGCACTCTAAGGAATTAGGCTTGATACTCAGGTTAGAGCTGTGTAAGCAGTCAAGCCAATCAGAATGAGCTGACTTCACACCGGTCTCATTCATACTCCTTAAATTGACATTCTGGTTATTTAGCATAGTGCTACATGCACATATGGAGGATTGACCTACCAAAAAATAATAAAACAAGAGGGCCTGCTTAGCTTGCACTGGCTAGACCTGTAATGGTAACAATTAACATATTTCCACATTTAGGGCCACAAAATGTTCACTTTGGTACAAACTGGTCATTAATAATTTTTATATCATATAACTCCAGTTATTATTGCGAGTATGAAGGCTTATAATATTCTATCACCTTGGTTATTTTTATTAAGACAGAACAGTTTTGTTCCTTTACTTTTTATTCAGAACAAAATAATATTAGCATTTTAATGTTGACATTTTTTTAAACACCAATGAACTCGGAAAGGTGATTGCATGACACTAATATATATACTGGATAAGTTCAAAATTAAAATACATGTACATGTATGTCACATTACTCACATATAATTTAGACAAAGAGACAGGTTTGTACATGTAACAGGACTATACACGTACTGTACAATTTGGGAAATAATTGGATGATTAAAATTTCCGAGGATTGCTTAATTGGATGAGGCCGTAAATACGCCGAGTCCAATTTGGCAGTCCAAGGAATTTTTTGAATCCAATTATTTCCCAAATTGGACAGTATGTAGTCGTATTACGTGTTGATTATATTGTGCACGAAACTTGCGCTGTCCAATTGGGAAATAATTGGATAGTTGCTTGAATAGGATTTTGCAGTAGTAATATAATTAGCAATAAAATTATTGGTCAGTCTGCAGTTTTTGTTTTACCAGCAGGTGCATTCCATGTACATGCCACACCAAAGTACCCTGTGAGCAGGCTTATATATAGAGTCCCCTGCTCCAAGAAGCCAAGTCTGTTGTAAGATTACTCCAACTACTGCCTTGATTACATGTCAGTATACGCCAAAGACTATGATCGCATGCCAATAGACCCTTCCACGGTTTTTTCAACTTTTGATATTGTCCAGTTTAGCAAACCTTGAAATTAGTAAAATGGCCTGAGGTCACTCAGCTCTTTCCAGCTGCAGTGTAGATTTTTGCTAATTAACTGGCCAATATCAAAAGTTGAAAAAAAAAAAACCTGTGGATACACCACACACTTTTGAAACCCATGGAAGATTTCATAAACCCTTCTAAAATGTACTCGTGGCATTTTAATATTTATACCTACATATATATTTGTATGCCTAGTTCTTTTAAAAGCCTGCAAATTATCTGAAAACATGCAGACTTGGCAGTCAATCTGCAGTCTGTATTTTATACTGACCGACCCTATCAAGGGTTTGATAATTCAAAACTGTTTAACTTAAGGATCTACTTTGTACAGTAGAATTGTAAGTAAATGGTCATGATGCTAAGAACATGATTCGAATAATAATTCGGATTCAATGGTTGTTTCTTTGATCATGATAATTAAAATTAATTCACGGAACAAAAGCGACTGAATCCGGAATATACATGGGCATACATGTATTGTGTCTTACTGGAAACAACAATCTTCAACAAGGAGATGTAGAAAAAGAAAATAACAACCTTCAGTATAAGATTTCGCTTGTGTCTTCAATTAAACACACACGGGTCAAGAGCAACAACATCGACCTCCAACACTTTACGGCGAGTGCTAATTACCTTCCGGAGTATACACTGCATACTATGACCACCAATGTTTCATCCATGTTGCTGTAAATCGAGTGGGCTATAGAAATCGATGTTATCACAGAACCAGGAACTATTAGAGCCAAAAGATGGAACGCCACTTGTTTGAGAACGGGAAAATATCCGCCATGACACGGCACTTCGCGTCGTGTTACTTGCCTTCAAAACAATACTAAACCTCTCTCTTTTGCCGAAATCTTTGCTGAAATAGTCGAAGCAATATCTCTGCAACTTCTTTATGTCCATAGTATAAAATTCAACCAAACCATAGGTTCAAAAAAACGAAGAAATCATGTCTATTCGAAACTTGATTTCGGTAGTTCGCGAAAACGACTCTTCGGGGCAATTTTTACCGGATGTGACGTCATATTTTGTTGGATGATTCATATACGAAAATTTCAGCAGTATTCGGCCCCCCCTGGACTTGACCAATCAAAATCCAAGGAGTGTTGGAGGCGGAGTCGTGAAATTTGAATGGTTTTAGTTTCTAGTCTAGTTCAAATGTGGCGCCACAAAACGGAACCAAAGTTGTCAAAAATATATGTCAAAAATTAATCAAAAACTTTGTCGAGTGGCAACGGTAGGGTCATCTTTAGCAGCGGCAGTTTTGCTGCGTGACACCAAGACTTCATTCCAGACCAAACTGGAGAGATTTATATAAGAAGCTTACCCTGTTCTAGGTAGAAGGATGTAAATTTTGTTAAACTGTCGGTTTGTTTGTTAAACAACATGGGCAAATGAGAAATGCAGTTTGAGCCGGTCCTAAAATACAAAAAAAATACTCTGTTGAACAGTTAAAGAACAGAACTTAAGCTTACATGAGTTGAATGTACTCCTTTATGTTTCTTTGGCGGCTCTGGTTGTACAAACGTCTCTTCGTTGCGTGTTGCTGTTGGTCCTTTGTCGTGTTGTGCCGTCCTCTTTCGTGAATCTGGCGGACTAAGCATCTCACTTGCTGGTTGAAAGTTCATGTTTGCCGCAAATCCTAGCTGAAAATCGCCATTGCTGCAAGCATCTTGTGGCTTCGAAGCCATTTTGACGCTAAAAAACAATTAACTTAAGCTTAAGTTATTTGGAGATAAACTTTTTTCAAGACTTCAGATGTGTAATTTTGGCTAAAACTAAAAGAAAAAGCTTATGCAGAAAAAAAGTAAGGTAACTAACGTGGCCTTACCTGTATCCTGTCTTTATAAATTGAAGAATTATTTTCGAAAGTGACTGCCTTCGCAGGCTTGGCTCGATAAAAGTTTTCTTTTGAAAATATTTGTGTTCATCGACCACGTTCAACACAACGCGAAGGCGTGTGACGTCATAATTTTTTCCCGCCAAACGCGCGGGTTGCCCAAAATGTCCGCCAAATTCACCTGCAGGGTTGTCCACAAGTTGCTTGGCAACTTTTCGTATTTCGAGCAACTTTTTGCATTCTGAGCAATTTCTACTCATTCTCAGAAATCGGAGCAGCTTTTAGTGTTTATGTTGGTCTTGCTGCCATGTTTAACAACAATCACAATGCTTATAGTTATCAGATTATTTGGCAATTCCCATGTAAATTTAAAGGGAAGCTCGAGTAGTTTGTTTGTCCTGTGGTAAATAAAAATAATAAAAATAATAATTAAAAACATTTTTATAAAAAAGCAACTTTTGAGCAACTTTTTGACCAAAAAGAGCAACTTTCTAAATAAAAAAAGCAACTTTCTGGATTTTTGGAGCAACTCTGGAGCAACACTTTGAGAAATTTCGAGCAACTTGTGGACAGTCCTTCAATACACAGCTTGTTTGGATAAAATGGTTTTTTTTTTACCGTTCTTTCGGTTACTTCTCGTCGCACGCGCGCCGAAAGAGAAGTCAATCTCTGCCTCGCAGGGTAGCCCACGGTCAAAATGTCAGATGACTTTGCCGCCAGGCATGCGCTGCCAAACAGCCCAAGCGATTTCAGCAACGCGTGAAGGTCGATGCGAAGCATTTACTGAATTTTTCACATTATATTGCTCTCTTATCGTTGTCAAGTGAATGGAAAACTAGGCAGTGGAATTAAATAAAGAGCTTGCATTACTTCAAAAAGGCAACCGTGGGCAAGATTGGAAAATCTTGCCGGCTCTCGGAACAATCAGATTGCAGGATTCTCGAGTTCCGCCACTCGCGCTCTCAGAAAAAAAATTAATATATATTTCTTTTTGGGGGGATGGGGGGTGGGTGCTGTATTTCGGGTTCCATTATGATCGAATGCCACCTTATAAAATAACAATACACATACTCCACTTCCCGTTATGCACCATTTTATTATCTCCATTCTTGAAGAGAAGTTGTTCGTGCGAACATGATTAATTTTACAATTGGTCTACCACTGCTCAAGCTTTCCACGAGTCATAGCATAGTCATTGCAAAGTATCTGAGTCGACTATTGCTCATGCGCAGAAAACAAGAGCTGGTAGATAAGTAATCCTTTTAATTGAAATTTGCCGTGGTCTAAACATAATTGCAGAAAGGGAAAAAGACATTTTTTTTACTGAAGTTTATGTCAGAAATTAAAAGGAGGCTTAGTTGTGACATATGTTGATAGGAAGGCCAATCAAATTAGAGCACGGCAAATTAACATATAATAATTAATGATATATGCATGGAGAGTCCGGTTTTAATGCGAATAGTACAGTATTAAATATTGCAGTGTCTGAAGAATAACATGCAGTAATATTATAACCCCACGTTAAATAACTCAGTTATTGACTCTGTAAGCAGTCAATTTTGTCACTACAGAAAAGTAACGTAATGTAACATAACATAACCAGGGAAATTGTTATTATTTACGTTTCAATTCTTAGTAACCGACTTACTTTTTCTCTATGACAAACGTTTCCAATTACTTTTTAACACAATTCAGTTACTTCTTAGTACATAAGTTCTAAGAGCGGTTTTCCATCGAGTGTCGTAAAACCAAAACCAAAGCAATTACATTGGCCAATCACGACAAACGTAAACAACGCAATGAACCAATGAGAACTCGATGCAAATACACGTAACCGGCGCTAAGCGCAGGAAAACGCGTGCGATCAAGTCGTGATTGGTTTTGATTTTGCATCTGATTGGTTGAGTATGCGGCGCAAGTTTTTTTAAACCAATCACAGAGCGTAGTAAAGCAAAACCAAATTATTTTCGACACTCAATTAAAAACCGTTCTATTAGAGAAGAACCCTGAAAGCTATTGAGAAGTTATTTTAAGTAGTTTTATGCAATTTTCAAATTTTCCACAAGTCGATTTGCAGCCGAAAATTTGTCCCAGAAGGGTTTTAATTCAGCCTGCATACACTTTTTTTTCGAATTCATAATTACGATTGGTCATGTTCATTTAACCCTTTCAAAGATTTATTTATTAGTGAAATCCCAACAGAATCAAACTTCTCCTGGCCGATTTTCATACGCTTACTTTATACCTCCTCCTGGGAAAATATGGTATATCAGCTCTTCCTTGAATTTGTTATAACGTTATTACAGTTAAGTTATAAATTTATCACTTCTGAAGATGTTGATGAAAGGGTTAACAGAACACAACCTTACCTTACCAGAAATCAATCTTTTCTGTTTCAAAAAAATATAAACAAAAATAATTGTCCTTTGTTGTTAATTTTTTCTACAACTAGTTTAACGGGAAAATAAACGTGACTAATTAACTTGAACTCATAATATTTTCAACCCTTGGAATACAGTAACTATATATATTTATTTGGTTATATCTCTTGAATGATGCTGTGATTACATTTAAGAAAGAGAAAACATCTCTCGCATTGCTATAGAATTTCAGTAACACGAATTGAAGTCAGAGTGAGTGAGTAATAATCTATGGCTCGTGTTTCCAAACCTGTTTTGAGTTCTCCAAAACTTGTTTTACACGTGTTTCTAGAACTCAACAACACGAACAAAATCTTTTCAATTCCTTTACAAAAACAACTGATAGAAAAATGGCCCATTTCCATGGTTACAGCGACACGGCTTTCAGCCAATCAGATTGCACAATTTTTATGGGCTATTTTATATGGGCTATTTTTTTAAGGCCTTATGTGCAACGGAGCACAAATTGGGGAGGTGAGGTGATTTTTATAATAATATTATATAACAGAGAAAACGTGGGGGGAAAAATAATGCGATAGAATTTTGATGGTCTGAGAATATCGGGTGGATAAACTATTATTGTGGTCAGTTAACTAAAACATCCTGAGCACGGATTCATCTCTTTCATGATAATGTAACATGAAGTAATTACCTCTTAAACGACGAGCAACTAGAAAACTACTTTAAGAATCGAGATGAGCAGGTCCAAATGAGAGTACAATTACAGAATTTCAGCACACTATGGTGGTGGACGTTGAAGCATTTTGAAATCACTGAATTCAAGTCACTCTAAATGGTAGCCTGCATTGTAGCCGGACATGTCAAAATCCTTGGATATAATCCATAACCGGCGGTGTAGTCTGTCTGCGACGCAGGCTATCTAAATGGTTGGGATGGATGTGGCAACTGTTACCTAGTACACTATCTATGATAGGGTGAAAAACATTTGACCCTCATGACATCCATACAAATTCTGGAAATAGACCTCTAGTCGCTCATCGCTTAAAGATCATGTCACATCATCATGCAAAGAGATCAAGAAAATAAATTAATCCAACTATAACAAAACTATTAACACATCAATCAAGTTTTGTGTGCCTTAACACAAGCATTGCATCTGAAGAAACAAGTTGATGTAACTTTCAACCCAAAATTGTTGCTTGAAATTTGACGTGTGCATCAGGCACTTGTTTCAACAAAACATTATTACTGTTGGATTTGTAACTAACCCACCTGAGAATTGAACAAATAAAAACCTTGAATGACTACAGGAACGACCACCCCTGTATATATTACTAAATACGAAATCCGTGGCAAATAATTACATAACTGTAACCTAAAACCAGACTATCTACACCCAAATATACAGAAGAATCTGTCTAACATTAGAAAGATAATTAAAATGAAAACACCCCAAGAGCAAGGCAAGACCTACTTTTCTTGTATGACAATTGCGTGACTCTCTTGGAGAAAACGCGTCACGCATGTCATGCGAGCTTCGCGCTCGTCACGCAAACGTCTGCACAGGGTGATGAACGTAAACAAACCGGGTAATAGTCATTTTTTCCATCTCAAAAACGTAGAGGTGAAATAATAATACTTCCTTGCTTTACTCTTAGGTCTAAAAAAATAACCATCCCAAAGCAATACTTTTAGTACCAACAGAACATTATTTTGTAAAATAAAATATTTTAAACCATTTTCATAAAAATTATATAAATGAATTTCCATTAATATTTCACAAATACCAACCAAAAATCGATTCACCAACAAAACTTTTAAGACAAGAATCATCTTGCCGATTCAGAAGAGACCAAATTAAGATTCCCAACTTAGATTGTTGATGTAATACTTGTTGTTGGTTGGTGATAATTATTTGGCGAGGGCTTGGAGGATTGCATTCACTTCTTCTGCAACAGCTGTCAGGGCGAACTCAAATTGAGCCTGGAAACAACAAAAGGAAGTAACGTTAGAGGTGAGGTGGGCATAGCTATAGGATCTTTTAAGGTTAAGAGAAGTAGTTTTTAGTTGCAAAATTTAACAATTTGTTGTTCACATAAGAATAGCTGTTATTACACTTGAGCCTGCAGTCAAATATTCTTTTGTTTCCAAAAGTATGCAAATGAGGCTAATGGTCAATACAATGCCAGATTGACCCATTCACCTTGTTCGCATGTCCGCTGATATCTGTAATAACAGCTATTGTTGGCAAAGTTGAAAATTTGAATCCCCATGTAAAAAAATTTGCCATTCATGATCAACAATAAAACATTTAATTGAGAAAGCATCAGTATTAAGAACAAAACAAGTAACAAAACACTGTTCTAAAAAGTACAAAGGATCACTTTATGAATATCACAATTTCAATTTTCTTTGTGTAATATGTATTAAATTTCGCATTTTCAATTCTTGCAGCTTATTATCTCACACACCTTAGTTTTAACCATTGATGGTCGCTGGTCACGTAGATGCTCCACAGTGGCAGCAATGTCTATTTCTTTCGCACCTGACAAGAAAGATGAAGTGTAAAGCTTCACTCAAATTTAATCCCCTTTAGATCGCAAAATGGGCATAGATTCTTTTTGCCCATCTTGCAATCTTTTCTAGGATTCCACAATTACCCAAAATGGTCTACCGTAAAAGCTCTATTTAGCCCCCCCCCCCCCTCTCTATTAAGCCCCCCTATCTAATAAGCCCCCCTTTGGAAGTCAGATTTTGTAATAAGCCCCCCCCCTCCCCCCCTTCCATCAGGCTGATGATAATGACTTTTCAGCAATATTTTCTGATGTTTCAGTCACTTTGTATTGAAACGTGGTCTTTAATTCCCAGAAACTATCGTCGAGTTAGGGTATAAATGACGTTTCCTTTGTAAGACGGTCATACATAACCCATTTCTTGTTCTGTTTTAGTTAGTGGTGTAACAGTAAAGTTTGAAAAATTAATGTGAATTTCTTGAAAATTTATGATTTGAAATAAGCCCCCCTCTCTATTAAGCCCCCTCTCTAATAAGCCCCCCCTTCTTGAGGCCTGAAATTAAATAAGCCCCCGGGGGCTTAATAGAGCTTTTACGGTATTTTTTTGTAAATATTCTATGATGGCAATAAAGTAGTGAAGTAGAGAGGCCAAGTGAATACATGCATCACCATTAATGTTTTCTTTGTTGTTACACCTCTCATATAATTTTTGGAGTAATAATAATTATTATTACTCCAAAAATTATTATTATTATGATGTCATTATCATTCTGCTTAGAGAGGTTTTCAAAATAATGACATACCTTGTAATAAAACCTATAACTGGTGCAAGTGTGGGAAACATCAAGATCGCAAACCAAAATCACCTGGTTTTGCACTTTATTCTCATCGGTTAGACTAAGTTGCATAACCGCTTTGAACCAAGTATAAAACACAGCAAATGCAAAACTAGTCAATTTAAAACTGCGCAATCTCATCCCACCCATCACATGACAGTTTGCAGGCTGACCGCTCACCTCTCATCATTTTGTTGAGCACCATATCTATCAGTATGTAGGTTCCAGTCCTTCCCACTCCTCCACTGCAGTGCACGACAACAGGAGAGGCTCGGCCTCTAAAGCACTTGTTCACTTTCCTGCAGGAGATAGACGATTGGTTATAATTTCATTTTTGTCATTCACAGTTTAGTTCTTAAAGAAATTGTGGTGTCATATTGGTAGGCAAGAGAAAAACTCAGTTTCTGAGCATATCTTACCGTCTAAATTCCAGAAGTGGCTTGGGAGTTGAAGGAACATTAAGATCAGGCCACGAAAGAAAATGGAATTGAGTAACTGTTCTTGTTTCACTGGTCTGTAAGGTAAAAAAACAAACAAATGGGGAAACATTAAGAACAATAAACCCTGAGCCTTATGGTGGATTTGAACAACAAAAATTACTTCAACTAGCTATACATAAACACTAATGGGACTGACAGCAATGTTGAGTGCACACCCTACCTGTAAGTTCTTCAAGTAAAAACTTCGCACTAAGTAATCTTCACACCATATATGCTCTGAGACAAGATGTACCTATCACAAAAAGGCATTTTAATATTACTCTGTCTGTACAGTTTTGTTTAAACATATACAGTAAGTCAACAATAGAAAAGTCATGTCATAATAATTTGTGTACCTCATAAATGCGATATGTGACAATCGGCTGTTGCTCTTCAGGCCAGTATCTGTGACATTGAGGCTACAAAGACAGACACAAATCAAGCTCAACAAAAGCATTAACTGTCTCACTTCATATCTTGAATAGCAGTTATTACAGATGTCAGCGGTTTGGCATGCAAACGAGGAAAGGGTCAATCTGGTAGTTTGCCGTTTGACATGCAAACAAGGCGAAAGGGTCAATCTGGTATTGTATTGGCCCATTAGCCTCATTTGTAGGCTCGATTACCAGCCGCTGTTCGGGATCAAAGGCACTATGTGCCAACTCGTGAATGGAAAAGTAAATAAATTAATTAACATAGAAATATGCAGTAGTACCGGGTAAATGTAAGTTGACAGTCTCGTCCTCGATGCTTTTGAGAATCGAGTTTCGAGTTTTGAGTCTGACTCGAATAGGTATTTCGAGGAAACGATTTATTTCTCGAAACAGAACAATAGATTCCGCGCGGCATTCACGCAAGCCGGTGTATTTCGTATTCACGTCCAAATCAGTGTGGTCGGGAGGGAAAACTCAAACGAAAAGTCTTTAATCACTGATATTCGATAATCGCCAACTTTATGGCCGAATATTTTAAAAACAAGGTTTACACAGGGTTTAACAAAACCATGGCCTAATACGATTTCAAACTGACTGGCCAACTTAACTATATTAAGCCTATTAACCGTACACAAGAGACTATGATCTAGTCTCTTGCCGCTACAGTAAACCCCGTTTATAATTAGAAGGTGTATATAAACACAGACCAGAGGTCTATAACTAGTTATAGACCTCTGCACAGACTAAAAAAACATTTAGCGACTTTAATAGACTGACCTGCATATAAGTTTATTTAGACCTCATTGACTAACTTTTTAGACGTCGTTTAAATATTCGGCCAATATGTTCGAACTGGTTTGAGTTTTATTTGAAAGCAAGTTGCTGTTCGTGAAATTAAAATATTTCAATCATTTCAAAAACATTCTGATCTTGTTTGTGTAGTCTGTGCTTCGCACGCACAATATAAAATTAATTTTATATGTAAACATTCATTCATCTTCAGTTCTGTCATACACGAAACTCTTGGACAGAAAAATACTACAGTTATCTATGAAGTTGCAATTCTTGGACTAAAATTAGCTACAGTTAAATTATCAAAAATGGGTTTGCTCTCCGATTAAAAAAAAACATATTGAGATACTATGAAAATAAAAGGTAAATCTTATGTTTTTGTCCTCCGTCACGCAACGCTTCCTCGTTCCGATAATAATATTTTTAAAATTATTTCAACCATTCATGCAACTAAAATAACGTAAGCTTACATGCGTATGATATAAACATCGTCCATCGCGCTGACTAAAAGAGTCCATTCGAGTCCATTCGCGGAGGCCAAGGAAATATGGAGATTGAGCAAAAAACACTGTCGAGCGTCTAAATAGATCCATGAATAGAAAAGATGAACATAGCCACTGAAACCAGTCATTTGGTGAGTAAATCAAGCCACTTCCAGCTCAAGACAACAGCAACTCGGTGTCCTTGGTAGGTACTTTAAGTAGGGTTATTAAAGTGTCTACTTAAAGTACTTACCCAGGGCTCTTGTCGCTCCCGTCGCTCCCGTGTGTGTCCCCCGTGAGTCAAAAAAGGAATCTTGCATCATCTTTCAGGTATCGAAGGTCGCGAGATCGAATCCCAGTGGAGGCAGGGTTTTTTTTTTTTCCCCCCCCCCCCCCCGCAAGTATGAGAAACACAGGTACTAATATCAGTTCGCTTTAAACATATACGCTGGAAAAAAAAGCATTGAAGGGTTTTTATAGTTCAGACGCAAACAAAATAAAATATCATATAATTCCATACCATAGTGGTACAAAAGAAAATATAGAATGATTCAGATATATTAGATTTTATTCATACACTTGGTATAAAGAAGATACAACATTTAACATACTTAGTGTTTTCCTAAGTCTTGAAGTCCGTAGCTTGGTTTAAGTTTCGACAGCTTGAGCCTTGATCAGCCTTGCAGCCTTGAATCGATCGAAGAACTTCAAACGTGACTCACTTTTAATATTCTAAATGTCTCCTCTTTGGGCGGTCGAGTATTATTTAGGGTTATTTCTTTCAATTTCGAACTCCAAAAAGGTGTCTAATTGTAATTGTAGGAGTGAAAATACCGTATGAAAAATAGAAGAGATCCGCGCCAGACGCCATTTTGTTTACTGATAATGCATAAATTACCGTACTACGCATACATTAAAGTTTACAACCTAGTGGCCATCGACCGAGGGATCGAGGGATCGAGGGAGCGAGTGAAATTTGTCCGCTATACGCTATAACTTCGTTCATGCAAAGCATTCACTCGTTAAAAATGAGCCAGAACGAAGACTGTACTCGAGAGAGCGGCGGAAGTCGAGCCTAACTCATTTGCACACTTTTTTAAAACAAAAGAATATTTGTCTGCGGGCTCAACTGTAATAACTGCTATTCCTTTCATTTACTGCATCTTTCAATAACACGCGAACTCTGAAGTTCAAAACCCAACTACTGATTGAGTTTTTCACTGCCATCAATCATTTTAATTATGACTGGGGTCTAATTATTATGACAACAAACAACAGATCCTGAAAAAAAGAAACAAACAATATGGATCGAAATCTACCAATCACAGTCCACGGACATAACCTTTTGAACACATTGAAGTGTACAGTCAACTCTCTCTTAACAGACACCTCTACAAGACGGACACCTGGTGTTGGTCCCTGCCTGCCATTTTCAAGTCATTTTACTGTATCTAAACTCTATAAGCTGGACACCTCTCTAAGACGGACAGTTTGGTGCCGGTCCCGATGGTGTCCATCTTAGAGAGAGTTGACTGTACTGTTTCCTGAGAGGTCCGCTAAGGTGATTGATGGCAGCAGTAAAAAAAATTGTGTCAGCGACCTGGTGCCCAGTGTAACCCTCTATCATAGTGTGTCACAAAAAATTAATAATTTCTTCTATACCTTTAGATAAATTTTTTTTTTCTCTAAAATTTAAACAATACTCACCAGTCCAAGATCGGAAAGCTTTGTAAGGTTAACAATCACAACAACACCTTGTTCCCACACCATCTGAAAAGAAGCATAAGGCAAATGTTAGGTTTCCTGTCGGCACATGTTACCACGACAACTCTACCTCAGAAAGAAGTCAAAAATCTTTGTAGAGCGGCAACAAGTAAATAACCCTGACCATGAATACAGCTTCAATAGATGATCATGACATTCTTACCTGCCAGAAATCCGACACAGTTTGAGCCAGAGGTCCCTGTGTTGCTATGTAAGAAGGATTCTTGGGATCATGGTCCCTCTGTGGAGACAACCACAATGGCTGTAAATAGCTATATCTTGGGAAAATATTTTGTAAAGAAGTAAAAAATAAGCTTGAGACAAGAAACGTGTCTTGCTTCCCATAGCTACACAGATCAGTGAAAGACCAAGCTAACAGCGGAATACACTTACAACATAGCTGGCATTGATATAATCTGATCCAGTAGCACTTGCAGTCTCTTTCAATAAAACCCTGTTATGGTCATCTGCAAAATAAAATAATATAAGAAGGTTGGCTTATAAGAACATTTTGTTCATAAGCTACCTGTAAGCTTGAATTTTAAATTCCTGTTAGTACTGCATTTACACAACATTCCTTGTGAAGAATGATTGCCTTTATTCATCTGTCTAAATATAATTGTGGAACACATGGCACAATATACAATATAGTCATATTGCACTGCAAGCAATATAGTTAAATATAATGTATTCTTGAATTACTTACATGGCAGGACATCGCTATAACGGTTCTTGCGAGCATTCTTTTCCAGCTTTCCAATTTCCCTACTGTTAGGTTCAGCCTCATATGTTTTCAGAGCCTACAACAAAATGCAAAATTGCTTTTAATATACATGTTTGTGATACACTAATACAGTCCAACCTCAATCCACTAACGGCCACCTCTCCACAACGGCCAGGATTTTTCGTCCCAATCGTACGTCTATCCATACTTTTCACTCTTATTGAAACCTCCCTGCAATGGCCACCTCTCAACAACGGTCAGTTAATTCCGCCCCAGGTGGCCATTGTAGAGAGGCTCGACTGTAATAAGAAATTGTACTCAAATATAACCAATGATACATGTAGCTTGATCCTTCCTTAGCTTGTTTTACAGCAAGGGGCTGGTTTTGCAAGTTCAAACAACAAGAAAAGGGTTGTAATGAAGGAAATGAGTTGAGCACTTTAATTACCTCCCATTCCTTGTTCAGCCGGTCCTTGTTGTTCAGATGGTCTTCCATGTATGACTAGAAAAGTAAGCAGTTTTAAATTAGTAAAAAGCTTTGGACAAACATAGAGTTAAGGTTGCAATCACCAGCTTTAGGATAATCCTCTTCCATCATCACAGAAACCACCACCAAACGTCAACTGAGAGAGGATACTAAAGGCAAAGCCGCACTAAGCACTTGGGCCAACAACCGGCCCACACTGCTGGAGCTTATTCCGGTTTCTATAGCATGAAGCTGACTAGGAGTATTACTACTCCACCCCAGGCATTTTGTCGCCAGTACCCATTTATACTCCTGGATGGCCATGGAGAGATCGAGGCACTGTGAGAGTTTAATGTCTTGCCCAAGAACACAACACAGCCAGGGATCGAACCCGGACCACTCTATCCAGAGTCGACCATGCCAACCATTTAAGGCCACTGAGTCTCTCACAAAAGAGAAAGGATACTACAAGAACAAAAATACTTACCAAGACTACATGTCCAGTAGAAATGTCCATGTTGGGTACAACAGGCTCCTCGCTCCTGAAATAAAACGAACCCTATTAAGTCCAACATTCAACATCTAAATTCTCATTACCATTTCCATACATTTTATATAATTCCCTTTGGGAGAATTTGGTATTTAGTCAAGTAATCACGCTGCGGAACAAAGAGTAGCTAACCAGGAAATTTCAGCATGCACCAGTATCTACATGTACAACATCAATGATAAAATAAAGAAACCAAGATGGAGATGGATGGGCCATGTTGTGTGGATGAATACATCAAGGCACCCATGTACTGCATTGAAATGGATACCATCGGGTAAAAGGAGGCAGACCATTAAGCACATGGAGAAGGACGATGGGACAGAAATCAAGGAGTCCACAGGAAAGACCTGGTACAAGATCAACTGGCTTGCCCAAGACCGGGCACAGTGACTGGCGACATTTCGTTGATGCCTTATGCTCCAGTGGTAGCTAAGAGGACAAGATCTAGAGCGGGTCTAATCATTGCAGGATTAAAGGTTTTAAAAATGTGAGTTTCTTTGTCCTACCATGAGTATTTAGGTGTCCTTCCACTCCCCAATCCTTTCTCCTTTTCCCCATGCTGTAAGGGCGTGGTCTTGACGGGTGCACTGTCCCAGCCTTGAGTGGCTCGAAGTTGACGACACAGCTCCTAAGAAAAATGTTTAAGCATCAGATAAAGAATCATGAAAAAAATTAATGTTTGTTTATATATTAAATTTTGTATTCTGGAACAATATTATGTATCCCTATTTTTCAATTCCAAAGCAAATTGTTTTACCTGATAGTCAGCGGCTGCCTCTTGTCCGGGGAGAGTGACAGGTTTAAAGTTCTTTGTTTCATTGTATCTAGAATTATTTAAGAAAATGATGCCTTGTTATTGAAGTTCTGCATAGATGTTGTCGCATTGAAGATTGACACATGCATTGATTTGGAACTCCATTTTGATCAAGGCTTGCATGTACTTGCATTCAGTTTGAAAGAGCCCAAATTTACATGCACATTGTTAGAATTATAGAATTTTAGCTTTGCTGCTTGCTATCTTAATGTTATTAATGCTATGTGTGTGTATGTGCGTATGTGTATACATGTTTATTTTGGTGCTTTCCTGTCTGTCCATTTATTCCTTATCAATACTTAATAAATAACTGGCTGCCTGGCTCGTCTAGCCCCTATGGGTTATTTCAGGCAGCCAGTACTCTACTATTATAATAATAAAATTGTAAATTGTAATTTTTTTGAGAGAGAGTACAAATAAATGTTGTTGTTGTTGTTTTCAGCAAACATTTTCCAGTACTTTTTCCAGGACTCATGTAGGATTTCCTGACTCCAAATGCACAAGCACACTTCCTTTTCACATTTTGCGGAGAGAAAAAATTCTCCACACAAGGTAGTTAATTTGTGACCGTTCTTTTCTGTTTGCTTGAATATAGAGATTTACAGGAATTTCCAAGACCTGCCAAAAAAATCACTCATTTACCCAGTCCTGGAAAATGCCCGAACAAAATTCCAGGATTTTCCAGGATTTCAATGAAAGAAAAATTTGGATTTAGCATTCTTTTCTGCTGTTAAATTTGGAACTTTACGATGAGAGAACAAAGACAGAACAGATGTAACAAATACCTTCTCATCATGAGGTAAATTGCAACTGCCGTCAGCACAACTCCGGTCACACAACCCACGACGATGATAGTTATGAGGAAATACTTTGGCTGCTGAGCTTCTACAGATTGTTTGGGATGTCCTTTCACATCCTTGCTCTACAAATACAAAGAAAATACTGATTGTTAGTAGTTGATACATAGCTCTTGGCTCTTATTGGCTCTTGGCTGTTTGCCTGCAAATTGATACTTTTTACATACATGTATCAATTTTCTTTTCCTTTTTCAGACTAAATGTACATGTACATGTATTAAAATAGACAAAAAATGGATGTGACGTATTGCCTGCTAGGATGTCAAATCTGACAACTGATGCAAATTTAACAGCTTGTACCCATGCAAAATTTTACCGAGATCTCAGTATGCTTACACAATTAGTTAAAGCATCTCGGCGAGATTCTCTTATTCTCGCCGAGATCTTGTCCAAATCTTGGTCTCTTCATAAATGTCAGCGAGAGCTCGAAGCATCTTGGCAAGATCTGGGAAATCTCGGTGAGATATTCTCAGAGAAAATCTCAGCAAGTCTCGGTGAGATTCTCTCATTCGGCCAATCTCGCCGAGACCTCAGGAAATATTTTGCATGGGTAGAGAGCCTTGGATGAAACTGCAGATGATTTCCAAACAACATTATTTCCAGGTCTGGCAAACAAGTGATAGTAAGAATTCTACACCATTTCAGGACATTTTTGTATTTAACACCACACAATTCAAACAGCTGTAACAGGAACCATGTGACAGAAGTTATAGCAGCTCCAGGCTTCTGGTTAGAGTGTGTATGAGTGAGGACTGGGCTCAAGATGACAATTGAAGGGCCGGGGGCATTACCAACCTATATTGATTTTTAGGACCTTTTTTTTTTTCCATAAGATTTGCCGCGTTTTTTGGAATGTGACTAACCTAAAATTAGTTACCAAACATTTTCCCCGTTATTTTTTTCGCTAGTTTCTCCTTCGTTTTCGAGAAATAACGTGTTGACAAACATTCATTTTTACGGCGGTTACGCTTTGTAAAGAAACCCGCGTCTTTGTCATTTGAATCTCTCGGGATTGGTTGCAAACCAGCAATAACAGAAATATACGTCATTTTGCATATTTTGATCACATGTGATGTGCAAACGTTAAAGTTACGTCTTGGGTTATGATTTAGAGTTGGGATTAGGTAAGGCTTAGGGTTGGGTACTTAGGGTTAGGGTTATCTTTGGTTAGGGTTAGTTCTGGTTAGGGTTAGCTTTGGTTAGGGTTAATTAGCTTTGGTTAGGGCTAGCTTTTGGTTAGGGTTAGGTTTAAAGATGTTCTTCACTAACAAACACGAAAATATGTTCATTTCATTAATCTAACAGGCAAAGTTGTTCGTTCTACGTACAAAACATAGCAACTGAAGATGTCCATTTCATGCTCATTTAAAAATACAGCCAACCCAGTGTGTGTGTTTGTTTCTTTTTCGTTTAACCCATTGGCGCCTGACGACTTTACGCGCGCGACTACCCCTAAGTTTTTTCCTCGGCTATTTTCAACTCAGAGTTTCGAAGTTCAGGATTTTTCTGCGTGCAAGTTTATCTCTTTGAAGAGTCTTTCTAATGTCGCCAGTTCGCATTGTTTATGATTATTATCCATATAAAGGAGACAGTTTAATAGCTAGAGTATTTGAAGGAATCATTTCTTCCTCGAATATGCTGCGTTCTCGGCTTCATTTCTTCTTCTGTACAACCCACAACAGCTCTTATTAAACGTCAGATACATATTGCAATGCATTCTGGGTAACTGCCAAGCAAACTGAAACGGAATATGGCTCCCCGGCAAGTCAAAAGATTTTATAACTCTAAAAGCAGGTCCAAACTTCCACATTTCTGTAGGCCGGTGCCTTGCGCCCGACTATTAACTCCCAAAAATACAATTTTTGCGCCCAGAACTGACCTGCTTTTAGACTAGCTCTGCTTTGGATCGACACAATCTCGGCGACCAAGTTTCGAACGTGTAGCGCTGAACAGCACTCTTGGAGGCGCGAGATGCCGCTTACATTCACTTCTTCGAATGTAGCATGTCAAGTTACCGATCTCCAGACTTAATGATGTCCTTTGATCACCAAAACAGAGCTTTTGAGTTTGAATTCTGCCACAGGTTACGTTTGCAATACGTTTCTCGATACGATACGTGGCAGAATCAATCGATAATTTGATAACGAGGTTACTGAATGACGTGACTATTTCCCAGGCCTTACTCGCTCTTTCGTACGAAAAGGATAATATTATTCTTATTTAGTTTCTATCTCCATTGCCGCTGCAACAACCTAAATATTTTGATAACTCACAACGCTGAAAGGGGCAGTGATTTCATTGGTAAGTCATTGTAACAACGGCCATTTTACCGTTTCACTGATCTTCATTGTTCAAAGAAACAAAGGTTTTTTTAACAAAGCGTTACGCCATTAAAACGAATGTTTGTCAACACGTTATTTCTCGAAAACGAAGGAGAAACTAGCGAAAAAAATAACGGGGAAATGTTTGGTAACTAATTTTTAGGTCACATTCCAAAAACGCGGCAAATCTTATGGAAAAAAAAAAAAAGGTCCTAAAAATCAATATAGGTTGGTAATGCCCCCGGCCCTTCAATTATGATACACTTCATGAATAAGACACTTACAAAGTACTTAGTTCCCAGATAGAGATCATATTCAACAACGTTACACTAAGTTCAGATAGTGGACAAGTTAATTCTTTGTTACAATGAATTCAGCAAGAAACAGAAAGCACATATTTGTGGTAGAAATAATCATATGGTTTAACTTGGAAAGAATATAAAATATTATGCCCTTGAGGAAATGTATATTTTTTAATCAGGTGCAAAGTTTTGAGAAAGAAATTTATATACATCATATTTCAGAAAGGAATGGTTCAATTAAATAAAGAAATTCACTTGCACACAAATTAGCATAAAATCAGTCAATATAAAATAAACTTTTCTGGTTTACATAGATGTCAAAATTCTCCTTAAAATGTAACAAACCTATTTACAATGATACAATGTGGGAAACAAAATTAAAATTCAAAATCAAAGAACACTGTATTAATTAACAAAAACACATCTCTTGTGAGGATAACTTGCTTAAGATTAAGCAGAAAACTGAAATACAGTACACAACCATTGTGTTACAATTCAAGAAAATAACTCAGTTTTGATCAATCATCGCACTAATAGAGATTTTGAAAAATTGTCAACAATTTATCAACGAAATGAAAATAACGATATTATATTATAGGAAATGTACAACTCTTTACCTCTTCCAATAAAGCATTTGAACCAAATTCACAAGGTTATAATTTCAAACAAAATACTCACTGATATTTCACACTACAGGTGAATCAACTCATCTACTGAGAACAGAAGGTCTCACTCAATGAAAATTTCCTCCAACTATGCATTATTAATAATCTTAAGTGAGAAGAAAACCTTCTGTTGAATTCATGACTAATTAATGTGGATGTGATGACATCACTTGCATAATTAATATTTTTTCTATATTAGGGCATTGCTAATGAATTCTTGAATAAATTATGGTCAAACTGAAGCTTTTAGAAATTTATGCAGATGTTTATCACAAAAAAAGTTACATGAATATCACCGCTAGGTTACAATCAAATAAACCTCAACAATGCTAAATCAAAAACTTTACTTCAATCATATGCCAAATTTTCATGAGATGACAGACTGAGATAATTTAAATTTTGTGTATAAGACTGAGAGGGTACGTTGAAAGACAAAACCACCACCATATGCTGCACACGTTTGCCTGATGTGGCATTGAGTCACATTAATCCATATTCGATTATTTGTCAAAAACAGCTGATATAAATATTAAAGATGCTTAACAGTTTTTGTCCTGGAATTGAAGTTTTCTACATTGTATAGCTCTTATAAAATTCTATTAAAACTTACTGATGTATCTTCATAATCAGCTGACATGATCTCCAAACCACTACTCCGTGCCACGTCGCCCTTAACACTGGGCTCTGTACAGGAAAATTGCACACATTAATACACAGCGGATTATTAAAATCTGGTTATCTGGAATCAGTAAGATTGATCGCATGCTCAATCACCACATATTTTGGTCAAACCCTTTTCAAATGATAACCATCCAAAACAGTGCTAAGTTCAAAACTGAGGGAACATTTTTGAATTTTGTTTTGCAAAATTGTCAAAAACAAACAGCACTACTGCTCGATAGCTTTCATTTGAATGGTCACACACTAGGGTTTCATCCACAGACGGAGAAGTTAGAATCACATTTATTGACTCAAGGTTTAACTCTGGGAGTTAAAGGGTTAATCTGATAAAGATATCATGGCTGACATTTCAGCTCAGTTTTCTCATCTTCCAGGCAATAAAACTTCAAGAGAAGTATCAAATTGAAAAGATAAAGAGTTACTAAGAGTTTTTTACATTGTTTAATAAAAAACACTCGCAAAACAAAACCTGATAAAACACTGCTGCTCATTATTTAAACATTACATGAATCAGCAGATCTGGATTTAGATTACAGCAAATCCATACCTTTCTTAATCCTTTCAGTGACGTCCTTTGGTTCTTCAAGAGTGTATTTAGTCTGTGCCATCTTTAACTTGACTTTGGAGTCATGAACTCTGTTGAAACAAACAATGTGTGTAAATAAATACTTGCAGCGAAAGAGCACCCCAATAGCAAAAACTATATGCAATGAAATATATAATAGTAATTTGTCTAGTGTGATTGTCTGGGTGAGAGTTGTCCTGAAAAGGACTGTCGTTAGTGAGTGACATTTCAACAACCTGAGCGGAAATCATCTTCAGAGTCAAGTGAAATGTGTTAGTCAGTCGATGGTGTTAAGTCTCTGGTCCTAGAAACCGATTGGTCAGTTAAGCCGTGATGTTATTGGCACTAACACATTTCACTTGACTCTGAAGATGACTTCCACTTTGAAACTTAAGTCGATCACCAACAACAGTCCTTTCCAGGGCTACCCTCACCAGGACGATCACACTAGACGACGATGTGCTACCCTCTTTAAATAAATATTTTACTTACTTACTGAACAGATACCCCTGGGTTAAAACCATTTACATGCACCATGAAGTACATTTAGCTTTAAAATTATTACAAATTCAAATTCAAGGACTTTACAACTCCACATTATATAATTCATATTACTTTCAAGGACTTTTTTAATTTCAATTACAGTAGAACCCAGTTTAATACAGACACCTACGGGCGAAAAAAAGCTGGCCGTAATAACAGGGTGGCTGTAATAAGGGGTAATTGTGGTGTCATTGTAAAAGTACAACAAAAGTGACTGAACGAGCACTAAAGGCAGCCTGAACCAATTTACAGGAAGATCCGAAAACAGACACAAATTCGTCAAAACAATGAAAACCTGCTCATATGGAGTCATTGTGTCAATGATTTGCAAAATTTAATCCATCGCTGAGTTAGTGGCCGTAATGCGGGGTAAAATTACAAAGAAAATAGGCGCATGGGGATCGCAAAATCTGCCGTTGGCCGTATTACGAGGTGGCCATATTAATTAAAGGGGTTTTTATACAAGAGATTAAGTGCGATTTCGCCGGGCCAAAAAGAGGTGGCCGTAATAACGGGGTGGCCGTATTAACAGGGTGGTCATAAGGCGGGGTTCCACTGTACTTTCTTTAAAGTTCAAGGACTGAAAAAAAAAATTTAAACCGCAACATAAACCCTTGTCTGCTAGTTGGGTTGACAGAAATTCAAGATTGAGATCTTCCAAACTTAACGTCTGATTTAACAACAGTATGTTATGCGAACATGACGCATGTTTTCTATTCTTAACTGTTTTGTGTATTAATAAGTGTCCTGATTAAGTCATCATTAGCTTACTTCGTCACAGTAAACATGGGGGACGGCGCGTCATTCCAAAGCGCATTCTGCAGTGCAGCTGCAACTATTTTGGCTTGGGTTGTAGTTACGCTGTGTAGATTTAGAGTGTTCATGCATATGACGTTAATAACATCAATTTTTGATTATGATCAATGTTTGATAACTCTCAGCTCAGGACGACTATGTTGAAGTCAATTCCCTCATAGATAGCCTTAAATCTCTTGCTTAATTTTGTTTGTTTAGTTTAGTTTTGTTTTGTTTTGTTAGTTAGTTTTCCTTTCTCTTCTCTACTTTATACAGAAACAAAATTTACTACTTTAATTTCTTTGTTGTACGCCATTTATATACCGAAATTTTCTTATTGTTATTTACTTACTAAATCACTACTGTTACATGTAGCTACCCTTATTATAATTTGTTTTTCTTCACCTCCCGCCTCGAATAGCCCTGCTAATTTGCGGGAGGTGAAAATCTATGTATTTTAACCCAAGACTTAATAAAGCTTGTTGTTGTTGTATTATTATAATTTCTTTTTTATTAATTTCTCAAGCTACACATGTAGTACAGAGCGTACATCTCACAGTTCCGACTGTTCTTTGTATCCCTTATTAGACGTAATAACGACGTGAGCTAAAGCAACAAACTTACTTTTTGTTCAAAGACAGCTTAATGTCTCCATCCTTGTGTGTAGAAGAATCAGCTGAAAAGTAAACAAGATGTTGATAGGAGCATAGTTTTCACAGAGTCCGCACTATTTTCAGCAACAGTTTTCCAGAACATTTCCAGGACTCCAAATGCAAGTTATTTGCTCTTCAACACATCTTTTTCACATTTTGCGAGAATTTCCTCCACCCAATTTTATAGTTAATTTTTTTACCGTTCTTTATTCATGTCATTGCATTTTCCCCTCAATTTACAGATTTCTGGGACCTGCCAAAAAATCACTTGTTTTCTAGGACCTTGCAGTCCTGGAAAATAGCAGAATAAAAATTCCACGACTTTCCCGGATTTAAGGACCCGGATTAAGCCTGTTTTCACCGGGATGCCTTAGAAGAGTTCTTCATATAGTCGAACCCCGATTAAGCGGCCACCTATTAAGCCGATTAAGCGGCCAACCCCATTAAGCAACCACTTGCCATTTCCCCGAGGGTGGCCGCTTAATCGGGTTCGACTGTAATTAGCTCTTTCATTCTCAAGATCAAAATATTAATTCTCCCTACTCATTGCCCTACAGGCTGAACATTATTTTTTTTCTGAGAATTTGTGTGTACATCACTAGTTGATGATCTTTATTCTCATCACCTGTCTGCTTGACAATGTAATGATATTGTAAGGAGAAATTGCATGTTGATCATACTTGGGAATAGAGAATTCTTACCTTGTTCCTTGTTAACTTGATCACTGCGATCTTGTTTCACCGGGATGAAGTTGTCTTTGAACAGTTTAGAAGCCTCCTCTTTCTTGACGGCATTTGGTACTTCCACTATGGAGCTCTCTCTCTGGGTCTGAAAAAAGTCTTCCACGCGTTTGTACGTCTTCTCAGGATTGGGTCCTTGATCAATGTCAGCTTTGACCTGTTTGACTTTGCCCTTGACCATGACCTTTCCCTCACCATTTGAGCTCGCACCCTTTGCATCGGCAGCCTCTTCGGCAAAAGCTTCCTTTTCTGTTTGCATATGGTTGCCTTGGAAACCAGAATCATCGACAGGGATTGGCACTGCCTCGCGTGAAAGAGGTATTGGAGGGATTGGCACTGCCTCACGTGAAAGAGGTACTGGCGGGATTTTCTTTTCACCAACATCGCGTGATTGGTCAGCAGACACCATTCCACTATTTTCATCTGAACGGAACACATCGCTTTTCTTCGACGATGGGTCTACATGATGTTTCACAGAGCCTCGTAATTGCCTTGATTCATCGTATTCATTGTTTTCATCTACAAAATAATTATTGTTGTCTTGGGAGGAATCGTGTATATCTCCTACACTGCGCAGAGTGTCAATATTGGAATCAGCTCCATGTCGTATATGTCTCCTAGCTTTTAAATTGTCATAATCATCATAGTCACCTATGTTACGTTGTCCTAGCTCAGAACGTTGTCCTAGCTCAGAACGTAGATTGTTCACATCAGCATCATGCTTGTTGTTGATCTGATCCCAGCCCTCTGTCGTCACTGGTGGTAAAGGCCCGTGTAACTCATGAAGAACTCGTCTGTCGTGGCGAATATCGTCAATTGGTAAAGACTGTCTTAAATTCCTATCATCTCTGTTGCGTTCATATTCGTTCAAGTTCCATTCTGAATCATCCAGTCGATTTCGTGCAATCTCATCCCTGTCATCAAAATTTTGGCGATAATCATTCTCATTGGTGTTGACTCTTTCTGGCAGCTGTTGTCTGTGATAAGATGGGTAATCTGAAAAAAAATTATGTGGGTTTGAAGGGATTAGGTCAAATGCAAAAACAAAAATGCCTGAAACATTAATTTTGTTAATAATGCCCATTTCAGATGCTACTCCATTCATGAATTTATCAGTCGGGGAACAAGTGCCGTTTTGACAAATCTTTGTTGAAGAGTTTCCGATTCTAATTATTCAATCAAGAAACAGCGTGAGTACTCCGAAAATTGTCACACTAGCATACTGCAATGAGGAGGATCTGATACGTCAATAATTGTTACTTAGCAACTTCAAGACGAAAACCACTGGCTAAATCGTCTTGCAGATGGGATTTCAACCTCAACAAGTACTTGTTCCACTGACTGATCTGCTGAGGATATCAAGTAATGTGACATTTGTCAAGTAATGTGACCTTTAATAAAATGTACAAGTCAACTACTGTAAATTATAATTTTAAATTAATGCTTTTTTCTCTGAATTCATGTATGGCTTTCTTCTACGCACATCAATATAAATGTAATATATTACATTACGAGGGAAAATATATTACCTGAGTCAAGAATTATATCTCTTTTACACCGGAAATCTGTGGAAGAAAAAAAATATAAATTACATGACTGTAAGGAAGATATCCATTTAATAAACTAATGCAATTTATGCATAGTACAATGTACATATTGACATTTTACAGCAGTTGCTTAACTACATGTACACTACAGAATAAATACACGTACATGTACATGTAGTCTAAACAAACAGTTTTAGTTTGCTAGATATCAATCAACTGGTTACCCAATCTCTACATCAAAACTACTCAAAATTGACTGATGTATGCTTGTTTGTATTTATTTATACTGGTAGCTTTGTTGATTAGATGACATTGATTTACCCTAATGCCAGCATTAGGGTAAATAAATTTTATTTCCATGCGGTTTAGGATTCGAGAAAATCGTACAACATTAACTGGTAAAATTTTCATGGGTTCCATGAGTCACTTACAAAAACGGAGAGTAAGTGTCTGGCCCAAGAACACGACACATACACCAAGACCATTTTGGAATACTTAGTATTCCAAAATGGTGGACGATTGATTATTCCTTTATACGCATACTGTATAACTTGGCCCTCGTTACCTCGTTGTAAAGTAAAAATTATTTTGAATTGTACATCTGCTAACGAGGCTATAAGGGCCAGTTAACATGCATACAAAAGAATAATCAATCGGCCGCCATTTTGGAATAATGTGTATGCGTACAGTGACCCTCAGCCTGGCCAATGCTCAAACCCGGCAAGCAAGTGAGTAATGCTTTTTCGTTTCCTTTCTGTAGATTGATTTTCATGGGTTTAACTTTCATGAACCTTTAACAATGCATGAAAATAATGAAAATAAAACCCAAGCGAAAATAAAAGGCATTTATTAGGGTTTATACATGTACATCCAACTTCCATTTATTTCTTGACTAGAAGTTGTCAAAACCATTAGTAGCTTTTAATTAAATTCGTCTGAATTAATCAAACAATTATGTGACATGTAAATCGGGCCTAAAACTTTGTTTAAGGATGTGTTCCCATGGCAACATACCATGGCCACATATGTCCCCATGATCACGCACCCTCCTTTCAATAAGTGTCCGGTCCCCCTTTTACCCAAAATATTAAATAAGCGCTTATGTGCTTATTCAAGAAACACTAAAGATCATGGACAGTGTGTGATGCTCTGCTTCAACAATTATTGACGCAGAAGTGACATGCCTGATTATAAAGGTGTTTCGTGAAGGTGTTTCGTGAATTATATGGTATTTCTAGACTAGACATGGAGTGTCCAATGACAGGCCATTTTAGGAAACACTGAAATTTGAGGAAAATGCGAGACTAAATATTTGTAGATTTATACCCATTTATTAAATCCGTATATCTAGACGAACAAATACAGAAAACAACTTTATTAAATGTACATTTTGTAAGCTAGGGAACAAGATACGAGACAAACGCTGGAATCACTGAAGGAAATAGATCTGTGGGAATATTTCGTTACGAACAAGGAAGAAGGAGCGACTTTTCAATACAGAAACATTACTGTACACGTGTAACGAATAAAATTAGCATCTCTAGCGCAGATCTAAACGAGACAGTTTAACAGAAGACAACAAGAGATACCGATTATATTTTCGAATCTGCATTTGTTTGACACTGTAAAAACCTTATGTTAAGCTTATATAAGCTTATGTCTTATTTGAAGTTTGCTTTTATACAACTGAAGAGCCAAGACGATAGAATAAAATTTTTGAGAGTGTAAGAGTCGAAATTTTATGAATGCATTTTAAATTCAAATGTTCTGTACAAAATGTGGTCAAAAAATTATGCAAAAATATTCGACATTGTGTTCTTCATGAGCGCTTTTCTCTGCCCGTGTTAAAAACAACGAAAATATTTCTATTGGTATTCAAGTTGTGTCAGTGTGAGGAATCTTCTAACATAAAATTAACATGGGAAAATGTTTCTATAATGATACTTTTACGTTATTTTACTGAAAAAACGGTAAAACGAAGAAATGATTTTCGAGTAGGCGGGAAGCGTATTCAAATTAAGTCGAACCAGGTTAATTTTGAAAATCAAACCCTGTATCGTTCGCTTGTATAACTTTTAAAGCTGGTCGAGTCTACTGTCAGAACTATCAAGGATTGTGAGGAATTGTAGAGAAGGTAAAATATAAATTGAAAACGTTAACCGTTTTCAAGATTCAACCGGTGACCATTGAACGGCTAAACAGATGGATAACAAGAGCGGAGATCGAGCGAGAGATCAACAGTAAATTCAATCAAACAGTGCGCGCTAGAAAAACCTCGTCTACAATTATTCCGTCAATCCCGTTTGTACTTACGTCGATCGCAGTATTCGCCGACACCACAGTCCGCCCCAGAAGAACAGTCTAGAGGATGAAAGGAGAATAAAAATGAGTCGATTTCTCACGCTCTGAAGAGTGTTCTCGAATCTTTGATCGATCACACCGAGAGGAGCGCGCACCTGAACGAAAAACTTACCGACCGCCGGCGAATCCCTAAGTTGTCCATAGTCAAGAACAGCACAGAACAGGAGAAGAATGTATTTCAGGTTTTTGGAATCCATGGGCTTGCCATGGATTTTGATAACGATGAAAACTTTCAAAGATAAAATAAAATCGATCGTCAAAGAGGACGCTTCATCTTTGCCATCTTCCACTCACTCGGCCATCAACAACAGAAGCAAGTTGGGTCAAATCCCCGGATGTTTATTTGTTATCGGAAGTTGTCGATCATCCATTGTTCTCACGACCAATCAGAACGCAGAAAATCTTGTTAGCCGCCGGGAGAAACAGCCATCTGTACACTTCTGTCATATTTGACGTAAACTGGCTTTCTTTTTTACGCCTACTCAACAACTTCGTACATATCCGACATCAATTTTAGTTTTTTTTTTTTCAAACCAAGTTTTCAAGCTTGATTATTTTTCCCGTACAAATTAAATCAATTATCTCGGAAAACATAAAAAATTCGCTGAAGATGATGCAACGCTTGTCTTTTCAATACACAGCATTTTAGAAATGTTCTAACAATTTTTTCGGCGATCACAAAAGCATGTATCACATCGAAATTTTATTTCAATTCCACGGACTTTTTTTTTTCAAATTCCACGGACTTCAAAAAATAACCTCAACCAAACATGGAGGAAAATTCGTCCACGTTGACGACACCCACACAGTAAAAACAATTGATATTCGAAGAATTCTTTACACCCATAAACAATATCTATCCTGGATTAATCGCCCCAATTTTTCACTTTGATAACAAAACGGTAGATCTAAACTGTAAATCACAATTTGAACCGGTATTTCAAAAGGGCGTACAAGTTTTTTTCCTAAATTTTACCCACGCAAAGACGCGCGCGTGTTTTCACTCAACTCGCATGTGCGTGGATGCCCGCGCGCGAACTGCCTCTCGCCGAGTCCCCGCCGAGTCCCCACCGGAAGGAAATAAAATATTATACCACCAAAAATTGAATACATTTTTACCGAATATGATCATGCACAATGGGCCGTGGGAAATTACCATTCCAGGTCCTGCACGCGCAATTCAAAACGGTTTGTGCATTTTTACAAAAAAATATTCTCGGCATTTTCCCTACTTAGACATCATGGACAGCAAAAGAGCCATGTAGGTCGACTCTCAAATGACGGGCGCGCCGGCCGCTCTTCCTAATTAGGTCATTTCTTTTTCTCTATTTTGATTTATTTTGGATCTATTTGACGCAATAAGGGTATTAAATCCTATGGAAAAGAGTTGGACCGCTAGCTGACAGATAAGAATGGATAGTTTGATGCGAGCCCCCTGTAACAGTGACGGGGCGAATCTGGTTTTGTGGGTGTGGCTCGAATTCATTTCATCCCCAAGATGTTCTCTAAAAGACAAAACTAGTTCCTTTCATATATTTTTTCGACTTAATACCCTAGGTTAAGAAACTCTTAGAAGTGTCAAAAAACTTTTTATGCACAAACGTTTCGGGCTCCAGTGTGATGAAATACAATACCCTAGGTACTGGCATATCTCTAACGGTAGTCATTTACTCTTTCGCTGCCAAAGTCGAGTTTTGTCGACATTCTGGAGGAGTAGACATTGAACCACTTGTGACGTCATCAATTTGTACGTCACCAGATTATTTCGATAACCAAATACACAGAAAGGATAGATCTTTCCACACGTGTCCATTTTGAATATCGAATTCTGACAGAGCTAGTCGAAAAAAACATGATCAATATTCAGCGGTACAATACAATACACCTAACATTGATCAATGTCTCATTTCCAGGTTTTTTGATGGATAAGACCAAAACTTTTCCAGTTGATAGAAAAGATATAAAGAGTAGAAGATAGCGAGAAAAGAAAGGGGGAGAAAAAGCAAAGGAAAATGACCAAGAAAAAAAATCGGAACGTTCAACGTTCCAAAAAAAAAAAAATGGCGCTTGCGCTAAAGTAAAATACTATTGCACATTTGACAACAGAATCTAGTTCAAAATCTAGCATATTAGGGTAAAAAAATTGCTTTTATAGCAAAGTTTAGCGTAATTCAGCAACATAGCACCAAAAAACCCGATTTAACGTCGGTTAAAAAATGCGCGTTTTTTTTTAATTCTCTTTACCCCATCCCAGAAGTAAGTGACGTCACACTCTTTTACAAAGTTGCGCTTAGCTGTCGATAATCAGATCGAAAATCTTACAATTTCTTACATTTTTTATTCGTGCGCTTCTTTTATTAATTCAATTATCCTTCGAAGATTGCAGCCAGGCAATTGAAAGCTCAGTGTTTTCAGTTAACTTTACACTTTTTAGCCATAGAACGTTTTATGTTTTTTTATCATTATGTCCCATCCTGGCTAGGCTGTACCTATATTTTTAATGAAAAATCTGTCAGTTGCGAAACCGTGTATAACCAATTCTATAAAATAAAATCTATAACTGAAGTTTACACTGAGTGACGTTGACGATATCAAACAATCCTAGATGGCAGTTTAAACGATTGAAAAGATCGCAAAATAAAGTTTGCCGTTTTTCGAATCGTTTGAAGAGGTTTTTCGTGAGCCGTAATTTGACAAAAAAATTTACTTTGGCGTGAAAAGTGAAATGACTGAGTTATTTTTTTTCCACGGAAACGAGCATCGAGGGGGCTTTTCACACATGAAAGATCCAATGAGCTGGATAATGACCGTGTAATCAGTGACCGATCGTTCTACCTCAACATTGCAACATTCCGACCTTGAAACTGTTCCACTTGCTAGAGTTATACTTGTAGTTTTTTTCTTTTCTCAAGTTAGTCTTCAGAGGTCTACAGATTTTAGGATGCCGGGAAGGAAAATAAACATTTTGGTTTGTAAATGTAGACCCTAACTATGTGTAGACCCATTAAACAGAAATTGTTGTTGTTTTTATGCAGATTTCAGGGTGAAAGGTGGCGGAAAATAGCCCTTTCCACGGTTAACCTGAAATATTTGCATAACAATACAGCTAAACATAGAAGCGAGGCAATTTCGGGCACAAGCTGTAAAACATCGTGATTTTCTTGAGCTCCTTCAACTATGTTAGCATAAAAATAGTTTTAAAACGGAGAAGAACTAAATATACAACTATTTTAGTTAAAGTTTGCCGTAAAGATCGTAATCCGATCTCCCCGTTGCTTATGCGAGTCTACTCTTTACTCTTTATTAATAGAGAAAAGTCGTTTACATTTTTTTTCTAAAAACAACGTGAACTGAAATAATTGTAGTTCTTCTACATTTTAAAACTATTTTTATACTAAAAGAGTTAAAGGAGTTCAAGAAAAACACGATGTTTTGCAGCTTGTGCCCGAAATTGCCTCACTTCTATGTTCAAGTGTATTGTTATGCAAATATCGCAAGTTAGGTTATTAACCACCAAGTGGAGGTGAATACACCCTATTCCAAAATGGCCGTCAATTTAAAATTATTTTGTATGTATTTATATTGAAATAATTTGCTTCACTAACCTCGTTTTTGAGTTGATAATTCAAAATAATTTTTACTCTAGAACGAGGTTAGTGAGGCAAATTTAAATGCATACAAAAGAATTTTAAATTGACAGCCATTTTGGAATAGGGTCTATAGGTGGTGGATATTTTCCAAACCGCGAAATTATTTTAGTATACACACCACACAAGAATAGCCAGCCCCAAACAGTTATTTTATTTTGTAACAAATTAGGCAAAAACTAATGTGAAACCTTGTTGTTTTTGCTCAGCAAAGGATATTCGGAGTTTGAGTAGCCAATCAGAGTGCGCTAAAAGCACTTATGTGGTATTTACTAAATTGGTTTATATGTTGGTTTGTTTGGCGTTTTTCCGCCGTGGAAAAGAAACTGAGACACGACAGCAAATTTCAATTTACTCAATTACCTTATCCGGTTTATAGGAAGACAGCGAAATTGGAGTGTTGGAGGCGGAGTCGTAAAATTTGAATGGTTTTAGTTTCTAGTCAAGTTCAAATGTGGTGCAAAAACGGAACCCATCAAAGTTGTCAAAAAGATGTCAAAAATTAATCAGACTTTGTCCAGTCGGCAACGGTAGCGTCATCTTCACTGTAATAATAATATTTATTTCAGACTAAAACGGCAGTAACTAGAGACTTTCTCTCCTTGATGGCTTTTAACTTTGTCCTGTTATTATTATTTGCAGCTTTCTTGCTTCGTGACGTTTTCTCTTTGTTCATCTTTTCTGAAGCGAAGTACTCTTTCTTATAAATTGGGGCAACCCTCCCCTCTCCCAAGGATCAGGAACTGATTTGAAGGGTGGGAGGGTAAGGCTACAATGGGCATGTACAGGTAAAAAATAATAATTAACCCTTTCACTCCCAGAGTCAAACTTCGAGTCAATAAATGTGGTTCTAACTTTTAAGTTTGTGGATGGAACCCCAGTGTGTGACCATTCAAATGAAAGCTATTGGGCAGTACTTTCAAGTGGAGCTTTTTGTTTTGACAATTTTGCAACATGAAATTCAAGATTTTTTTCCTCAGTTTTGAACTTGGCACTCTTGGGAGTGAAAGGGTTAAGCACCGTTTTGATCAGCAAAAGACTAGTAAATCCTGAGATCATGGTAGAATTTCATAAAGATATGGGATACTCAACCTGAAGGAGTGCCCAATGTAAAATTTTAATTGTTTTTTTTTAGCCCTACACAGACACATAGTCTAGTTTCCAATAATCACTTTCCCGGATGTTTCCAGAATGAGGAAATTAAAAAATAAATAAATAAAATTCATTTCAATCAGTTCAGAATCAATGCTTGATCTTTAGGCAATTCTGATACTATTACACAATCACTGAAATATGACTCAAATGTCAGGTGATTGAATTCCATTCATAGATTACTTTATATGAATGAAATTTCTGGCATGCTTGTTGAAGGCCATCTTGTTGGCATGCTGGTTGAAGGCACACACTTTGCCATAATCATTGTGTGTCAAAGCTTCAAGATTACGGTATACATAAACATTGAATTTTACTTATTTGGAACCAAAATAAAGGGCAAAAATAAACACAGCAGAAACGGATATATAATCTGTTGGTCATAGGTTAAATTAACAAAGAAACAAAATCCTAAACAAAAATGGCATTATTTTGACATCAACAACATGAAAAGTGTATTTCAAATCCTTATCCTGACTGATTTTTGCAACTGCTGGATAATATTAGTAAAGATATGTATTATTCAAAGTTGTTTGACTTGAAATAGGCTTGAATAATATTGCAGCCACCATTGCTTTTTCCAGTATGTCTATATCTCTAAATGACATAACTTCCCGTTAGTAATTAAACACCATTGACTGAAAATTGAACAAACAAGTAGAGCAGCTGCCAAAGACGGATATAACAGTTGTTTACCAAACACTGTACGGCTAAACAACAATACAATGCAGACAATAACATATTTTTGTCTTAAAATTGCCTGCAAATTATACCCCAAATAAGAAACGGCTAAGATTAGTTTATCAGATTAAAAGGAAGACAAAAGAATACCTATAAATCTAATATTTTAATAGCCATGAAAGCTTAGATAAGTTCATTTAGTTCTCTAAGACAGTACTGATCAGAAAATACCTGTCAGGACAGTATTATTAGCACAAATGGAGAAATCCCCTAAATCATGTTACTAAAAATATTTCATGTGTCAATACGGGCTATCTATTCCTATACAAAATGTATATACAACCGCCGTCTCTTAACTAAGGCTCGTCAAGTTTAATAACGTGGTCATTGTTGTAGCTATATGACAACTCGACACAACATACAGTCGAACCTCCACTAACGGCCACCTCTCTATAACAGCCACCTCTCTACAACAGCCAGGATTTTTCATCCCGACCGTGCATCGATCCATGCACTTTACTCTTATTGAAACCTCCCTACAACGGCCACCTCTCTACAACGGCCAGATAATTCTGCACCAGGGTGGCCGTTGTGGAGAGGTTCAATTGTATAAAAGTACCACAACTACAATACTAATCAACCAAAGCTATCTCCTTTTAATTTCCCATGTGCCGTCAACATATTTACTTCTCCTTACAATATAGTAATACAATGTCAAAGGAGACAGGTTATGAGAATAAAGAAAATAATCGACTAAGAGATATTGCCTTGATGAATCGTCAAATTCTCACAATTAACATAATGAAAGAAATTCAGGGAAATAAGTT
The DNA here is from genome assembly GCA_029204205.1 of Desmophyllum pertusum. NCBI lineage: Eukaryota > Metazoa > Cnidaria > Anthozoa > Scleractinia > Caryophylliidae > Desmophyllum > Desmophyllum pertusum. The sequence goes on from MU826354.1 coordinate 1,971,876, forward strand.
AGAAGAATTAATATTTTAAACTTTGGACTGAAAGGGTTATATATACTGGGTATCAACATAAAAATAATTATATGTCTATGGATCAATTAATAAAGACAAAACATTATACGATGGATGTCAATATTAAAGAAATGAATATTATTGGGCAATAGCCTTTTAATAACTTACATACAAGTAATTGCATGTTTTTATTAATGTACAAAGAAAAAGTTACATCAGATCTGGGAGAAATGTTTAGACTTAAAATTGAGAGCAGTTAACACTGGTCAATATGTTTAAGAAAAGCAGAAAGTTTTAATCCAACGATTCCACTGTGTAATACTTTTGGGTTGTAGGTGAAAGAAATGACCAATTTAACGTTGTTTATTTTCAATTTATACATAAAACACATTTAGTTTATTTAGCCAAAACTAGCCTTTGTCATTTTTCACTAACACAAAAACTTGGAATAAAAATTAATTTAAAGTAGCGAAAAATCATGAAAAAGATTTATAGATTGTATGTTTATAATATAAAAAAATATATATATTGCGTTAGCTCAGTAACTTTAATAAATCGATTTCACTTAATGGTAAATTGTGGAATTTTGAGTCGAGAACTGCATCGAAAAGAAGCCATTTCACTGAATACACTGAATGATAGTTATACAGACGTTTCAAATACGAACGAGAATTTGCTACATTTGTAAGTTTATATAAAACAGACTAGGGCACTAAACAGGGCAAAAAAATGCCACAAAATATATTTGCCGTGCTTTCTAGCTTTTCCTCTCGTTACATGTAAAGTTGCAGCGAAATCCGGATAAATTAATCCGGTAGTTTCATGAAAAATTGTGCACGCAGCCTAGCTGTTTACATTTGTAACTTTCCGGGCTTTCATTAAGCTTATTTTAAAGCTAACTCACTTTTACAGCTGCAGATGAAACAATGCTGTTAAAAGATGCAACGCAAACAGGCACTTTAAACTCAGGAGCGATAGAAACGCTTTGCTTTGAGTCAGCGATAGTTTCATTTGAGGCAACACTGTTTGAAACAGAAGCGAGCGCGAGCGAGTTGTTCGTTGAAGGCTTCTTCCGTCTTCGAATTCGTTTCAATTTTTGCACCTCGTTAGTAATGAGCGTCGCTCTAGAAAGCGGTTCCTTTTGCACTGTTTTGGCCGGTTTTAATGATTTCGGAGGGCTTCGAACAACCGGTCCTCCAATATGCCAGTTCCACAAGGGATGAGATGAATGCGGTTGAACGCCTTTAGGACACGACATGGTAAACGACGGACTCAAAACACCATCTTGAAGAGTCAACAGTGAAGTGGAGGGAAATAAATTTAAAATTTGAAAACTGCAGTTCGTCTTTAACTGAACAGACTTTGTTATTGTAGCAACCTTTGGTTTCTTGGGCTTCGGCTTGCTAACTTTGGTCGGCATGACGTCGGTCGACGGAGTTGTGACTGATGTGCTCGGAGCGAAAAATTTGGCTAACGCTTTGCTAGCAAGTCTTTCAAGTACCGCGTCTTTTTTCAACAGTTCCTCTTCGGTTTGCTTGTCAATGTCAAGTTTGCATTTCGGACTTGTGTCTTCGACGGGAAGACACTCTAGTTTCTGTTCATCTTTTGCAGCGGAAAAGTCACTACTTTTTTCAGGGCCGATAATTTGCCCGTTCAACAAAGTCTGCTCTTTGCGGGCTTTGACATTTGGTAGTTTGCCTTTTTGCTTTCGCTTGAATTTCTTCTTCGTTGTAATTCCTGCACCTTGTCTTTCGCCGAGGATTAAATCTTTAGTGACGAGTGGCTCACTTCCAATTTCCTCTTTTAAAGTTAGCGGTTTCCTGCGTTTTTTCTCGTTGTTCACTTGTTTTTGCTGAAAAAGAGGTTTAGCCGGACCGCAGACTTCCTCGAACAAAGCCCTCTTTCTGGGTTTTACTTTGGGTTTGTGCAAACAGTTCGTTACCTCATCATTGACGGGGCTTTTTTCTTCCACTAGCCACGAATCTTCAAAACGTTTCAACAATAGAGCTGGAGGCGATAATGTTAAACTTTTACCATGGTTTCCTTTAGCTTTGTTTTTCTTGGGTGTTTTTAGTTTCAGATTGCATGGCGGACTCGATGCATGTTTCTTAATGGTGTCTTCGTCTTTTCTTAACAACCCGCTCAGTTCACCAGCTGAAAAATCAGTCTTTGTGGGTGTACTTGCGTTTGATAACGCCGTCGAGGCAAAGCCGCTGTCGTTTGACGAAGAGTCAGAAATGAGAGCATCAAAATGATCTTGCTTCTTCACACTGGCGTTGTTACAAAGGCTGGAACGAAATTGACTTGTTCCATTCACTTTGTCGCTTTCTTGTCCATTTAATTCGCTCCTCTTGGGAATTTTCAATGGCGACTCGAACGCTTCCTTGATATCCAAATCATCTGACGATCCTTTCTTTCCTCCAGCCACTTTGCGCATCTTTTTGTTCGCTTCTGAACTTTTGTCACGGTTCTTGACGCGTTTCTTGTTAGCGCCGAGCTCCACGCTCTGCGTGTGTGAAGAATTCACATGGTCTTCAGACGACGACGATGCGAGAAAACAACCTTCCCCGCATTCGTTAACGCTTCCAGAAGTTAGATCTCCGTCAATGGCCGCGCGACTTGTATTGTCCGTTAATGTTTTATTTACTTGACAATCGGGTGAATAGCGCGAATTCAGGTTCTTCGCTGTAGCGACTTTCGTCAACTTCAGCTTGGGTTTGAGTGGAGTCGATTTTTTGTGTTTATCAAGCAGTGCTAATTTGTTCGGGGTTGCACTGTTGTTTTGGTGGGTCGATTCCGTCTCCTCCTTGTCCTTACGAACATTTTCTACGCAGCTATCTTCACTTGCGACCTGCTCTGTGTTCGTATCTCCTGTACTTTCTCCGTTCAATTCGCTCGGCTTGTCGATATACATGGAACAATATTTATCCACTTCTGTCTTGGAAAGCAAAGTACAGTTGGCTGACGAACCGTGAATTCCATTCACTGTTTTCAACAGTTTGATTTCTTCGGGCTGGCAGAAGTGCCTGCCAACTTTCATTTTTTCCATCCTAGTAAATAACGTAGTTCGCGGTGTTGACGGCAAAACAAGAGCCAATAGTTCGGCTAAAGGCATCATGTATTCTCCGTCGATGTTCAAATATGCCAGTTCAGCCCCACGAAATACGAGCCTTCCACACTGAGGGAGTTGTTTCTCCTCCTCTGTCTCTTCTGGTGCAGTTTCTGTGGACATCATGGTTCCCAGTGATGTTCCACTTTCATGAGATTGCAAGCCGACTGGCCGATAGCTGTTCAAAGCCAGAAGTCAGTCCTGAAGCGGGTCGACAGATTACTTGAAAATCTGCCGCTCTGAGGTCAAAACAAACGTACTGACCGCGTCAACTTGCAGCCTATATTCTTGCCTCGGCGTAGATCTCTTGAATTGTGCCTCAACGTTGTCCAAAAAGCGCGGATTTACCCGGTAATGTTAGGGTAAAGTAACTCCTTTACTTTAGACTCACGTTAGCCCTATCTCAAAAGCACGCCTCTTTGCCGCTAAGCTCAATAGCCCCAGGATCGCACTGTGATTGGTCAATATCAAATCAACGCAGCGTGATTGGTTAGAATCATGCGGCCTTGTTATTGAAATACATCATGTATTTCCTTCGACGAGGTTATGAAGAATCGGGTCACATACGATTGCAATACATTTACGCTTCAAAAGCAGCATTTTCCAAGCAATCGAGCCTCGAATTTTGGGCGCTTGGACAGAAAGGGAAGTGAAGCTTACCGTTGCAGAATTTGCCTCAAGCGGAAATGCGTGTTCACGTTGGTACTTGCCTCATTACACGGATCCCAGACGCTCGAATCGTATAAACGTCACCTGGACTTTCCTACATCAAATACAGTGATAAGGTTTTGCATAACTATTCTAAACATATTTATCATGTGAACGAAGTGTAAATGTACTTTTTGGTCTATTGTAATGAGCTGTATGATTTAAAACGTAAAACTGTTACTTGATCGCGTGTAATATGGCAAGGAATCGACCCCAGACGTGCAGGGTTTCGCTTTCAAGTTGCTCCACGCAAAATACTTTATATTCGAACTCGTAATTCCGCCACAAATGAATAGATAGGGTTCAAAGGCGGTTGTTTGTCATTTTGTCTAGTATGTAAAGCTTTTTGTTTTCATTTAAATCGCTATAAAGTTGAGGTGGACGAATCGATACACAGGATACATATTTTGAGTGAAACTGATGTACTACACTCAATGACTAGACGTCAATACCAGTTTGATTTGAATCTATACCCAGGCACAAATTTTGATAGCGTTATTTATAGGCAAGGTTTTCCAACTCAAGTCTGAATTTATGTACATTGTAATTTACAGAATCCGAAACATTTGATCAGTGTAGAAAGTTTATAGCCCTATCTGGAAACTTCTTCAGTGGAGTTTCATTTATATAATATTTCAAGAATACAATGTGGAAATATGGTTTGCCCAGCTTCAACTATTGTTAGTTCTATTGAAGCTCAGGGTTTTTACTGGCATTTATAAAGGTTTTTCGGCGGCATATTTACATGCTTGGACTTACACTTTCTTAATACTCAGGGTGTCATCAATACAATGTTTTTACCATATCCTTCTCTCTGTATTTTGATTTTATGTGGGACCTTCGTCACCTTCTCATCTGTCTGCGTCGGTTGTTTTGTAAAGTGTAAACGATGCTTTATTGTTACCGGACATGGGAAATAAACACTGTAGTTTTCAACGCACGTTTCGTTACTAGAAATTGAGCACAACTGCTCGATTTCATTTCAATAATTTCTCCCGTGATAGATCCACGAGGAAGCGTCAAGTGTTGTGTCACAGGCATATCCAAAACCGATTTTAATAGCCTTCTTGTTGAGCTTCAAGTACTTTTGCGGGAATGACTTTATATCAAGCAATCGAGTCGCATTCCATGTGGAACGCAGCTTCGAACGTGCCTGAAGTCATTGTACTGTTTCTAGATTCGATTCTTTTACAAACAGGAAGTTAAATTAGAGATGCGAGCGCTAAAATGAATCGGGGAGCAATTTTTGATTGCCGCTGATTCGTCACTCAACTGCGTTAGCGACAACAAGCATATGATAGTTTATAGCGCAAATGAAAAGGTCATATTTGCATAATTATTCTCTGAATGCCTCGAGCGTTGAAACTGCAATGGTATAAACAAGTTCTATTGTGAAGTACGATGTCTTTATTATTTACGAAAGACTAGTCTATGACTTACAATCATCGACGTGGAGCGAGCATATACGCAAACTCGCTTGAAACCATCACGGAAAATTGAAGATCAAGTCACCGATAGCGTCGTGGAAAGATTCTTCCCGTCAACTCAATAGGGAAGATTCAGAAACAAAAACATGTTTAACACTTCAAACGGAAACAGTACGGAAGTTCTAGGGTTTATATGGTTTCCCACAAAGGTAAACTGAAAGATTAACGTAAAATACACCGGACATTTTACGTCTTTTCTCCGGTTCAGACAAAGATATTTGTAAGGAGACGAGATGTATAAACAGTAGTTGTATTAAACGCAGCAGACTGCTGGTTAGTTTAATCTGACTGTATAAATAATATTACAAAGTGACAAAAGATAAAATGAAATCATAACTGCTATGTTCGTGCCTAGTATATATAGTGGATTGTCGGCAAACGGTCATTTGTTAATCTGCGGTTTCTACAAGTAGTCATAAGGTTACTGAAGGTTGAAATATATTGTATTTGGTTTTAAATAAAGAAATTATAAAAGATCGAGATGACGCAAAACTTGCTTGAACTTTAGATGTAGCGTTAGCTCTTAACATTTTCCCTTTCTTAAAAATACACAATGGGACATTTCCTTTAATTTGCTTTTGATGCAAAACGCCGAACAGCGTATAGTGTACTGTGCTATAATTGCAAAGTAAGGAAATATTCAAACGGTTAACTTATTTACAGATCTGACACATCATGGGTGTATTAAATAAGCTATGTGCATTTGACAGTTCCATGTAGTACTGTACTCAACACTATTATTAATCTACACTTAGATTATCCAGAAAAGCGGTCCAAGTTTATAAACCCTTTCACTCCCAAAGTGAAATCTTTGAGTCAATAAATGTGGTTGTACCTTTTGAGTCTGTGGATGAAACCCTGGTGTGTGACCATTCAAATGAAAGCTATTGAGCAGTACTTTCACGTGGTATGGTTTGTTTTTGGTAATTTTGCAAAATTAAATTTAAGATTTTTTTCCTCCTCGATTTTAGCACTCTTGGAAGGGAAAGGGTTAGTATTTTAGAAAATGGAACCCGTTTTAATCGAGCCGTCATCACAGCAAAGCTTAATTAATCACCCACAGGTGTAAAGCAGTCAACATCCCACGACACAAAAAAAATAATAAAGGTAATCGATTTCTCCTTGAGAACAAGCTCGATGACGACATTTCGCAATATGAATCAAGTCCACAGGGGCACAATATTGTAACACTTGTGATCTTTCCGTATCAACCGTGCGATAAAGTGTCGTATCTCACGGTTAGTCAGTCATCGAGGGCTGGCTTGTTTACATATCAAAGGCTGACCCGCTGGCATATTAATAAACGATCAAGAAGTCTTTTTACAAGGATCATTAAAGGAGCTATGTCACGATATTTTAAGTCATTTTTGCGAAGTGCAAAATCACCTTTAAATCGAAGAAGACCTCGAAATAGTTGTTTACTAAGGTAGAAAAACACCAAAGAGGTGATAATAAACCAAACTGGAACAAGGATGGTTGAGGATGGAGAAGATTAAAACGGATTGCGAACGGCGAACTTGAAAAAATTGCCAATTTTTTCAAGATGCGCCATCCGTGACGTAGCTCCTTTAAACTATTTTAGAGATTTAGTACAGTTAATAAACAATCTATTTTAACATCGGCGAGGCGAAGAAGTGGGTCGGTCTCTTGTTTGGATGCTTGCTCTTGCTTCCAAACCTGGCGAGAAATAACAAGAAACCACGCGGGTTACTACATGACGTACTAACACTATGCCACGTCATAAAACCGTCTTATATTGATCTTTGGTTTTGTTGACTTCAAAACTACCATCACCAGGAGTGATAAACGTTTAATATCATTACATTATCACGCGAGCCTGCGTGCAGACGTCTCCTATTTTCTTGCTTCACGCGTGAATAAGGAAATACATGTCTGCACGCAGGCTATATCCCCCCGGGGGGGGCTACTCCCAAAAAAATTGGGTGGGGGTGTGCCGCTGGGCTATAAAAACCCTTACCCTGTACCATAGCACAAAACGCTAATTTTGCGACCCTGTTCCAGACTAATTGTTGAAAAAAGATACCCTGTTCCAGATGAAGTGAGCAAGGCTGATACTACGTAGAACACTTAAAGCGACAACGACATGATAGAGTCCAAACTGAAAAGCCAAAAATGCAACGGTGGACAGCTGTTTCGACCTGGTTGGGTCTCGTCAGCACGGTGTAGCCGCATAAAACAGAACAACCAGCTAGAAGGCCAATTGTCTACTGAATGCTCGTGGTAATGACCTCAGATGAGCTCAAATTCAAATGTTTGCCAATTGGCCAACGCCACAGCGAGTGACCCTGAGTAACCGGCAAAGAATTTGAAATATCATGTCGTTGTCGCGATAAGGAAAGTGATGATAGACATAAACTATCCCACAGCGAATACATGGGCAAAACCATGTAAAAAATATAAACAGCATATCGGATCTGAGAAGATCTACGGTCCGAAAAAACTGAAAGTGAATAAGTAGCAAAGGACCGCGAACGAAAATGCTGCTGGTATACGTAGGATTCCATACGTATATTCCAGAGGAGTTTTAACGATTTTTTTTCTAACCCAAAAGGCTAAACTACTAAGCAGCACTGCGAATGTATAGCTGTAAAGCTTCTTTAATACCCCTACCTATTCCAGAGTATAAATTACCGATCTTTATGCCAACTTCTGGGAAACTGATACCCTGTTCCAGACCAAAAAATGCCATTTGGTATACCCTGTTCCAGAGCAAAATGCTCAAAAACCATACCCTGTCCAGCGGCACGTACCTATATAGCGTATATAAGGGAGTGCCCCCCCCCCCCGGGCTATATCACGCAGACTCGTGATGTAAGGTATTGTTTTGCACTCGCACATTCTCGGAACAATCTCTAAAGCCCGGGCCAAACGAGGATGAGAGTTGTTGAGAGTTCAAACTCTCTCTCTCGTTTGGCTTGAAACTCTTATGCGCTCTCATCGAATATTTGAACCTGCTCAAAATTTTCTTGAGAGTTTTCTCTAGTTGAAGCGAAGTGCAAAATCACCTTCAAATTGAAGAAGGCCTCAAAATAATAGTTTACTAAGGTAGAAAAACACCAAAGAGGTAATAATAAACCAAACAGGAACAAGGATAGTTGAGGATGGAGAAGATTAAGACGGATTACGAATGACGAACTTGAAAAAATTGGCCAATTTGTTTTTTTTTCAAGATGCGTCAACAATGACGTAGCTCCTTTAACATGTGACACGACGGCTGAACGCGCGGGAACAGATGACGGACGGAAATTAATTTAATCCATCTATAAAACTCGGCATAAAAACTTATATAAATTTAAAAAAATGCAGTTCTGTGTCAAAAAGAATGGAGTAAATAATCCAAGGATTGTTTAGCAAAGCATAGAGAAAATGCTTCTCCGTAAAACCCCATTTACGAAACAAAAATAATAAGAAAAATACCGATTTTTTCTTTGAAAAATCAATGGTTTTTCTAGCTTTGCCGCCTAGGCGCGTTACAATTTCACAGACAATTTATTTTTATCAACCACTAAATTTTCTACATGATGTCAAGCAATAAAAATTTGCGTAATGTTTCTACCATGAAACAGCTGTTCCTGTTCCTCGCGCGATCTCTTACACGAAAGCGCGAGAATCACGCGCGCACATTATTCATTCGCGTGTCATCCTTCGCATTCGCTTTTGTGACCGTTTAACACTCAATTGAGTTAGTACTTACGTAAAACCTCGCCTGTGGCTTGGGTTCTCACAAACTTTCGATAACACAAGGCGTGTTTTATATTTTTTTAACTGCGGCATTTATAATTTTGGTTTGGCCGACAACGCCTTTGTCGGCTATGTTGCAGACCCGGAGTTAATTTTCAGGTTCCGAATGATGTTTTGCTTGTTCCAAAGTACCCGATAAATCATTTTTACGTCAAATAAAAGTCTCGAAAAACAGAAGGAATCGATGACAGAATAGTCGCTATTGAAATTTCCAGTCGAAGGCCAGTTGACGGCGAAATCCCGCGATTGATTTCGGAGTTCTCGTGCTAGGCTTTGATTGGATAATAAGAATCGGAAACTCTTCGGAGTGCTTCAACGAAGATTTGCCAAAACCGGCACTTATTCCTCCAACTGATTTTGGAAAAACAGCCGCAAGGTCAGTCAAGGCTATTCAAGGTCAGTGCGAGGCAAAAAGGATAAGTAAGAGTTCCTGTCGGCTTTCTTACCTTGGAGTCAGAGGAGTCCTGGAGAGGAAACTTCCCTTCTTCTTCACTGACTTGGCGTTTGAAGCGGTCAGAGGTCCTAGCATGCTTTCCGGTACTAAAACGATAAAAAAACGACGACGATAAGGCACACTGACTTGATGAGTGGCGCCGTGGCGGGGTTTACAGTGAAGATGACGCTACCGTTGCCACTCGGCAGAGCTTTTAATTCATTTTTGACATCTTTTTGACAACTTTCGGATGGGTTCCGTTTGACTTGACCAATCAAAATCCAAGGAGTGTTGGAGGCGGAGTCGTGAAATTTGAATGGTTTTAGTTTCTAGTCTAGTTCAAATGTGGCGCCAAAAAACGGAACACATCAAAGCTGTCAAAAATTAATAAAAAACTTTGTCGAGTGGCAACGGTAGCGTCATCTTCACTCTAACGGGGGAACTACACTCGAGGGTAATGGTATACGGGGGATCTTACGTACCGGGTCTACACTCGGGGTTTGATGATATAAAGGGAGCTTACCGGGTCTACACTCGGGGGTGATAGGAGTTCCGTCCGTGTAATGAGTGGAGGGGTTATACGGGGGAGATCGGATGTTTTCGTCATGGATGTTTATAAACTGGTTCCAGTAGTCAACAGGCATCGATAGAAGTCGCTCAACAACCTGAGGAGAAACAAGTATATGTACACTGTAAGCAATCCCGAGTATTGTTATATAGAGCGGTTTTCAATTGTGTCGAAAGTTATCGCTGAATTGCTTTGGTTTTGCTTTACAACGTTCTATGATTGGTTAAAAAACTCGCGCTACCTTCTCAACCAATCAGATGCATAACCAAAACCAATCGCGACTTGGTCGCACGCGTTTTCCCGCGCTTACGTGTATTTTCTTCGAGTTCTCATCGGTTCATTTTGTTGTTTTTTCGTTTGTTGTGATTGGCCATTGTAATTGCTTTGGTTTTACGACACTCAATTGAAAAAACTGCTCTAGCCACTTAGCAGTTGATAACTCTAACTCCCACCTAACTGTGCTCAAAATGCAATATAGAGCTGGCCCAGTTGGTAAAGATAAAGTGCTATACAACCAACTACGCTACTCAAATAATACCCACTGGGTTAGGTGGACAGCGTTATCCATCCTTTAAACAACCTAGGCCACATTTTTAATTTTTAATTAAAACTGAAATTTTTATTTTTTTTGTGCGTAGCCAAAAAGTTGGACTTCGTTTTCTTCTTTCTTTTCTTTGCGTAACGTTTTTATCCTCTTCTTAAAAAAAAATCTAGAAAATCAGACCTGGATAAAAGTTTGGTATGACAGAGCATTTATTTCCTCACCCTACCCGACCTCGGGTTGATACTTGCCTAGTTCCTAGGCCTCTATATTTCGCCGCGGTCAATCCGTTTCGGATGGGTCACGATACTACTAGATAGCATTTATTTCCCCACACTACCCACCTTGGGTTGCCACTTGGCCTCCTGTAGCATCTGCATTGGTTCAAGGTTGTTCGATGAGTTTTGGACGATGGTCGGGCCAAACACTTTCGCCAGGTTACTGGCAGACATTTTACATTCTGTACAATGAGAAACCCTGAAAAGAAAACAGAAACACGAACACTGAATGACGAGGGAAAAGAAAGTTTTGTAAGCGAACCGCAACGTAATTCTTTATCCTCTCTTTCACAGCTGAACGAGTATAATTTTTTTTTAGCAATATACAGAATTACCTCCAAATCGTAGTAAACCTCAAAATAACAGTTTACTAAGGTATAAAACACCATAGAGGTAATAATAAACCAAACAGGAATAAGGATGGAGAAGATTAAAGGAGAAATGTCACGATATTTTAAGTCATTTTTGCGAAGTGCAAAATCACCTTCAAATTGAAAAAGGCCTCAAAATAATAGTTTACTAAGGTAGAAAAACACCAAAGAGGTGATAATAAACGAAACAGGAACAAGAATGGTTGACGATGGAGAAGATTAAGACAGATTGCGAACGGCGAACTTGAAAAAAATTGGCCAATTTTTTAAGATGCGCCATTCGTGACGCCCAAGAGCGAGATTGACCCTGAAAACGAGGTTGGGTCGTTCGCAATCCGTCTTAAAGGAGCTCTGCAGACGAACTTGAAAAATACGTTATGCTGTCAAGCTAATTTTTCGAAAACAACAACAACAAAAACCCTTATCCGTCTCAATCTTCCCCAATCTTAACCATCCTTGTTCCTGTTTGATTTCCCATTACTTCTTTGGCGTTTTTGTAGAGGTTGCCTTCTATTTGAAGGCACTTTTGACATTGATTGACTTTTGACTGCTGTGAATTCAAGAGTTTTGAATGGCCTTACTTCTGCAAATGAATTACAAGATAGGCCAGAGTGTCTCTGTTTGCTTGAGGTAGTTCACTGACTGCTTGGTACGTAGCACTAGCGCTGTCATCTTCATCGGTTTTGTCTGGAGAAACGAAACAAAGGCATTACATGTAAAACGACTTCGACAGTCGACAGCAAAGAGAATCGCAAATTCGAGAGGTTTTGTTAAACGGACACTTCTATCCGGGACTTAGTACACATACGACTCTCTTCGCTTTCCCTACTCGAGAGACGTCTGAGATTCGACCCGAAAAATTCCATACTGATGACGTAGCTCTAAAGAGATCCGTGTAGTGTCTCTGATTGGCTATTGCTCGGTTATGAATTTCCGCGCGCAAGTAACAACCAATCGACACACTACACGGATCTCTGTAGAGCTACGTCATCAATATGGTATTTCCTGATCGAATCTCGGACATCTCTAGAGCGGGTAACGAATTAGGGAGCTTTAGCAAACCACGACGGAAACGGCAACGAGAACGTCACTAAACAAGGTTTAATGAGCAGTAAAGCTCTGCACGTGCGTTATACTTTTTGGTACATTTCTTTACCGTCCTATGTGAAACAACAACGTGAATTCTACGTATTTTTTAACCTGTGATTATTCATGTTTGGGGTCCATGCGCGAGTGGCGAAAGCCGCGAGAATCGCGCGCGAACCACGTGAAGGCTACGTATTTTTGAGAACGTGACTTGAAGCTGTCAGATGAAAAGGCAAACGCACGTGAGCAGATTCCTTCGCTCGCTGAGAACATTTCATTTCAACTGTATCATGTTGTAACGAAAAGAAGAAAGACTTATCAAAGCATTGAAGCACAGCGAGCGAAGAGATGTGCTCACGTGCGTTTGCCTTTTCATTTGACAGCTTCAAGCCACGTGACCCAAAACACTCCCGTTTGTCGCCAACGGCAACTGTTACGCGCGTCTCCAATAAAACAGTCTACCTATTTCGGTAGTAACAAAAAAAATTCCTTACTTGCTGCGTCCACGAATGTCGACCATAAGTCGTATGTAACGAGAGGTTCGGCAAGCTTCCTCAGGAAATCTTTCAGCAGTCCGCAAACAACGTGGATGTCGTCAACTTTGCGCTGTAGAAGAAGTAAAATAACTAAATCAGACATCGCGCTAGGCTCGATTTCCGCCGCTCTCTCGAGTCCGGTCTTCGTTCCTCCCGAGAAGAGCGTGGGCTCTTGGGCTCATTTTCCCGAACTGCGGCTGGTAATCGAGCGCAACATGGCTAAAACAAAACTATTTAAATTTGCTTTACCAAATCAGGAGTTTTTCCTTGCATAAACTTTTCCTTCAGTTCCCTCACACTTCTCTCGGCGCTGAAAATATAAAAGTAGAAAATAAACAGACAGCAAAAATGATAGCAAATATATTTTTGCGCGTGAGTTTCCATCGAGGCAAGTGAAACCAATTATTCTCTAATTAGAGTGCTCAATTTTCGATTGATTGTAGAAAATACAGGTTTGTGTTTGCTTTTGCGTTCAGCTGAGCCCTCTAATTGGTTTAAAAAAATCGTTCAACGTGCTCTAGCTAACCAATCAGAACAAACGTACTTTTAACCAATCAAAGGTAAAAACAAACGCTTGACTTGGTCTTGTACGCGGTTTCCCGCGCTTTTCACCGGTTGCATGTTTTTGCTTCGAGATCTGATTGGTTCATTGCGTTATTTCGTTTGTTGTGATTGGCCAGATGCGATTATGGCGCTCATCAACTGCTTTGAGCCAACTTGACGATGCTTTGGATATTTCTGGGTGTTTTTTCCTTCATCTAACCTTATCAAAATGAGCACCGCGTGTTTATGTGATTGTCACTGATGTACTTACCCTGGGACCCTGTAGATTCCAACCTCTGAAAGGCCACGACGTTCAATCTCATTAATACATTTGATCTGAGGGGAAGAAATGGAGGAACTGTGAGATTAAAAATACATTCCACACACCACAAGAACTGTCAGTAATTGCGGCTGCTATTAAAAATGTTCTCCTGTAAAGATAATTCACTTACAAGAATCTCTGGTATCATAGGACTTGTGGAAGGAGTAAAAAACTCAATGTTTTCTTCCTGAAAAAGAAAGCAACAGTAAAACAACAACAACAAACAAACAAACAAACAAAACAATTGAATTCAAGGGGCTTCAGTTGCTGGAGTGAGAGCGCGAGTTTTTTTTTTTCTCTGAGAGAAGACGCGCGTTTTCTTCCTCTCCTCTCACGCGCGCCTCTCCAAGGCTACGTGATTCAAATCCACCTACCGGACGTCTTTTTCCAGAGCCTGGAGTGTCATTACAAGCAACACATGGCAGAGGGAGTTGGTCCTTGCAGTCAGGATGACAGACTGCACGGCAATCTAGAATAGAGAAGGGCAAAGTGTCACGCCATGTTGGGAAAATATGTCACATGTCACACAATATTCCTCAAGTCGCACAGCTGTCACTCGCATGATGGGAAAAGTGTCACACAATATTCCACAAGTCACACAGCTGTCACTCGCATGATGGGAAAAGTGTCACACAATATTCCACAAGTCACACAGCTGTCACTCGCATGATGGGAAAAGTGTCACACAATATTCCACAAGTCACACAGCTGTCACTCGCATGATGGGAAAAGTGTCACACAATATTCCTCAAGTCACACAGCTGTCACTCACATGATGGGAAAAGTGTCACACAATATTCCATAAGTCACACAACTCTTCTTCAGTTAGTGGTGAGGAGGAAATAACATTATAGAACGCAATTACCTTTGCATTTCAAGGCAAGTTTTCCAAATTTTATCCTCTTGTTACACTGTAGAGATAAAAAAGGAATTATTAGCAATTCAAATAAAGTGTATTACTTTAAGCAAATTTATTTTTAGCCTGAATGCTCTACCAACTGAGCTATGAAGCCTTGACAAAGTTGGGAGCAGGCCACGATATTACAACCTATAATTATCATAGGTTGTAATATCCTGTAAGTACTTGCATAGAAAATTTGTAAAAAGATCATCATGTGTTGGTTTTTTTACTCACCGGTTGGCAAGATTCTGGTCTGATTACAGTCTTGGAGCAGAATGCATGCTTCTGAAATGCAAAAAAACACAATCTATTATCAAAATGCCCGTAGTCTTGAGCTTTTACTTTAATTAATAATCATTTGCTGAGGTCTTACTTTGTCTTTTCTCGCTGGTCCTTTTCCACTCTGTGATGCAATTCTGAAACAAATGAAGATTTAGAAAATAGTCAAACCTGTATTAATTACTATGTCTTTCAGTAGAAGCTCAGGTTCTAGGGGGGTGGGGTATGGAATAATGTTTCTGGTTTGCACTAATTGGCCAAATTTTGACAGCGTAAACAGCCGGAAGTGGCAGAGGTTTTGAGGGGCGGCATTCAAAATTCTGAGGCATCCTGGCAAGCTCTCTTTCCTTCCATACCCCACCCCCTGCCCCAGAGAGCTTGCTACGCAGGCTAAAGGTCCCTGTAGTATTGTCTTGATGTACATGTACATGTAGCACCAAATTCTTAGTGACATTGTGTGACAAGTGACATTGAAAGAGCTATCAGTTATGTCACGGTTTGGTATCTTGAATTTTTTTTTGTCATTTGCAATCCATGTTAATCTTCTCCATCCTTGTTTCTGTTTGGTTTTTTATTAGTTTACCTCTGTGGTGTTTTTCTACCTTAAATAATAAACAATATTATTTTTAGGTTTCCTTCAATTTGAAGGTAATTTTGTACATCGCAAAAATGACTTAAAGTATTGTGTCATATTAGCTCTTTTAAATCAACAAGTCAACTGCCATGTACATGTGTGACAATCAGCTTGGAGAATTAAAATTTCAGGCTTGGTTAAACAAGAAGTTCCGCCATAAAAGGGATGGCACCATTTTGCTCGGAGAAAACAAAAATAAGGTCGGACATCATATTACAGTTACTGTACCGCTTGATAAGAGAACCCGCATATCTAACGTTTTGTCAATGCAGAGTAAAACTATGTGTAGTCTGCGTTAAGAACAAAACGTGTTACAATGCTATAACGTGTTAGTGTTCACGTTGGAAGGCCAAAAAAATTGTCCAGACATTATGTCCGACCACAGTTGGGATTTCATCGGACATTGGCAAATTTTGGTCGGCCATTGTCCGATGACCGACTGTTATTTGCAGCCCTGCACCTCCCACCTTTTGGGTGCAAAATGCAAATTTGTACTCTTGCAGTTGTGGCACGTTGTTGAGTCAAGCGTCCTGCAAACTAAACATGCTTCAAAATCCCATGAAACCAAAATATACCATTAACAAAAATAAGATATAACTTGCTAATTGGTTTTAATTAACAGAACATTCTTTGAAAAAATAAAAATAACATTATCAGTAACGGTCGTAGAAAAAGCACAGGTTTTTTTGTCAGCTGTTTACGCTTTGGTGGTTGATTGACAACCAGGTAATGTCCAAATCCAGTGATTTTCAAACCATTCACGACATGTTAAAACTGTCCTAGCTGTAAGACTAAAGAGTGTAGCATGTTTGACGTAGATCTTTACCAAAATGATCCACAAGAACGGTAATATTATTAATAATAGAATGGAGATTTATTTACCTCTGTAATTGAGGAGTCTCCTTCCTTGGGCTGGTATATTCCTCAAGCTCTCTTATTGCCTGTCGGTATGGATCTCGATAATTTATTTCTAAGTAAAAGATAAAAAATATTGAGAAGTGAGTTATCGTGCACCTTAAAGCGGTTTTTAATTGAGATTGCAGGGATTAGTTTGAGAATGCAGAGCTGGCTCAGGTGAACTTCAGTGTCACTAAATCAAAATAGAATTATATCGAAACTAATATTGAGAAACCTCACCAGGGGCTGATGGCTGTATGTGAATCTGAGGACTGGGATGAACATGACGCATAGGAACATGGACTGGACTTTCAGGAATAACTTGTTTCACAATAACCTGTCTGCTGTCCACCTGTATCGTGCGAGAAAACAACATATCAACAATCAAGCAATAAATGTCACTTTGAAAATTTACTAGCTCAGGGAAGGAAAACCCACTAGCTAACAGGCGCAATGGGGACAGGGGGTTTGAACTTCCCATCCCTTCGTTAGTGGCTCACGACCCACCTCTTTGTGCTTTTTTCTATTGCGAAATATTGGGTAGTGCTGCTATTGTTGAATAGCTTCAAGAAAAAGCGAAAAACGAAAATAGCAGGAAAGCTTGTACCCAAATGCAAGTGACCCCTGCTCACACTTTCATTCATGCGATTTTCTATATATATTTACATGAACAGATTGCTTTGTTATGCAAAATACCTCATCAGTCTTGGGTCTTTTTGGAGGAGTAACCTGAAAGAGTTGAATGACAAAAAGTGGGTCAAACTACATCCAATACATTTTGCAATAAAGCATGTACTGTATACGTCTAACAAAACAAGACCTAATTTAGCGAGAGTTAAGCTCTTCTTAATTATTAAGAAGAGTTAATAGAACAGCTGGACTCACATCAAGCTCTGGCACTGCAGGTGGGGGCTGAAATCACACAAAGAAATACTTGATTTCAAATTAGGATTGTATAATGTTCATTTTAATGGTTAAAATTAACAATCATTAATTAAACAGTCTGGGGAACACGTGCCAGTTGATGGCAAAATCACGCCTCCGAGACAAGAACGAGCTAGCAGTTTTCATCCCCGAAGTTGCTAAGCACTTGTTCCCGTCCTGTAACAGGAAAACTATTTATTAAGCAGTGCTGTTAAATTTAAGATTATCATTTGAAACAGAGAAGAAAAACATACTGCCTAGCTATAGCTACAGGTAGAAGTGGAGCTCAGCAGTGTTCTCTGGAATTTTCAGTAGAAGGAGAAAATTATAGAGTAGATGTATTTGGTTTTGTGGAACATTTTGAGCCACGAGAGGTGCATTTATTCTGGTGAATTCTAGAGAGAGTTTTACCATGGTAACAGCAATTTTATTTCTCCAGATTTTGTTTTATATTTTGCACATTATTATATCATAACTGAATTACATTTTCAGAAACAAGTTTATCCCAATTATGTTAATAACCACTGGGTGCAAAGAAAATGATTGAGCGATGATTGGCCTGCATGTTCAGCCATAATTATCGTTGATGATCAACACTCTAGTCAGCTACCCTAGTAGTGAAAATCGATGAAGATGATACATTGTATGCATTATAGCCTGCGAAGCAAGCGTTCCTGTAACTGAAGAGCTTTTTCTTCATTTTGGCCGCGCGAAAATTGGGGCGAAAGCAAAAAAGGACGGAGTGGGGGGGTGGGGGAGGGGGGAGGGTTGGCAGTGCCACCCCTTCCCTACCCCTCCCCCCCCGTCCGTCTTTTTTTGCTCTCGCCCCAATTTTTGCGCGGCCAAAATGCAGAAAAAGTTCTTCGATCGCAGGAAAGAGCTCTTTGTTCGTACAGGAACGCTTGCTACGCAGGCTATGGGTAATTTTCCACTGGCTGAGTGAAACGAAATAAGTGGAAAATGTTTTTCTCACACACACCGCTGGGGCCTGGGTATAGGTCATGTGACCGTCAGGCGGGCAGTTGTTTTTGTTGCGTCCGCCATTCTGACCTTCCCGCCCAAAGATTTTCAGTTGTAAGCGTCATTATACAATGTAAAAACCTTGTAATTTTTTTAGGCATCCCATTTTTAGCATGTCATGTGTACAGTTTTTGATTTTATAATAAAGGTCAGGCTTGCGGCGGTCGGCTTGACATGGCTACCAGTGGTGTGTGAGAAATGCATTATAACTATAAGGATCTATGTGAATCTCCTTGACAATCCTTTTGGATTGTGATAGATCTACTATGATCCTCAAAGATCTTCAAGGATCTTGCAGGTGGTCCCTGTAAAGATCCACAAGCCGCTAGGATCTTGCTAGATCTTTCAAAAGATCCTTTAATTTTAAGATGAGGAAGATATTGTTTCAGTTTGTCACGAGCACAGGACAAAGACAAAAATCTGGGTCCCTGACGAAAGTTGAACCCATGACCTTCCGCACACCGGTCGGATGAGCTCTAACCACTGAGCTACAGGGAGACTTGTGGCGAGCTAGGCCACATATGAGGATTTTCAGGCCATATACAGTATTAGGATTTTTAGGACCTTTAATATCTTTGTAAAATCCTCATTGAATCCTTGAGAATCTTGAAATATTGATTACAAATGGCGGATCTGAAAAGAATTTAGCTTGTGCGGCAGACAAAATTCAACCGTAAAATCCGTCTGGGAACCAGTGCCAACATCCTTGTTCTGGCCCGGCCCCCAAATGAAGTACTGGATAATGTACTCGTCTGTGATTGGCCTTTGGAACAAGGATTTTGGCGCTGGTTTGCAGACAGATTTAATGGTTGAATTCGTCTGTGATGCTGCCTATGATTAAGAACTTTGACGAAGATCTTGAAAGATCATGCAAGGTTACCTTTCTTATAGCTTTCCTTGGATGAGAGACATCCTGCAGATTAAAATAAATGGATGTATGTGAACAATACATTTACAGTGTACATGTAACTAGCCTACATTTGCCCCACTGATATACTGATCATTCAAATTTTCTCCAACAGACACATGGCATGGAAATAAGACCAAAATGGGTATCAAATGTGACATGATTGGCCACTAAAGTTTTAGTAAGTTTGAAGGTGTGTTAGGCGAACATTCACTCAAAGTGAGTTAAAACTTGCAACGGTGTTCATGCTTACCGTAAAAGCTCTATTTAGCCCTGCTCTCTAATAAGCCCCTATTTCTCTGGCATAAAATTAAATAAGTCCCGGGGCCTTAATAGAGCTTTTACGGTAGTTGAATTAATCATTAACTTTTGAAGTTAAAAAGGACAATCTAAACCACTTACCAGGTCCTCTTCTGTGTTGTCGTAACTAATGTCAGATGGAGACAAGATGGAACCAGATGATTCATCTTGAACACTGAAGCGCCTGACAAAATAATGGAAATATTATGACCGATTTTGTTGTATCGTTAATTTTAATATTTAGCAATGTTAAAGCCCTAGCCAAATGGAGACGCAAGTTATCGCAAGTTGGTAACTACTTGCATCTACATGTACTTGCAACTCCATTTGGCCAGGATGTAAGTGTACTGAGGGTCAGGGCTGCAAATAACAGTCGGTCATCGGACAATGGCCGACCAAAATTTACCAATGTCCGATGAAATCCCAACTGTGGTCGGACATATTTTTTTGCCTTCCTATGCAAACGCTAACGCATTTTATTCTAAATGCAAACTACATGTAGTTTACTCTGTGATGACAACGCATTAAATTTAATACATGTAGCAGGTTCGCTTATCAAGCAGTACTGTAATATGATGTCCGACCTCATTTTTGTTTTGTCTGACCAAAATGGTGACTCAGTCAGACACATGTCCTTTCAAGAAAAAAATATTATTTGCAGCCCTGGAGGGTAGTCCTAAAAAGCACTGACATTGGTGACTGATGTTTTGATAAACTGAGGCTGCAAGCGAATATTATTTCTGCTCAGGTTATCAATGGTTGGTCACCACCAACAGTCCTTTATATCAGGACTTAACACTTCAACTGGACAATCACACAAGACAAACTAGTTGAAAATTGCTTGCTGCCTGCAGAAAATTAAAACTTAATTTGTTGATCAGTGTTTTTATTCCCTGTGGTGTCATGTCTGACTTTGTATTAAGGGGAAAACAGAAGCTGATCACAGCATACCTTTTCCTTGGGCTGGACATATCTTCATGGTGACACTGGCTCAACTGCATCAGTGTCTGTCTTTCATTGTCGTTCAATCTACTCATCGTCTCCTTGTCATTCAGAAGTTCGCGGATCAGTGCTACTTGCCTTTCCTGTAAGATTTTAGGAATGGCAGAGTGAATATGTAACTTACTGAACTCTGATATTGGCGCACTTTGGGGGCATAATATAAAATATTTTAATACTGGAATATTTTAATGTCAGTGATAATTTTAATTCTCACCAAGTGATCTTGGGTTGCTTCTGCTTTCATCCTCTTCTTGATTTCTATTTCCACTTGACTCCTGTAGCATGCAGAGAAAACATAACAAAACTTTATACATGTACTTTCAGTTTGATCTGAAGGAAAAGAGTTTACTGACAGTAATGCGTCAGTCAATTCCAGCAGTGCCCACCCCCCTGGGCCATTTACACATGCTGCAATCCCGGGGGTGCCGTGGGGCATTAGTGATTTTATCTCGGCCCGGGGGGCGGGCATTAGCCTACTCCGGGGAATTTAACAGCCAAGTGGCTTCGGTCTCGCAGTTTCGGACAACTCAAACATGGCATTGTTTGCTGACTTTATTGACAAGAACGAAGAGTTTGTTATGTAATAGCTTGTCCAGCAAGGGCTTGAAAAGCTTGTGAATATTTTTAAAGGTGTTTTGCCCGTTTTATGTCTGTTCACTGGCTATAAAAGACAAATATTAATATTTATCTGTGACTTGAATCTTTGCATTGATTTTAACTTGAGAACTGATGAGCCCGGGGTGGGGCATTTGCCTTCTTTTTTGGCCTGACCGTGGGGAATTTGAACGGCTTGCTTGTCCCCACCGTGGGGAATTTGACCAAATTTTTTCAAAAATGTCAAATGCCCGGGGGTTTGCCCGGGGGGGATGGGCACTGCTGGAATTAACTGACGCATAATTTACGGAAAGGATTTGACCTCAAATATCTGGCAGCACTATTATTTTTCGTATCCTTACCTTGCATGCTTCAGTTTCACTTCAAGCGCTTCATTTTCAGCCTGTAAGAAAATGTCTTAAATTTGTTCAAATATCTTCAATCATGAAAGAAGCGAAAAATTAAGCTTATGTCAAAAGGAAATTGACAACTTTTAAAATCCGTACCGTGATTTTCGCGATGTCTTGTTTCAATCGGACAGCTTCGTTTTCTGCTGCAAGCCACTTCTTTCGACATTCTTCTTGTTGTGATACGAATTTGATAAATTCTATAAAAGAAAAATAACTGAAGCTATTTCTTACCCGGCCCTCCGGCCTCGTGCAAAGTCAGTCGCATATAAATTTGAAAGTTTCTTTCTCAAACTTGTCAAGTTTGGAAATATTGGAAGTAAAAGAAGAGGAATGAAATAAAATATTTTCTTTCTAAGTCTCAAAGTTGTGGCTTACAAGTAAAATTGTTCTTGTTTGCCAACAAATACAATCAAGAAAGATGAAACGGCGAACAACGAATCGCAACACAAACCTCCTTCAATTCCTTCGGCGAGCACCGACGTGGAGCGAACGATATCGTCAAAAGATCCAACAAGTGCTGCGACGGACATAATCGATTCTTTCATAAGCTTGGACGGCGTAAAAATGTAATATATCTAGATGAAAATCCAAACGAAAACTGCTCCAGTAGAAACCGCCTTCACAACTCGGCCATCTTGTTCGTTTTTTCCCTCCACTTCTTTCAAACAAGCGTCAGCCAATCAGATCACGTCTTTTATACGACTCACGTGATTCTTTGGTGGACTCCACAGGGCAAAGATCACGGGCTCAAGCTGATGGCACCGGAAGTGAACACGAGGATCCATCGAAAAATTTCAGAATTTGGTCATTTTGGGAAATATACCTTTCTCTAAATAATTTCCGATTTTCCATTGCGACCTTTGGCCTGTACTATACCAGTCGAATTTGGTCAAATAAGGAAAATGTACATTTACAGCATAAAAATATATTTGTGTCCTTTGTGTACTCGTGTCCTTTTACTTAAACAAACATGTGTGGTGTATATAAAACGGAAAATTTTCCCACAGCTCATGACAAGTTCAACTTTACCTGAAAAGGAGGGTGTCGGGTGGCCGAGGGCAATGTGTTGTTTTACACAATCCTCACTGATCGAAGTGTCTGAAGAAATTCAGATTGTTACTGTCCTATCGGGAGAACGTCGGCCTGTTGTCAGGGTGATTTAGGCCATCCCAATAAAATGTTTTGTTTCCCATCGCCCTCTCTCTCGTGAAAGTGGGTCGGTCGGTCGGTTTAAAAAAAAAGAAAAGCCGAGAAACGAAATATTGACAAATTAATACATAAATAATTCCAAGCGAGCCTTGATTTTATCTTCCCCGTGACCCGGCACCATTTTGTTACGAGCCGATATCACTCGAAGACGTCATTACTGGGCTGATTTAGATGTCAGAGTGACTTTAAGATGTAAACTTGGAAACACCCGAGAAAAGGGTGCAGGCAATGAATCAGAAACTTTTTTTTTTACTTTTTGAAAAAATTGGGTCGGTCGGGCGATGGGAAACAAAGCATTTTATGGGGATGGCCTAAAATAATTCAATCGGATCCTAATCTTGGAATTGTAGTTTGTTTTAGACGAGAAAATTGAGCTAATAGTTCAGCCATGTTTTTATGAAATAAAATAATTACATGTCAAACATTCATTTCTTTTGTATTTCGTTTATTACTAGCGCCCTACCGTTGCTACTCAACCAAGTTTTTGATTAATTTTTGACAAGTTTTTCACAGCTTTTTGACAACTTTCCAATTCTCTATTTTCCAATCCCCCATAATACACTTTGTTTGCCCCCCAAATTTTGCATAAACTATTGTTTTCAAATGCTCTTGGGAGGACTTAATATTCCCAAGAGCATTTGAAAATAGTTTATGCAAAATTTGGGGGGCAAACAAAGTGTATTATGGGGATTGGAAAATAGAGAATGGCATTCGTTTCAACCACAATTCTTGCAAATGGAAGTCATCAGAAGGTTTTCAAAAAAATTGTCAAAAAGTAATCAAAAACTTTGCCGAGTGGCAATGGGCGCCATTCACTGTAATGAGTTTTTTGCGAAGAAATATTGATCCTGACACGTGTACATAGAAATAGAAATGTTGAATGTGAACCGACTAAACATTTTGTTTCAAAATATAGATAGTGAACTGTGATTACATCAGTGCATGCATGTTGCAGACGATAGTGCATTTCATTTCACTATGTCGTTGAATGGCATTTTTATGTTATTGGTTGTCGCTGCTGTAAGTTACATTCTAATCACTGCTGCTCTGGTCTATGTACAAATAACAGCTTATCGTTCCATTGGTAACGAGGAGATGTTTGCTGATTTTACGGCATCGACAAGAATGACCACCGCATTACCTACCCTGAAGCCATTCATTTATCTCACGCAAACGGAGGAATGTCTACCTTCCAACCTGGTATCCACGATTGGATTCAATGCGACCCAGTGTAACTGTGATGTTATAGTGCTTAGTTATCAAACAGAGTGCACAGAAAGAAAGCCAGCTCATGTAACCTATCTGTTTGACCCACAAAGCACTTGGGCATCGGGACGAAACATGCTCTACTTTACTGCACTGAGCAGAGAACGTGGCTACCATTATTACATCTTTATGGATGACGACGTAACTCTTACATTTAACGAGTTTACTCCACCAGAAATGAAGAAAGTACAACCCTTTAGAGCTGTTGAGGAATGGCTTTTAGATTATGAACCAGCCGTTGGTGTTCTGGATTACACTGTACATCACGGAGCAAAGTGGACCTTTAAAAGAAAGCAACTATTATGCCATAACAATGAATTCTCATTGGTGCTACCTACAGTAAGGTTCGATGCCATCTTTCATGCGTTTCACTATAAGGCTATTGGCCACATTTTACCATATATAACAAGCTATGACGAACAGAGTTGGTGGGTGTCAGCTTTGCACATCATGGCGGTTTTTGGAGCTAAAATTCCGAGGCCAAGCGCTGCTGTTTGCACCTGTGACCGCTGGAAATCCCATACATCGCGACTATCCAAGACAACAAAGTGTCACTGAACAATTTGATGCAATATGGCGGACTTTTATTGAGAAAATTCAACACGAAGCGTCAATAGTTTTTTAAAAAACCAAGCTATATTTAAGCAATGTAAAGAAGGCTTGAACAGCTACACCTTGAATTCGTCTACGTACTGCATGAAAGTAACCCGTCATCTTCCTATCGTGCCTTATGCACATTTCCAGCGTGACGCGAAATAAGCCCAATGAAGCTAAAGTGGTAACAGATAGAAGATGCTCCAAGTTCTGCGTGGTGTACAGGCGTGCCCCCACGCAAGAATTATTAATTACCATAAACTGCCGCCAAGAGAATATAACCCCTCCCCCGAAAAAAAACATTTCCGGTTATAAGCGCCCCCGGATATAAGCCCTCCTGTTTATAAACCCATCCAAAACCTCTTACGAAGTTATATAAGCCCAGGGCTTATAAGCGGAAGTTTACGATATACACTCTTTTTTTTTATATAAGAACGTCTAATTTTTGAGCTGAGGCTGAACCAAGACCGAATGTTCTTATTTTTTGGGCGATTTCAGCCTGAAAATGTTCTTAACATGTTCTTAAGTTACATGGTATAGAATTTCACAAAAAAAGATTCGAACGTGACCATGAAAATGTATTTACATTTTATGTGATAGAAATTCGTGTTGTTACTATAAAAAGTCAATCGAGGTTTTAATTTCTCTTGTAATAAAAGTGTTTTTCACTGTTATTGTTTTGTTGAGTTTGAGATTATTCTGAAAGTCAAAACTGAAGGACAAAATATATAAACAGAAAACCTCACTAAAAAGTTACAAAACTGAAATCAATATTCATGCTAATCCTGGATTAGCTTAATCGCCCTTTGAACAACTGGGCCCTGATTGATACTGTCCAATCCGGAGAACTTTGGAAGTTGACAGCCTCGTCTCCAGGCGTCGCTTCTTGTTTGAGCGCGGTGCGCCTGGGCGGAATGTTTGCATGCGAGAAGTTGCGCGCTTCGCCTCCTAACCATCAACCCCCGCGCTCCCTGTTCTCCCGCTCCAACGGCGCCTGGGGACGAGGCAGGGAAGTTGATACGTCGGCCTGCAACTTCGATTCCAGGCTCTCTCTCCTTTTCCTCCCTTGTCGTCGAGGGGAGGAAGGGAGGAAAAGGAGAGAGAGCCTGGAAGCGAGGTTGGTCGGCCTGTTATTATAAGGTTACGTAGCAACTCTCTGCTTAATTTGAAAATCAGATTGGGCAGTGGTGACTGCGCAATATCATTTCAATTCTCGAAAGTTTGCCCTGGGTACACCTTTCGGCGACTGACTTGACATGTCCAGGCGTTATTTGATATGCAAATCTACGTCATGTATAAAGATCGTGAATTGACCACGAATGAGAATTCTGCTATGTGTTACCAATCGCTTTCAAAGACTTCAAAATTATTTCGACATCGTACGAAGAATACCGAGAATATTGGATAATTTCTGAACATTTCTACGTTACATGTAATTACCTAGACTTTCTAAAAGCCCTTTCCAATATTATTTTTCCTTTCGTTGGTTTTGGTTCCTCGATCGTTGTCGCGCGTCGCCCGGTTTCGCTCAAAGAAGACGACTTGTGGCAAGTCTAGTAATTACCGTGAGAAATTCAGTAAAGTCTTTATACCGTATCTTTCAGTATTTTACAAGCGTGCGTCAGTGCACGATTTTTTAGAGTCGAACGGCAGGAGAAAAGCCATATAAGTTACACATCAGTGATTGACGGAAGTCATTTTATTATTATATTGCCAAGTTATTTTTAATCATGCTTCATATACCTCGTTTTAGAACTACAAGTGGTCAACGAACCTTTTATTACAGAACAGTTACCCTATGGAACTCTTTATTAAAGAAATAAAGCTTTGTGAATCTATTGCTAATTTTAAGCGCACTTTGAAGTTGAAGCTTTTAAGGGATTTTTCTTAACTAGTTTTTTTTTTTTGTTTGTGAGTGTAAACAGACTAGTTTTATGAAATAAAATGAATACATGTAATTAAACATTCATTTCTTTTGTATTTCGTTTATTAAGAGCGCCCTTCCGTTGCCAGTCGACAAACTGAGTTTTTGATGTTTGCCGACAAGTTTTTCACAGCTTTTTGACAACTTTCAACCACAATTCTTGCAATTTGATTTGCTAGTTTAAATGGAAGCCATCAGAAGGTTTTCAAAAACATGTCAAAAAGTTGTCAAAAATTGGGCGCCCTTCACTGTATAAATGGAGAAATATTGATCCTGACACGTCTACATAGAAATGTTGAATGTGAACCGACTTTGTTTCAAAATATAGATAGTGAACTGTGATTACATCAGTGCATGCATGTTGCAGACGATAGTGCATTTCATTTCACTATGTCGTTGAATGGCATTTTTATGTTATTGGTTGTCGCAGCTGTAAGTTACATTCTAATCACTGCTGCTCTGGTCTATGTACAAATAACAGCTTATCGTTCCATTGGTAACGAGGAGATGTTTGCTGATTTTACGGCATCGACAAGAATGACCGCCGCATTACCTACCTTGAAGCCATTCATTTATCTCACGCAAACGGAGGAATGTCTACCTTCCAACCTGGTATCCACGATTGGATTCAATGCGACCCAGTGTAACTGTGATGTTATAGTGCTTAGTTATCAAACAGAGTGCACAGAAAGAAAGCCAGCTCATGTAACCTATCTGTTTGACCCACAAAGCACTTGGGCATCGGACGAAACATGCTCTACTTTACTGCACTGAGCAGAGAACGTGGCTACCATTATTACATCTTTATGGATGACGACGTAACTCTTACATTTAACGAGTTTACTCCACCAGAAATGAAGAAAGTACAACCCTTTAGAGCTGTTGAGGAATGGCTTTTAGATTATGAACCCGCCGTTGGTGTTCTGGATTACACTGTACATCACGGAGCAAAGTGGACCTTTGAAAGAAGCAACTATTATGCCATAACAATGAATTCTCATTGGTGCTACCTACAGTAGGGTTCGATGCCATCTTTCATGCGTTTCACTATAAGGCTATCGGTCACATTTTACCATATATAACAAGCTATGACGAACAGAGTTGGTGGGTGTCAGCTTTGCACATCATGGCGGTTTTGGAGCTGAAATTCCGAGGCCAAGCGCTGCTGTTTGCACCTGTGACCGCTGGAAATCCCATACATCGCGACTATCCAAGACAACAAAGTGTCACTGAACAATTTGATGCAATATGGCGGACTTTTATTGAGAAAATTCAACACGAAGCGCCAATAGTTTTAAAAAAACAAGCTATATTTAAGCAATGTAAAGAAGGCTTGAACAGCTACACCTTGAATTCGTCTACGTACTGCATGAAAGTAACCCGTCATCTTCCTATCGTGCCTTATGCACATTTCCAGCGTGACGAAATGAGCTAATCGAACGTTCGGCAATCAAACAAAATCGAACACCAATCGTTCGATTGAGTTCGGTAATCGAACATAATCGAACTCACACAAAAAATTTTGTCAATCGAACACAATCGAACGTTCGATTATCGAACGGTCGGCAATCGAACTTAATCGAACCATAATGAAATGTTCGATTATCGAACTCCTGTTTGTTTGATTTTGTTCGATTTTCGACAATCGAACTCACACAAAATTAGATGTTCGATTATGTTCGATTGCCGAACGCGATCAAACGATTGGTGTTCGATTGCGTTCGATTGGTTTTTTGTTCGATTTTGTTCGATTAGACACCCCGGGATTAAATTAAAACAAGTGGTAACAGATAGAAGATGATCCACGTTTTGTGTGGTGCGCATGCGTGCCCCGCACGCAAGAATAAACTGCCGCTAATCCCGTCCGGTTATAAGCCCCCCCTGGATATAAGCCCTCCCGTTTATAAATCCATCCAAAACCCCTTACGAAACCATTCCAACACTGCACGCTGCACTTAAAAGTGTGTACTTTAATTTAAAACTCTGTATCATATATAATTATTTTTCATATCTCTTTTACAATTGTTACACTCCAACACAATTTTAACTGCATTTTGAGTTAAGACGGGAATTTTAAAATACCACAGGTCCAGCAGTAATTAAAACATAGGCACGCAAGGCGTGCGGGAGTTATTTTTTTAAACGACGCGCATTCAAAATGGTGTGTTTTGATACCATCCCATGCAAGTACGTGATAAAATTCATGTTGTTTATCCCAAATTAATTATATTTTATCCTTCTTTTCCCATTTGTATGGATCGTGATAAGGCTATAAGAAGAGAATAAATGCACTGGAGTGAAAATAGGCAATATTTAAACTGAACGCAAAAATAGCTTATGTGATAAGGTTGGGATAAATTATCACATTAAAAACAAAACTATGATATTACATGGGTTTCGGAAAAAAACAACAATACATGTAGTATTATGTTACATGTTCGCGAGGAAAACAACAGCATGATCTTATACGCTTGGGAGCAAATAGCCTGCGTGGCAGGCGTAGAAAGGGGAGGGAAGAGGGGAGTTCGGGCGCGAGCGCGAAGCGCGAGGAGAGAGCGCGGAGCGCGATCGGCGTGTGGGAGGCTGGGGAGGAGGTTCTGCTGCCCCTCTTCCCGGCGATCGCGTTCCGCGCGCTCTCCTCGCGCTTCGCGCTCACGCCCGAACTCCCTTCCTCCCCCCCTTTCTACGCCTGCCACGCAGGCTAGTGGCCTTGACAAAGTTCTTCAACGTGCTTCATTATGATAGCAACACTATAATAATTATTATGAATATTGTCTGAATGGATTACTAACTAGATAGCTTTGGCTATCTGTCAATTGCTCCGATGAAGGGCTAACGCTCGAAACGTCAGTTTTTAGAAATTTGCTACGGCGGTTAATTTACCTTTATCAACTCCGAGTTGATAATCAACATCGTGTTTCACTTGCCCGCCGACGCAGCACCACACACAGTTTCATTAGAAACTAATCACTTTGTCCATTTATCTGTCAATTAGCCTGATGAGCTCAAGTACTGGTAAATTGATCAGATAATGGCAAAAGTGAATTTGAAATGTAAATAGTACCTTCATGTCGGCTTTATCATTTTGTACAGAGGCAAGTTTGGTGTAAATAATGCTGCTAAAAATCAAAGTTCTTCAGGGATTAAATATATTGCTGGTTATCATCAACATTACAAAAACTGTTTGCTTGCATGAACAACATCAGAAAATTAACAGGTAAAAGAACTGGCAGAAAGAAATGTTTTGCCCAAATTATAGCTTTGTCACATTTTTCATAACCGAGTTATTGCCAAACTAATTTTCAGAAAATTACAGTATTTAGTATGCTGCCGCCATTTTTGTGTCCTTCAGAGGGACACAAATATGGCCGCCATAAAATTGCACAAGAAGTAGAGTAGATTCTACCGTACGCGTCAATATCATTAGCTTTCACTTCAGATCTGTTTAGACATCAGACAGTACATATCGAGCGTAACAAGGTCCATACAGAAAAGACTGAGAACGAGTTTGAGAACTGAGTTGAAGTGCTGAAACCAATGTTTAGTATTTTTGCGTTTCTTGGTACATTTGTAGGGAATGTTGCACTTATCTGTAATTCTCAAATTAATTATACAAACTTTTAGTGAATTGCCACTCAAGCCTTTCAATTTGTTGCAGCTAATCAATATAACTGATATACATGTACAGCATCATTGGGGGTGTTGCAATTACATCCACTCTCTGTCACTTGCATAATATTGTGGTTGGTAATGAAAGGTTCATCTTTTTCCATACTGAGTCACACCATAGCATAAAATATATCAGTGTAAATGATGACTTACTTACTTACTTACTTTACAAAGAACATATTAAATGCTTATTGTTGTACTATGTTGTACAGGTATAGTTGCTCCCCCTCTCCCTCCCTCCCTCCCTCCCTCAGGCAATATTCCACAAGATTGAGCAGGATAATATTGTTTTATTTAATATTCAACAAATTAATAACACAAGTCAAAAAATAAAAAATTATTATTATTATTCCACTATTACGTCATTTCACTATATAAGGTCAAAAGAACACGCAAAATACGAGACCGTATTGACCAGAGCGAATACGGAAAATAGCATAATAGTAGGGAAATTTTGCAGTAGAATAATAAATCCCTTATTCGCTGGTTTAATTAACAATTATCCTGCGAAATCGCGCAGAATATCGCCTGATAAAATTGAGCAGGATAATTGTTTTATTATTCAACAAATTGATAACACAACTAAAAAAAAATATTCTTTCCACTTTTATTTCAAGAATTCGGCTTGAACAATATTTACCGCGCACATATGAAATTACGTATATCGCAGGATATCTGTTGAGTACGGTCGACAGATATTGAGTGTATCATGACCATATTTGGACAGTGTTACAATTTGTTAAATAATAACATATAATATGAGCGGACATTTTGCTCATTGTACACATTTTTCCGTCGCATTTTTCCTGGTATTGTATAATTTTCTCCAGCCCACCCCTACGTACAATTATGAACGGTCCCTTATAAGGGATGGACCATTTTAGTATTATTATTATTATTATTATTATTTTTTTTTTGGGGGGGGGGGGGGGGGGGTTGGGAAATTTTTCTGAGCTCGAAATTTTTTTTCCGTCTTGAGTTTGTGCAGAAGCTCATTAGCCGGAGCGAGCAACTCCGACACTACCCCTATGTCACAGCGTTTTTACAGACCGGTTTATTTTTAGATTCCTTTTTCCCGGGAAAATGTGTTTCTGGTCCCATGTACGTGTAATATGAAATGAAATAAAATAAAATAAAAAGATGGCGACCTAATTGCGGCCTTTGTTAATGATTACAAATTAGTGATTACAAAGGAAAAACGTTTGATTGTCTGGCGGGAACACGAATTCGCGGGAAAAGCGAATCTAAAAATAACCTGGTCTGTAAAAACGCTGTGACACGAATCCAGTCCAGTTGCTCGCTCCTTGTGCAATATTTTTTTTTCACCTTTTGCTTGTGAGTGAGTGAGTGAACTCGCTTTGCACGATTTTTTCTTTCTCTACTTTGCTGTGCAGGAATTTTTTTTTGCCCAACCCCCCCCCCCAAAAAAAAAAAAAAAAATTAAAAATAAATAAATAAATAAATAAAATGGTCCATCCCTAATCAGCAAAAGTCGGAGTGACGAAAGTTCGAAGTGAGACACTTCCAGAAACATTTGGATTCACGGGGCGCTTTCCATTCGACCAAAAATTCCGGTTTGATACGTTCCGAAATTTCCGTAAGTTTTGGTCGAATGGAAAGCGGTCTCTGATTGGGCAGAAAATTTCTGGCATTGTATTTTCTTGCCCAATCGACGTCCAGCATCTACTGAAGTGGGAAATTCGGACCGCCAGGCTGCCCACGTGGATAAACATGGTGGTCGAGTGCGTATAAAATTGCTTTCTTGGCATTTGGCATGGGTTTCCTTACTCCTTAGGCGCAACACCTGAAGGTACTTTGACTTATTTTACTAATTCCGTAGGCTTAATTATTATTATTATTATTTTTTTTTGCAAAGAAGGCGAGTTGTAAGGTTCCGTCAATAGACCTTTCTCCAAAATGGCCGCCCCTGAAAGACCACCTCTTGTTTAGTAATTGTACGGTACGAAGTTTCGTTAGGTTAGGTAACTTCTACCTGAGTCGAGAAAACGGAAGTTGAAAACTGGAAAATTAGAAACGTTTGTATGACTGCGGGTATAGGTATTTTTTACAGGTAGTCTGGTAACGGTAACAAACGCGTGAGGAGCCGTATAATTTACCCTATGCTGAAGTTCTGGCCACAAAACGTTATTTTATTGGCTGTCTTATATAAGCTTAAGCTTATTTGCGGTTTTTAAATCAATGCGTATTAATGTCAGCACAAATATTATAGAAAATGGAGACTTTGCTCTCTCTTCAAAAGTACAGGGTTGCGTTAAAACATTTCTTGGCTGCTTTATTGTCTGATATGAAATGTTTACTATAACATCTACAGCGACTTTGATTTCAGTTGGCCGATCAAAGTCGATATTTTCTATTTCTTCGGTGAAAAGTCGCCGGCAAGTGTGGTAAAAGCCGGCAGCTATTTTGAACCCTGGTATTTATGCGGTGTCGCCTCGCTAATTTAATTAATTGTTGCTATATTTTTCAGTTTTCGAACCTTAGAAACCATTCAAAAGTTTATTGAAAGAATAGGGGTCTATATTTCAGGGTCTTCGGTGTTTTAAATAATTGCAAAGTTCTATGCGAATTTTAAAAGGAAAATAAAATAATTCTATTTGACAAACAAATGCTGTGTCAACGGGCAGCCGGGAAGTGTTTTTTAAAAACAAACTAGATACCCGGCAGTCCGGCGCTCATTTAATTCTTCTAAGAAAAGTCGATCTTTGATCAGAAATGCCAAGCGATTCTAAATAATGTTTTGTTTTTGTAGTGGACGAATTCTCCGAGCTTGAGTATACTATAGAATCTCGACTCACGGCACGGCGCTGTGTATAAATGTTGATACAGTACAGTGGGCCAAGCGAAAGTTGTTGGACTTGTTGGTTTCGCCATAGGCCGTCGATCGGCGCTTATTAAAAAGGGTTACGGAACACTGTTTTTCACGAAGGAGCCAAATATAATTGAAAAAATAAATAAATATATTTACATACCTGAAGATCTCGCTCGTAGTCATCGGCGGTAAAGTGTTACATGTGATCTGAGCACACAAACAGTTGTTGTCTGTCAGGGTTTCGGTAAATTTCCCTCGCGCCATGCACGTTCTCTTAAAATACGTTTTACATCGTCAGAAAGCTTACCCCTAAATCCCTTTCGTGTTTCTGCAGGTATTATAACAGCCAACGGCAAGACAGTGAACAGTGCAGGACTATACTTTATTATTTCTCACATAAATCTTCTTTCGCGTCGATCGCAAATGCGAGTTTGTTTGTTGTACGAGCATGTCATGCCACACATGTCCTTGACTAATTCAACGTCATAGCCTCGATTCCATTCGTAACTTCCAAGATGGCAACGGGCTAATGTCAAAAGGGCTGACTTTGAAGTGCTGTACAAAAAAATCAAGGCGGCCCGAAACCAAACGACTATGATTTTCGAAATCCTGAGCACATGGACTTTCATTTGAGGTAAAATTTTTCTAGACCCTTGTTTCCCTTTAACCTGTTTTAAGGAGGTTCGAAAGGTTTTTCACTGCTAAAGGTGTGTGTAAGACGATGCAAGTTACAAAAATATGTTGCACATCACAAGGGTAACGTTTGGATGTCTGTATTACACTATTGTCAGGCAATACTTTAAGGGTGTTTCTGACATCATACAGTGTATATGTTGCCATGGCAACGGCAGAGCTCTGTCCAAAGAGCCTCTAAAACTCAGTTTTTGCAAAATTCCTTAAAAACTAACTCGGTGACCTATCATTTTTTCTTATATTTCCGAAAGCCCTTCAAATTTTCTTACCTTTTTGGAGATATGAGAAAAAATTATCTAGTAGAAGCCGAGTTGTTTCCAAAATGGCTGTTGCAAGATAAAAGAAAAATTCCACTAGACAAATTGTTCTCAATTTTTCTCTAAAAACGAGAAATACTGAATATTGGTTGCACATAAAAAATCAGGATAGGTCACTGAGCAAACTTTCGAGATAACGCCATGCAAAAATGACAAACTTTATTTCCGGTTTTCCCGATTTCGCCTACATTATGTAAGCTTTCGTCAACAGCGCGCGCTCGGTCAGGGTGGTTCCCTATAGTTTTATGAGCGAGCGCGCGCTGTTGACGAAAGGGATGAAAAACCCATTCGAGCCTCCTTAAACTAATTATAACATAAATTGATAAGAGTTGAGCTTTTGTGACTCAGGAAAAATATTTGAAATAAATCCAAAAGCTTTCGTCCACGTCTGTGGACTTGTTCACTTGGACATTGAACGCATGTACGGGAGTGAGACTAGGGCCCAGTTCTTCGTTGAATTTGGCTCCTCCAACAGATTGTTCCATATGGGCGGTAGTTTGTATCTTCCTCCGTTTGTATCTTCCTCCGTCTGGAGACTACTGCAAGGCCTGATAAACAACGTGTAGAGACAAATACAATATTTTGACGGGCCAATACCAGTCTTCTCCAGGTTTATTGAAGAAATCGCGATTAAATATATCCTGTGAAGAGCTGAGATTTGTGTTGTTTGTGCTTCTACATCATTAGAAAAAACGGGTAAGGGGTAAAAAGCTCGCTAATGCCTCTCGAAAATTGTAACAAACACGTTATTTAGGAAAAGAAAAAACAAACAAATGAAAAATCACGAAACTTGAAATTGTGGTCAGCATCAATTTTGACTTGATGGAAAAGGGTTGCAGCCACTTCCAGCCATTTAGTGACTATTTTGAGAGAATTCGCCTTTTTCAACATAAAAAAGCAGCCGTTGAGCGTATATTCTCACTACTAGTTTAGTTAATTCGATTGTGCCATTAAATTTAACGTAACCAACCAGACACAATGAAAACATATTTAGCATTTGTCGCTGATAACATCATAGATAAGGTGAATTTTTTTGTGACCCGTAAAACTCGTGTTTTTTTTGTTAAGTGCCACTACGATCAAATTGTTGATATTCAATTTTTTACATTTTCGTGTACAATATGACTTTCTTATATATCTTGCAAAATTTCAATCCATTACGAACATTAGAAGTCATTTTTTTTAACTTTTATTTCCGAGAATTTACGGCCAGCCATTACTCAGGGCTTGACACTAACTTTATGATGTACTGGTCGATTGTCCAGTTCATTCAGATTTTAACTGGACAAATACAATTTGTACTGGCCAGGTGCAGGAGCAACTCAAGTAATTAGTTTAATGACAATTAAGCTAATGTAACAGTTAGCAAACAGATACTGTACTCGTAACACCACAAACAAAACATTTTCCCATCTTTATAGTCCAGCCAAGGATACGGATCATGTATCTTATGTGGGGGCCTCGGCCGATACATCGGTCGATACATCGGCCAATATACGATACTCGATCGATACTCAGTCGATGTCTCGGTCGATACTCGACTGATACTCGGTTGACATGGACCACTATATCGGCCGACATATCGGCCGAGATGTATGTACATACATGTCGGCTGATATAGTTGGCAGTACACCGACACTTCACCGATACTTTACCGATACTTTGCCGATACTTCCCGAGTATATCGGTTTATGAAAAAATAAAACATTTAAGTGTCAAAATTACGAGTTAATTAGAATGTTTTACCTACTTTATTGTTTTAATTACCTACTTCAAAAACTGGTGGATTTCCGCTGTTGTGTAATTTGGGTAACCCTTAACTACAGATAGAGAGTTGTTGCTAAGGACGCTAATATTCGTGTTTAGCAGTTTTCGCGCGTTGTGAAATGATAACATGGCGGGAAATATGAGATTGAACACCTCACATCGTGGGTCAGGTGTCAATTGGTAAATAGAGATGTTTTAGGATTATACTCAGATTTATAGTGAAGGACAGATTGGTGATTGAAATAAAAACTCCTTTTTTCTGAGAACAATTCGTGACTGGAATGCTCTGCCAGCAGAGGCAGTAGAGGCTTCATCCCTTAAGGCGTTTAGAAACCATGCATTTACAAATCGTTTCTAGATTATTATTTTATATTTGTTTTATTCTCTATTGTATTTTTCCTTTGACCGCTGACCGATTTGCAAGAATCATCATATAGATGGAGGCAAATAAATGGCAAATGTAAATGTAAATGTTCGATATATCGGCCGATATGTCGATCGAGTTAGGATCGACAGTGGACCGATATGTAACCGATAGTTTTACCGATACACCACCGACAATATCGCGCCGACATCACGAGGGCCATCGGTCGATATATCGACCGACACTCGATCGATACTCAGTCGATATATCGGTCGATATATTGACCGATACTCGGTCGAGAAATCGACCGAGTATCGATCGAGTGTCGGTCGAGTATCAGTCGAGTATCGATCGAGTGTCGGTCGAGGATCGGCCGATATATAGACCGATGTATCAGCCGATGTATCGGCCGATGTATCGGTCGAGGCCCCCCATAAGATACAAAATAAGAACAAAAATTCTCTAGTGGCTATATATACTATTAAAAAAAAAAATTAGCCAATACAATACAATATCGATTCTTCTCAAACTCATTAATAATTCATCAAGTTAAAACAAAGGAAATCATAACCGTGTCGGAGGTTTGGAAACCCGGTCTTAATTAGCATAGATTTTTACGATTTTATTTTTCCGTTTACTCCTTAGTTTTTGTTTCGATTGAGAAGATATATCAAACACTCGAGACAATGTTTCATCGGCTATCCCAAACACCTAGAATTTCGTCAAAAATACTCCGCTGCGCGTCGTATTTTCAACTCCATTCTCGGTGTTTGGATATCCTGATGAAACACTGTCTCTCGTGTTTGATATATTACATAGAAAATAATATTTTATCTTTCACAAAAACAATTTACTTTAAATAAAACTTAAACCTAGGAAAAAAAGTCCACAAACATGTGAAAGGTTGTTTCTTTACATTCCACAATATTGTAATCAGACTCATCAGTGGACATACATATAAAATGTGACAACTGATGGAAAGTAATTTGACAGCAGCGACGATATCAATTTGATTTTGTGAATTAAAAACAATCACAGGTTGCGAATCTGTGAATCTTACTGGGACAAGCATATTAAACTTTATATTTAATCTTATCAGTTACGTTTAATAGAGATACTCAGTTTATCTAGCCGTGCGACATCCATCCACATGCAAAGCAATATAAAAGTACTTACCATTTCGCTTTTATGAACAGAGGCCGTTGAGAACATCCGTAAGTCTGTGAATTGTAACCTATTTAAAACTGTAAATTTTGAAGCGCCACTGGTTGATGTCTAGATCTTCTCAAATTCTTCTCCCATCCATTTTGAGGCCGCATAGAAATGTATGGCTGTTTCTCTCCTTTTCATTTTCAGTTTCAAAGAGGTAATTTTCCGTACTAGGCCTTGATAGTTTGTACATACATGCCACGACGTGCCATTTACACTTTCTTGATCAATTGATCGAAGACCCCGAACCTTCGAACCCTCCCCTCATAGGCGTCCCCGCCTAACTCCCCACCCTCCCCTCCCTCCAATGCCATCCCATGGGTAACACAGATGACCATTACACATTGCGAGCTCAACTTCATGAATAATTTAATGCATAAATTAATGCTTACAGCCCATCGAGTGCTCATTTGCATATTTGTCTCCAACAGCAAAACTCATTTTATTACCTTTCACTCGTAAAATGGGAACCTCTTCTCCAATTAATAGAACAGTAGCTGTCGTCTCCTTGTGCATCAATTTGTTTTGTTTTGTTTTTCCTTCAGGTTTAGTGACCTTATACTGTGTAGCTCAGTTTTGTGCAGTGTTGTGTAGGTTTACATATTGTCTTAAGTGTAGTTTTAAATTTAGTGAGGAGTTGTATAGTGCCATGTTGTTTTAGTGTTATTCAATGTTATATATTGCATTGACAAATAAAACAATCCACTTTCAAACATAACATATTACCTTCTGTGTTGCAGACCGCAATGGGAGCAACAGCAACACCATGAACACACAGACAATGCTGTCTAAAGTAAGTCATTCAACATGTGTTGTTAACCAACTTGAGTGCGACTTAATTTTACTTACTTACTCAGCGTGCTAAGAAAGTCGTGTCTGATAGCCCGGGCTAGTGGATTTTTCTGTCGGGCTAGTGGATTCTATCTTTCGCTTGCCTGACGGGCAAGTAAAGTTTTTAGAGGGCATTTAGTTTGTGGAAAAAGTAAGGAAATTTAAATTACAGAAGTAATGTAAGCTTACAAAATGTAAGAGATCTTTTTTTGTCCGAGCATTTTTATTGCAGAGCTCTTTTGTGATAAATTTACCAGTCGGCGGTCGCCCAGCAGGAAAACCTGCTTTTTCAGTTCTAAATTTGCCATAAAATCAGTCCACACAATAAATTAAAGTTAAACAAACAATTTCTCTGGTCTTGTTTTGCTTTCATCACTGACGATAAATATCGGCCAAACGCGTCAAACAAAGTTTCTTTTGACTTAGCAGACAGCCATTTTGTAAAACCATAAAATACATCATGTATGCCAATGGATTGTGTCCTCTGGTGATAGGCACAAGCCAGCCTGCTGAATTTCTACATCAACCGCCAAATATTTTTCTAGGGACAAACCTGCAAACCAGTTTTGTAACTTTGGAGGTAAATTAAACCAAAACACATTACAGAGAGCCAAACTGAAGGCCTTCTGGCGGCAAATAATTATTTGGTGGTAAATAGCACAATCAAGCGCTGTTAACGTTGCTGACAACTTTCCTTGTTGACGTTTTGTGTGTTTGAATAGTATCTTACCAAATTATGGGATTATTGAACTAATTATAAATAATTAATTAATTCAATGAATTATTAATTAATTAATTGAATAATCATGCGAGTGAGAATTTTTTTGGGGCTAGTGAGAATGACTTCTGGGCTAGTACATCCTAGCCCGAAGGGCAAGCTGGAAAATTTATTTTCTTTGCAACCCTGTAATACTTACTTACTTACTTAGTCCTCTTTGTGTGTGTCCGCACATAAGGACGTTACCAGGGAACACCAGTGTTGCTTGTCTTTCGCTAATTTTGTCACTTGCCCCCAACTCCATCCTTATTCATTCATCTCCCGCTCACCTGATTGCCTCTGTGTCTCCTTGGGTCTCCCCCTCTTTCTTTTCCCATCTGGAGTCTAATGCATAGCCACCCGTGGGATAGCTACCAAAGCGTTCTACAGATGTGGCCAATACATCTCCATCTGTGATGTTTCACTTCAAGGGAAACAGGTTGTACACAGGTTGTACACAGATCTTTCTCCGTAGTTCGTAATTCAAGATCTTATTCAGCCAGTAGATTCCACATATCCTCCTAAGGCACTTATTTGAAAGACTTTGAACAAGCTTTGACATACGCTCTTAGTGTCTTTCCAAGATTCAGCCCCATAGAGTAATACGCTCAGGACATTGCTTTAGGAATAAATGAACGAGATGTGACGCAAATGCGCTTCATGAAAAAAAGCATAAGGAGGATCAACAACCTCAGTCTCACAACAATTTTACAGTGGCCAAAAAGGTGTAAAGGTTTTTTCTCACACATCACTGATAGCCATGTGATGTCAAGCCGACCGCCGCAAGCCTGACCTTTATTGTAAAATCAAAAACTATAGTAACACATATCACACTAAAACTGGGAAACTTCCAAAAATTTGAAGGTTTGTATAGTAGTTACATTGTATAGCGCCGAAATTAAAAAATACAACAAAATACAACTGAAATTCTTTGGGTGGGTGGGTGGGTGAAAAGGTCAGTAATGGCGGACGCAACAAAAAACAACTGCCTACCTCACCGGTCACATAACCTATACCCAGGCCCCAACAGTGTGTGAGAAAAACATTTTCCACTTATTTTGTTTCACTCAGCCAGTGGAAAATTACCCTTATTTAAGGTGGCTGGTAACGGTTTTACAGTCCTTGCGCTTTGATTGATCGATACTACCATCTTATATCAGTTGATGTTAAAATAAAGGTGTCAAACGATTGCCTAATCATCGGTGAACAAGTTATGATAATATTTGTGACATAATAGGTTACCATAGCAACGGTATTACCTGTCAAAAACACCCTTATTTTTAGCTTTAAGTGCTTATAACTCAAAAACGAGCCCGGTGACCCCCATTTTTTATAATTGAATAATGATCAGCATGTTAAGATACAACTTTTTGCAAAGTTTAAAAAATCTGCGGAGGGAATTTAGAGCCACCTTAAATTTTCGAAAATTTAAGGAGGCTCTGAATTCCCTCCGCAGAATTTTTTACGAAAGTACAAAAAGACAATAACGAAAGTACAAAAAAAACTCGAAAGGTAAACAAATATTCAGCGTGCAATGGCTCAAATTTTCTGAACCCAGTTTCGCTAAAGCTTCAATTTTACAATTGCACGCACCCACAAATCCTATAAGAAGTACTTACATTTTGTAATTAAGTTAAATCTGTAGAGTGGAGAAAATAATATTAAAAGGTATTGTTTTGACTTTGGATCAATCAAAATCTTAAGCTCGTGTGACGATATTTTATGCCGACTCCTTTTA
Organism: Desmophyllum pertusum; assembly: GCA_029204205.1. Taxonomy (NCBI): domain Eukaryota; kingdom Metazoa; phylum Cnidaria; class Anthozoa; order Scleractinia; family Caryophylliidae; genus Desmophyllum; species Desmophyllum pertusum. The sequence goes on from MU826354.1 coordinate 2,012,656, forward strand.
CGCTAGAGTAAGCTTATATAGTTGAACCCCGATTAAGCGGTCACCTTTTAAGCGGCCACCCCCAGTTAAGCGGCCAGTTATCAAAGTCCTGAAATTAATGTCAGTATAATACTGTAAATAAAACCCTTATTAAGCGGCCACCCCTATTAAACGGCCGCGGCCACCTTTTGGCTGTCCCGATGAGGGCTTTCCTATTGTTTTTACCCCGATTAAGGTATCAGCCACCCTTCAGGACCGTCCGCGCGCGGATCGCTGTAGCGTTAGTTGTTTTTATAAAAAACCCTATAAACCATATATTTTTTGAAAGCTTAATAATTCCAGATTATGGCTTTTTACTAAAAAAACCGATAAACTTTTTTTGTGTTTCGAAAATGGGAAGCTTTATGTAAAAGTACATGTCTTTATATGGGCCCGGCCGCACTAGGCGAATTTTTGTTTGTTTTGCAAAAATATCTGTCATCAGTTCCGTTTCACAAGTGCGAACGGTGATTTTTTTCCTACCAAAATTTTGTCAAGCCTTACCAAACTTCAAAGGCGCCGTCGTCCTGCCCCAGAGCAGGACAAAATTTTGTCAAGCGTCAAAACTGACAGATTCGTCAATTCACACACATTAATCTCAAGGTTACAGCGATGATTATTCGCTTGCCTCGGTCCGTACAACTAGTACCGATCCCAAATTTTACCTGCTAACAGCACCTAGTGATGTTTGAGTAGCACAATTTGCTTTATAAACAGTGAACAGTACACGGTCCGATAAAGTACAAGTATTGCGCTAAAAAGTGACAGTGACAGTCGGGAAAAGCGGCAAGAAACATGCAAGTCGTTTAAAATTTCAGTCCGAGAAGAAGAAATATCTAGTTAATCAGTTTGTGTATCATACCACGAAGGCAGGAGAGTAAACACTTTAGAAAGGAGGTTTTTCGGTTTCTACGTGATTGATATGTTGTGGTTCGCGAATAATTTGTCATGATTTTTGGTTTTCAAGTGCGTACGCGTTTATCAAAATGAAAATTTGGCGGAGACAAAATTTGTAGTATATTTTGGTAGCGCCAAACAAATTTTGTCAGCCTAGTGCGGCCGGGACCTAAATCATGCTCCACTCCCTCCGGAAATAAACAGAAGAAAACGATTAACACCGCATTCGCTTCTCAACACGTTCGGCTAAAAAACCGTGTCTCAGATTTTTGACAAGTGCGTTTGTTTTTCTTTTATTGGCAAATGAAGTTGGGGGTGACAATTAGTTAGCACTCCCTGTGAAAAAAAGCTCTAGCTTTAAATTAAAAGGAGCATTACAATACAGACACAGTTTTGTAGAAGAGATGTATGTCATCATTCTGGCCAAATTTCAGCCAAATTGGTTGAATGGCTGCCGACTTGGAGTTCAAAACGTACGCGTCCCTCGCAAAATTTTCCTTCCGAGATAAAAAAAAAATACATTTTTGCAGCATCTTACCTGGAATGAGATTACGACACCTAAACGTCTATTCTGATCGATGCCATGGAGGGATCAACTTTCTCTAACAATACGACTTTGACAAGGTAACATGTAACAGGAACAAACTTTCGCGGCATGGGGCGGTAAATACTTTGGTTCAAATACACCGCTCGTGGACACAAGACAAAATTTGTTGAGGTTAGTGAACGTGTAATAATCGTTTTATTTACAAACAATGATCCGCTTTCATGTAGCAATTAAAATATATTGTGTATATTTCTTGAAATGCTGGCCAGGTTGGTAAAGATGCTGAAAACCAGGGCAAAATCATCAACACGAACGAAAAGCAAACGAAAGGCGACAACAGCCCCCGCAGAAAGTGAAGTTTCAGTTGTTGATGCTAAGGAAAACATGATGTCAAATCCGTTCTTCGATTTCTTCGCTCTTGGTTTCGATGACGAAAACGGACACGACCTTTTCTTTTTTTCAGGAGGCATTTACACAGAAGCAGTAACGCTAAAAGTCGAAGCTATAAACACGCGAAAACAATCGCACGTGTTGTGCTGACTTTGCAGGATCACAGCACGCACTCGGTATCACGCTTACTGCTACATTTATAATTGGATAATATGTCAGAACTTGTCAGCGATCAATTGAAGGGTATGCCGCAAAATGAACGTGTATCGCTTTTTTGCGCGATTTTCGTTTTTTACAGAATCAAGCTAATTTTTGGCAGACAGTCTTATTTTGATATGAGAAATATCGTTCTGTAATTTTTTTCGCTGTTTTGCGCTTATTATAAGGGTATGTCGCAAAATGAACGTCTATCGCTTTTTTGTCCGATTTTCGTTTTTATCGAAGGTAGATTTCGACACGAACTTTAATGTCTAACTTTACCAGCATTGACAGCGCGGGTTGTATTATATGGTCATTTTGGTTAAAAAAAGAAAAGAAAAGGCCGGGAAAAAAAAACATCGCCGCACTGCGAGTCGAACCGGCTTCATGATAATACGGTTGCATCAGTTGGCCCGCGCTTTAATCACTTGCGCCACCGAAGCAACAATGACGTTTAGTGATAATTTGAAAAAATTATTCTTTGTAGCGGAACAAGCGGCAGCGGCTAATGCGACGCTTCGCGACAAACAATTTATTATAAATGGAAAAGGGAATCAGACAAAGTATTAATTTTTTTAACCTAATGTACATATCGAATATTCAACTAAAACAATAGAAATTACAACATATTAACAAGGTGAAAACTCCCTGCGTGTATACTAATTGGATAATTGAATTCTATGTGACAATGTAATTTGATTTTGTACAGGATTTCTCACGCAAATTAAATAAAACTGAACTAAACGCAATAAATGGAAACTAGTTATCTCTCCTACCTCCTTATGAGGAATTACATACATGACATCTATATATTTAAATGGTTAACGAACTGTTTTGCACATGTCTAATCGGTTAACATCGGTTAACACATTTAACACAAGAGAAACAATGATCATTCTATTGTTGTCGCGCGCTTTCCTTGTTAACCGTTTAAAAATTCTGTTAATCGATTTTTTATGCCTCTAATATGTCGTATATACAATGTTAACCGTCTCAGGATTGAGCTCAGTTTCTCTTAAGGCATCACAAGCTTACAAAAACAGCTGGTACATGGCGGGATTTCTCGTTGATGTTCCCGCGGAATTTGATACTTAAAGTACATTATCTCCCAGCGACATGCCATCATCTCTGTCTCACGCTCGTCTATGACCCCATTTTTAATAAATATTAGGGGATTTTAATTTATAATAATTTATAATAATAATTTATAATAATTTATTTATAATAATTTATAATAATAATTTATAATAATAAGATAATTATTAAGATAATTAGCAAGAAAAAATATTTTGCCCCCGATATCTTTCGACAGAAATAATATTTTCTTCTGATTTTTTTTTTAAAAGAAAGCTCTCAAATAGATATATTTGAGAATGTAAAAACCTCAAATTTCGAAAAATGGCACTTTGAAGGGTGGCTGATACCTTAAGCGGCCACTAAGAATCTAATACACGTAGTTGGCCTTGTTTTGAAAAACCTGATGACAGATACATGTAAGAGTCTGAAATAGAAGGTGACGAATGATTAAAACATTCAAACAACAGTAATGTCACAAGCCTCCAAGCGTGTTGACTATTCAGATAAAGTGGCGTTTATACCCCGCCCTTGTGCTAATTTCTGACAAAACCCTGTTTTAGCGGCCAACTCCGATTAAGCGGCCACTTGCCATTTCCCTGTGGGTGACCGCTTAATCGGGGTTCGACTGTAGGTTGTTAAGATTTAGCGCTTTCTCTAGATTTTGTGGATGCCTCAATGGAAGTTATGATTAAAGGCTAAACAAGTTTGTTTTAAAATGAAGCAGAAAAGGTGTATAAAGAGTTAAAATAGCTTTTAATTTTGACAAGTTCTATGCGACATGACACGTAAATGACAAGGTGAATAAACTTTCTCTGGCGGTTAGCATAAAATAGTTTTCATTCAGCATAATACGGAGAAATGCGGACTTTATAGACTTCAAACTAAGTAAACAAACACAGAATATATTTCACAAGTAGAGTTCCCGGGACTAACCTTTATTCCAATGATAAAGCTCTAGAAAATAACCGCTAAATCACTCCGAATGTTTTTAAACTTGCAAACTTTCCGTGCAGTCGCTCAGTTTCGCAGTGACCGAATCCGACCACAATTTCCTGGATTTTCTCCGTCAAAGTACTCAGGGTTCTCCCGAAAATTTGAAGTAGACGGCAGTAGTTTTCTCAAAAATGCGTTTTGCTAGATAATAGTGAACAGAAAACACTTTTATTATTCCATTCCTTTTTTTGTTTTTACATTTGCTGTTATCCATATCATCAGTGTTCACTTGACTTAACTTACACTTTACATTGACCAAGTAAACTCAAATAAACCCAGGTTAAAATCAAGCGTTTTTAATGGTGGACACATCGTGCCATTATATGAAGTTAATACCACTGACCAACATGGGCCCAATTGAAATTGTTCGATGTTGCGTTCTATGGACGTTTTGCGCCGTATCCAAGAGTTTTTTTGTTGAACTGTCTTAACTACAGTCCAGGAAAGTAAATAAAAATATGTTAGGAAGAAAGATATGCAAAAAAGCAAGTTAGTTGTAAACTTGCAATAATTATGGTATGGTATGGTACGTAAATAAGAACGCGACCGTGGGTTTCCAAGATGGCGGCTCCACGATTGAAGACTAACAGCACAACGAACAGCTAAGTCTAAGCCATGATTTGTACTAAAATGCAAACAGATGAGTTAAGTAGCCGGTGTGCAGAGGATGACTAGACGGCGATTTTCGCCGGTCGCCGGGCTTTCAGAGAACTCTGAAGTACTTGTCAATCATTGATTATTTTCTGCTTTCAATCCATGAACTTTTTTCTTTCCTTTTGACTATCATAGCGCAATTTTTTTGCGTTTGATCCACGGCGGATTTTTTCCATGAATCTGAATTTGTGTTTTCATTCTTTCAGCCGCTGTGATTGGTTTCTCACGCCATTCCATGAATGTGATGAGAATAAGCAAACTGATCACGATAATAAAATAAATTGATTTCTCTCTTTGACGAATGTTTTCCATAACTCCCCTAACGGCTCATGATTTACAAGCTTTTCTCATGTTCTCACAACATCCTGCGTGGGTTTATTGCACCGGTAAACCCATAGAAAGTGTGGTCTATTGCTTAAACTAGTAGTAATCACAGATTAAGAGAGTGCGTTCGACGGTTAATCTCAAACAGCTAGAGGATGGTTCTCTATATTAGCTGATCAATATGAAAGGTGTTGGCCTTGGGAATATGATTAGCTTGATAAATTATTCTTTTCATTGAGAATTGTGTGAAGGAAGTATAATTCTGAAATAGTGGAATAATATTCCTGAATATATAAAACTTTAAGTTTGAGTAAGCCATTTGTCAATATGCAAGTGCAGCCCAGTGTGCCCCCCCCCCCCCCACCATTAACTCTGTTTACTTTGCTTCCTGTGGTTGAAAGCTAATAATTATTGTAAATAACACTAACGAATTCATTATATTATGGAGGCACAAATTGCAACAGTGACATTTATTGAAATTTCTTGAGATAAATTCAAAACGGTATTACATGTAAAACAATGCATGGTGTATACATAATGCTTTGCTTAAAAATAACATTCTAACAAATTGGGAACTTTAGCAACTTGAATTGACATCAAGAAATAACAGTATGATTTGTTGATAATATAGAAATACGCCTTCCACTTTTTTCATTGTTTAGGGACTGAAAAAAAAAGATTTCCATTAAAAGGTACTAATGGATTTACTCACATTTAAAGCTTGAACAAGAGTGATTTCGCTCGATCGAACTGGTCTGATTTGGTATTAAATCTTGATTATACAAGCTTGTAAGCTTAAACTCGGTAAGTTAATTTGTTTTGAAACGAGCGACATATATTTTCATTTGCCATGGCCGAGCAAAACGACTCGATTTATGACCACAAATCACGGTCACATGGCTCAATAATAAGCAGCAATATGTTTTCTTTGCTTCGGTACACAACTTTATTATACAACATAGCATTTTAGAGTGCGGATACGCACAAAGACGAGCGCAGATATGAGACCATATTACATGGGTCTCAGTCCCCCTGACTGCGCGCTATGGAAAACACTGTTGAAAGCCTATATTTTAGGAAAGATATTATGTCGTATAATAAACAATTTATTCAGCGGAACGTTTTGTAATACGGCTGGGCATTTTTACTCGTCAGTGTTTATTTTTTTCTCGCCTAAAGGCTCGAAAAAATAAAAACTGACTCGTAAAAATACCCAGCCGTATTACACAACTTTCCGCTGAATAACCTCTATATATTAACTTACACAACAGCGTGCCGATATTTCTTCAGCTAAGGCCGAAGCGGGTTTGACAACACTGAAACTGCAACCGCTGAACTATACAAGCACCAGGAGTCGTACACATTTCTCTCAGATGTCGATAAATTGTTGAATAACATTACGTCCTATTGGAAATGGATATTCAATGTACTAACTTACCGATTAGAGCGAAAAAAACCACGAATATCGCCACAAAACAAGAACAGCACACATTCTCGTCTCCAATTCATTCAGTGTACACCAAAACGAGACAGCGCGATAACGAGGCCATGAGCTCGTACCAGTTCCCGGCCGAGCTGCCCGTGCAAAAACCGAGGGGCGGACGATTTGCGAACTTCAATCAATCTTCAATCTTCACAAAATTTCTCAAAATTGCCTGGGTGTACATGTACACAGAGGTCGACGACACGTGAGATTAGGATGCGTTCTCGTTCCTTGAACGCAATAAGCCATATTTCAACAGTGTCCACTTCTCGAAGTAACAAGGAATAACATGCAAGTGGTTCTGATTTACTGTGAAAATATACCTAATATAATCAATTAATGTTTTCCTTTCAGTCGATTGGTTCAAAATCCATGCATATGTCACAGGTCTGCAAATTAATAATTGATAACAAGCAATCATTTCCTTAATTTGATAGCATCAGCAAATCATTGACAAATCACTATATTTTGTTTAGCTTTTCCCAATAATAGTGCAACTTATATGCATAATATTTATGCAATGCCTTTCTCAAAAATAGAATCTTTTCTTATCTTCCAGGTAACAGATTCCAGAGCAAATTATTTTCAGAAGCAGGTATGTAATATTGGGACATTAAAAACATTAAAAGAATCGAACCTATCTAACTTGCAGTTAAATGGATGGGTTTAATGGCACATTAATTAAACATATGAATGATCAGATGTAAACTGATGCATATTTATCCTGGAATGGCCAGGAGTAGATGATGTAAATTACCAACCACATTACTGAATTTTTGTTGATGTATGTCAAAACAGTTTCTATTCTACTGTCTACCTAAGGTATCAGCAGCCACCCCTATGGACCATCTGCGCATGGATCGCTCTTGTGTTTATTGTTTTTAAGAAATCCTCTATAAACCATACATGTTTTGAAACCTAATAGTGTTGTAGTTTACAACTATTTCTTTTTATAGGAGTAAAATTTTAATGCGAGTCGAAAATAGAGAGCTTTTTCAAAAGTACATGACTTCACAAAACGAGTTCCATGTGTGCCAAAACTGAACGGAAAAAATGATTATTACTGCAATGTCTTCTTCACACATTTATGTCAAGAACTGTGTCTGCGATTTTATATAACTGTATTAGTTCTTTTTTTTCCAAACAGTCAAAGTAACGGGGGTGAAAGAAATAGCCTTGCCTATAGAAAAAACAGCCATAACTTTTTATGAAACAATAATTCAAAAATCGCAGACAGATTTTAAGATGAACTATTTGAGACCAGTTTGGCCCAATTTCTGTGAAATTGGCCCAGAAAGTTAAGTTGACACGTACGATTCTTTGCAATTTTTGTTTGTTGTTTGTTTTTCGTTTGATTCAGAAGATTCAGATTTTTGTTTGTTTGTTTATTGTTTGTTTTTCGTTTCATTCAGAAGCGATTTATGATATTTGCCGTGGCTGGCCATGGAAAAATTGATGCCCTATTATAATTTCACTAAGCCCTTCTGATTCAAATTTCTTACGAATTTCTTTAACCCCATACAACATCACAATATAAAGGCCAATAAGGAAAGGAAAGCGAACAAAGTAAATGCTCACAATAGCAAACAGGGCGAACAGTGCCTCAAATTGACGATGATAACAAATCATCAGATGAAACCGACGGTAGAGATCACAAAACTACTATGCTGTAAGAAATGTGATTAGCTGGGTAAGAAGTTCTTCCACAGTTATTTTTATAGCCTGAAGCACAGTATGTGAATAATTTCGAATATTCGAGTAAATAAATGCGCATGGGTCGCATGCTTTGAAATGAAAGAGTGATTTCTGCGCTGTTTTTGTGTCGCAGAATCAATTCAACCTAAATTAAAGGTAGTATTTGTACAGGGCGACTTCATTTTTGCTTTTAATAAATTTGATGGAAGTCACTTTGCCTTGACTCTAAAGTGGTAGGAGAAACCTTTGTCGCTTGCTGCAAGTGAAGCGGAGCAGATTCGTTGATGAACGGTTTCTTGTCCAATTTCAATTTCTTTGGCCTTGGCTTTTCTGATGAAAATGAACAGTCTCTTTTTAACTAGTGAATGGCAATGAGCGAAGTTTATGTGGGGAATTTTTGCTCGCCCCGGGCTCTCTCCCACTCAGATGTAAACTTTTATGAGTAATTCCGCTGACCAGTGTCAACGACATGAGAGGAAAAGGAGAGAGAGCCTGGGATCTAGGTTGTGTATCACATTGAAAATGGCGTCTCGCATTTGACGATCTTTTTGTCCCTTTTATGATCCAAAAACACGTTACGATCCAAATACACCTTCAGTAAAGTTCGAAATGGAAATAAGTCACCGTAAAGAATACTCGACAACCGAATAAGAGGACATTGAGGTCTTGAAAGCGTTGAACAGAACCGATCTTTTTACGTTGGAGTCATCCATTCTCAAGACTTTAATAAGAAACTGAACCTATGATTTACAAGAATGATACCAGACTTTCTCAAAGCTAGGCTAGACTTTCTCAAAGTCCGTTATTTACATGTTTTGGGGCTATTTATATGTCCCTAAGACAGTAAAACGCAGAGTTGCTTTTTCAACCCTTCTAAAGCAGGTGGCATGACATTCTTCAAATTCTTTTTCTACACAATCTCAGCCATTAGCGTTGGGACACTAACAAGTTTTTCCCCTTCCCCCCTGTTTGCAATGTTGAAATTTCTTTATTGTTTCCCTTTTAGTTCAAAACACGCAACAGTTTCCAACTTTGTTGAGGGGGGAAGGGGTACACCTCACCTAATCTCAAGTGTCCCAACAACTTATGTCCAAAATTGTAGATCTTTCTAAAAATACCGAGATAATTTAGCAGTCATTTTCAAAACAGAGGTGCATTTCAGTCCGTTCTAGCTGCTTTGAGCTCTTTCAATATCCAGTGAAGCAGTCGTGTTGAAAATGAGACCCCATTCCAGTCACTCTGTTAAAATTGCGACCCCATTATGATCAATCTAGTCATGAAAATGCGACCCATCCAGCGGCACATCCCCAGTAGCCTCCTACTAAGAAGTACCCCCCCCCCCCCCCCCTGGGTAGCCAACTCTAGCTGACAAAAGGGGCACTTGCACTGTTGCTATAAAATAATTATTATATCCGAACAGGTTGTATTAGAAGCCTAAAAAGGAAGCACTAAAAAACATATACATTCTTTACTTTCAGAGTACCGTAAAAGCTCTATTTAGTCCCCTTCTCTATTAAGCCCCCCTCTCTAATAACCATCCCACCACCCCCTTCTGGAGACCTGAAATTATATAAGCCCCCCAGGGGTTTCATCCACTAATTATTATTATTTACTTTTCCATTTACGATTTGGCACATAGAGGATAAAACAAAATAATAAAGGTGACAGGCCTACACAGACTCCTTTGATCGGCTCGTGCCATTTGTACATTTGCCGTTCTGCATTTTGGTCTTCCGACCTAATTTGCTCTACACGTATTTCTAAAGGGTATTATACGCTGTATTATTTGGAGGAGTTTAGTTATTTGTTTAGCCATTTGACTAAAGTCAGTCCAGCAAATGTCAATAGGTCATAAATGGTTTTCTGCTTTCTCCTTGAATAATTTGACACCTCTGTAATTTGCCACATGTTTTGTCAGTTACGGTTTGTTTTGGCTCATTGATGTCTCTATCTCCGTGTTCTCTCTCTCTGCGATGATATGGAATATTCCGTGTAGGATGATAATTTCTTGAAGCAGGAACCACACTACAGAATTGCTTTGGTAAATTTAATAGGCTTTTCCGAAAGCCTGTCAGCAATCGGCGAAAATATTGATAAATTATGTAATGAAATTTGGCACGCACTGCATGTCACTAAGCATTCTTGATGACAGATACGCATCATCACTTCGTCAACCAGCCAATCACAATACTCCGTCACCAGTGTGCCGGGCTTCCGAAATGCTGTATGAAAGCCTCACAGACTTAAGCGAAAAATAGACTGCTCGCAGTCTAGTTCAATAACTTTCCACAGAAATAACATTTTGAGGTATAATTTTTTGAAATCAAAGCTCTTTGCGAGATCTACCAGAATTTCAAAAAATCGAAAATGTCACAAAATGGTAATTTTTTGGGGTGGCTGATACCTTTAGGAGCCCTTATACTTGGACTGTGAGCTGTCCCTCTTTCGGATAGTAGAGCGAGCGCAAAGCGGGAGTGAACGGAAATCAAGCGCGAATGAGCGGAAATCGAGTATGAGTGGAAAGAGGGACTGCCGGCTTTACTGTTTGCAATGCGTGCAGAATGGCACAATAATCAACAACAACAAAGAAAAACAAAGTGAAGTACAGTGGAATCCCGATTTCTCGAACTTCCGAGGGAAACAAAAATTGGTTTGAGTAATTGGGAGTTCAAAATATCAGGGGTGAAATTATAGTGGCACAAATCCAAAGGAAACGGCTTTTTGGCCCTAATTATCGGGGCTTTCGGGAAATCCAGGGTTCCAGGCTATAGACGAAACAGATTTCTTGTAAAACTAAGACAACAAGCTATATTTTTGAACAATAACAACCAAATAACCAAACTTCTTCTTCATGGGATATAAACTATCAACTGATTTCTTCTGTATTTAACAGTTGACAACTATGAAACAAATATTGGTCGGGAACTGATGCCAGAGTGTTTGAAGAACTGTTTGGACAGAATGCCGCTGGCCAGTCACGGAACTCAGGGAAGCAGAATTAGCGGCGAAGAAGAGTGCCTTTGAAAAGCGCGGGTGAGTATACATACCACAATGGTGATCGTCGGAAATTTTGAAACGAACCCCTAAAGGTACCAGAATCTCGTTTTGTGGGCGTGACATCAATTTTTTTAAATAAGCAAATTTTATTGACTGAAGCAGGAGACTGAAGTTACATAACACATTTTACATACATTATACTTAGACTGACAAAACTTGCATTACATACGGCCGTGTTATCAATGATCTCTTCATAGCTAACTTCAGGTCTCAAATCTCCGAGACTTCATAAAACGGGACTAAAAGAATGTTAGATGTATATTAAAGGCAACTTACTGCACGATCACTCATTTCTGTTTTCACGTTTTCAGTGAGGATAAATTCAACGTTATTTCACCAAACTAGGGAAAACCGACCAAATTGACGATCAGACTCAACAATGGCGGATGTACAGGAGGCTGGTATTTGAGCAAGGTAACTATTAGCGTGGGAAAGAGAGGAAGGGGGGTGGGGGTGGGAGTGTACATGAACGTCATAAAATCCTGAACCTATTTGTCTACACATTCTCCTGGTGCGAGCGCCATCTCTACTATCATATCACTAATTTACATATAATCAATGATTCTTCGTTTTCTTCAGGTTCGTGTGCAAAGAGACGAGTGGATGTTTCATTCTCATGCTACTGCTGGTTAACAGGAGGTCTGAACACCAAGATACTGGGAGCTTTTTGATCCTTATACTCCAGTTGGGTCATGATCAGCAGCGAAATTCTTCTGGCTGATTTTCATGCATTCTGTGTAATAAACCCGGGCAGGGCATTCTTAGACACTGGTGTTGGTAGTTATGTGTCAGGTTAGTTGGAGCCGGCAGGGCTTGGGTTAGTTGAGACCAGCAGGGCTTGGGTTAGTTGGGAACGGCAGGGCAGGGGCCAGTTGGGACTGGCAATGGGCAAAGATAAAGAAATAAGTGGCTTTGTGCGCATGGCGCGTGATAAACTACCGGCATTAGGGCAGGTTTAGTTTGACTAGATGACAATTGGCAAGAGTGGGAATTTCCAGAATTAATCAACTCTTTATGGAAGTGGTGTGACGAAAACCCTCAACGAAGACCAGAAGCGTGACCCACCAAGCTGCTACACATCAAACTGCTACGCATCAAAGAAAAATCCTGTTATGCTTGCATCTGCGGTAATGGTGAGGATCACAGGTGTGCAGAGTGTACGTAAATCCCTGGCTTAAACCAGGGGAAGGTCTTGTGTGAGAAGAAGTTGTGCTTTTAACTCCACAGGAACAAGACACAGACGACAAGAGTGCCACACCAAGTGTACCTGTCAACATTGCTGCGGCAGACATCACACACCTATTTGTGACAGGTTGCCTGGTATCAATCAGATGATGTTGAGAACAGGTGAGGGATCTGTTATTTATCTGGTGATGGTGGTAGTTGTTGATGGTATCGAGGGCACAGCATTAGACACTGGTGTTTGTAGTTGTTATGCGTCAGAAGCGTGGATTGAATGGCTTTACAAGTGACCAACACACATTGGATGTAAACATTGAAATAATGCTTTGCTCAACAATTCGGAAGGTCCAAGGCTACATGGTAAAGGTTGCACATGTACAGTGGACTGAAATGGCAGCAAATCCAGACCAATCCAGTTCAGCTGGTCCATACCAATCCAGTTCAGACGGCCAAGCCAATCCAGTTCATCCGGTCGAGACCAATCCAGTTCATCCGATCCACACCAATCCTGACCAGTTATAATAATGATAATAATAGTTCTATAGCACCAAATTTCATCAAGTTCATCTGGTCCAGACCAATCAGTTAAGCCGTTCCAGACCAATCCAGTTCATCCGGTCCAGACCACTCCAGTTCATCTGGTCCAGACCAATCCAGTTCATCTGGTCCAGACCAATCCAGTTCATCTGGTCCAGGCCAATCCAGTTCATCCGGTCAAGACGAATCCAGTTCATCCGATCCACACCAATCCTGACCAGTTATAATAATAAATAATAATATTTCTATAGCGCCAAATTTCATCAAGTTCATCTGGTCCAGACCAATCCAGTTAAGCCGTTCCAGACCAATCCAGTTCATCCGGTCCAGACCAATCCAGTTCATCTGGTCCAGACCAATCCAGTTCATCTGGTCGAGACCAATCCAGTTCATCTGGTCCAGACCAATCCAGTTCATCTGGTCCAGACCAATCCAGTTCATCTGGTCGAGACCAATCCAGTTCTGCTGCTTCAGACCAATCCAGTTCCGCTGCTCCAGATCACTCCAGCTCGACTGCTCTAGACTACTCCAGCTCGACTTCTCTTGACTACTCCAGCTCAGCTGATCTAGACCACTCCAGCTCAGCCGCTCTAGGCTAGTCCAGCTCAGCTTCCCTAGACTACTCCAGCTCAGCCGCTCTAGGCTAATCCAGTTCAGCCGCTCCAGTAGGGGCTGGCAGGACTGCCTTAGTTGGAAACGGTAGGGCGTTGTTAGTTTGGGGCTGGCAGGGCTGGGTTAGTTGGAAACGGCAGGGCGGGGCTAGTTGGGACTGGCAGGGCGGGGTTAGTTGGGGACCAGTAGGGCAGGTTTAGTTGGGACCAGTAGGGCGGGGTTAGTTTGGACCAGTAGGGCTGGGTTAGTTTGGACCGGTAGGGTTGGGTTAGTTGAGACCAGTAGGGCTTGGGTTAGTTGGGATTGGCAGAGCTTAGGTTAGTTGGGACCGGTAGGGCTTGGTTAGTTGGGGCCGGCAGGGCTTGGGTTAGTTGGGGCCGGCAGGGCTTGGGTTAGTTGAGACCAGCAGGGCTTGGGTTAGTTGGGAACGGCAGGGTGGGGGCCAGTTGGGACTGGCAATGGGCAAAGATAAAGAAATCAGTGGGTTTGATGGTATCGAGGGCACAGCATTAGACTCTGGTGTTTGTAGTTGTTATGCGTCAGAAGCGTGGATTGAATGGCTTTACAAGTGACCAACACACATTGGATGTAAACATTGAAATGATGCTTTGCTCAACAATTCGGAAGGTCCAAGGCTACATGGTAAAGGTTGCACATGTACAGTGGACTGAAATGGCAGCAAATCCAGACCAATCCAGTTCAGCTGGTCCATACCAATCCAGTTCAGACGGCCAGGCAAATCCAGTTCATCCGGTCGAGACGAATCCAGTTCATCCGATCCACACCAATCCTGACCAGTTATAATAATAATAATAATAATAATATTTCTATAGCGCCAAATTTCATCAAGTTCATCTGGTCCAGACCAATCCAGTTAAGCCGTTCCAGACCAATCCAGTTCATCCGGTCCAGACCAATCCAGTTCATCTGGTCCAGACCAATCCAGTTCATCTGGTCCAGACCAATCCAGTTCATCTGGTCCAGACCAATCCAGTTCATCTGGTCCAGACCAATCCAGTTCATCTGGTCCAGACCAATCCAGTTCCGCTGCTTCAGACCAATCCAGTTCCGCTGCTCCAGATCACTCCAGCTCGACTGCTCTAGACTACTCCAGCTCGACTTCTCTTGACTACTCCAGCTCAGCTGATCTAGACCACTCCAGCTCAGCCGCTCTAGGCTAATCCAGCTCAGCTTCCCTAGACTACTCCAGCTCAGCCGCTCTAGGCTAATCCAGTTCAGCCGCTCCAGTTGGGGCTGGCAGGGCTGCCTTAGTTGGAAACGGTAGGGCGTTGTTAGTTTGGGGCTGGCAGGGCTGGGTTAGTTTGGGAAACGGCAGGGCGGGGCTAGTTGGGACTGGCAGGGCGGGGTTAGTTGGGACCAGTAGGGCGGGGTTAGTTTGGACCAGTAGGGCTGGGTTAGTTGGGACCGGTAGGGCTTGGGTTAGTTGGGATTGGCAGAGCTTAGGTTAGTTGGGACCGGTAGGGCTTGGTTAGTTGGGGCCGGCAGGGCTTGGGTTAGTTGGGGCCGGCAGGGATTGGGTTAGTTGAGACCAGCAGGGCTTGGGTTAGTTGGGAACGGCAGGGCGGGGGCCAGTTGGGACTGGCAATGGGCAAAGATTAAGAAATCAGTGGGTTTGTGCGCATGGCACGTGATAAACTACCCGGCATTAGGGCAGGTTTAGTTTGACTAGATTATTGGCCAATTATTGGCAAGAGTGGGAATTTTCCAGAATTAATCAAATATTTATGGAATTGGTGTGACGAAAACCCTCAACGAAGATTAGAAGCATTACCCACCAAGCTGCTACACATCAAACTGCTACGCATCAAAGAAAAATCCTGTTATGCCTGCATCTGAGGTAATGGCGAGGATCACAGGTTTGCAGAGTGTACATAAATCCCTGGCGGCAGACATCACACTTCTATTTGTGATAGGTTGCCTGGTATCAATCAGGTGAGGGATGTTATTTATCTGGTGATGATAGTAGTTGTTGATGGTATCGAGGGCAGAGCATTAGACACTGGTGTTTGTAGTTGTTATGCGTCAAAGCTTAGATTGAATGGCTTTACAAGTGACCAACACACATTGAATGTAAACACATTGAGATGCTTCGCTCAACAATTCGGATGAAGATACGACGAACATACTCAATGCCAAAGATGTGAAGACCATTTGAGAAAAAAACATGAGCAGTGGATTACGAACAACTCTGCAGTTTATATGTCTTAGGACTCAAGATAGAGGCAGTTTCTTGGTGTTGCGGATGTTGCGATCACCAAATGATGTAAAACAAAAGATTCAAAAGACAATAAACAATAACCACAACACAATAGCTAACCAACAATGGTTTCCGCAACACCAAGAAGCACCAAAGATAGACCAGAAGTAGACCAGCAGAATATGTATAGTGAATTCATCGAGCAGCTGCACCGAAGTGATCAGGAAGGTTGGTATGAATCGTGGTTGCGGTGGAAGCCTGGTCATGATCAGCTACCCACCAACAAACGAGGAAGCATCAGAAAGTCTAGTGAGGAAGTTATAGAGAGAGCCTGGGATAATAGACAAGTACAACAAGATCATCCAGGAGCAGCTGACTGAAGTGATAGTCGAGAGAGTCGTAGACGAGCCAAACAAGAGAGTTTTTACATCCAACGTAAACCCGTGAAAAGGAAACCACAGTGACAACAAAACCCAGAATTGTATTTGATGTATCAGCTAAGCCAACAACGACAACAACATTTTTTTATTATTTTGTACTCTCTCAAAAAAACACAATTTAACCA